>JASPKZ010008832.1:0-66548 GCA_030220185.1 Diploptera punctata | reverse complement strand
CTCTCTACTCTCTCTCTCTCTCTCTCCGGCTCTTCTCTCTGCTCTCTCTCTCTGGCTCTTCTCTCTCTCTGTCTCTCTCTGCTCTCCTCTGCTCTCTCACGCCGCTCTCTCTCTGCTCGCTCTCTCTCTGCTCTCTCTCCTTCTCTGCTCTCTCTCTCTCTCTGCTCTCTCTCTCTCTCTCTCTCTCTTCTCTTCTCTCTCTCTCTCTCTGCTCTCTCTTCTCTCTGCTCTCTCTTCTCTCTCTCTCTGCTCTCTCTTCTCTCTCTCTCTGCTCTCTTCTCTTCTCTCTCTCTCTCTCTCTTCTCTCTCTCTTCTCTCTCTCTCTCTGCTCTCTCTTCTCTCTCTCTGCTCTCTCTTCTCTCTCTCTCTTCTCTCTCTCTCTGGTCTCTCTTCTCTCTCTCTCTGGTCTCTCTGCTCTCTCTGCTCTCCATGGCGCTACAAACCTCGAAAGCCATTGACATACCAGTCGGCTACTGACTTCACAAACTCTTGTGTCAGTTACCACGATGGACTATCATAAAGGGATGACATGTATTGAGAATGCCTGTTCCTCAATCGTTATATTTGCATTTTTCGTAGCTACAAAAATTCCTCACTGTATGTCTTACTTATTGGTTACCATTTCCATTCACTGGCTGAAATTTACACGAGAAAAGTATTTAAAAATGCATCGGAATAATTTTTATTTTATTTTCACCTACGTATACTCCTATTTACGTGCGGAAAAGTATATCAGGCATGTATCCATCTCCATTGTCTTGGCAGTCTGTGATCTCAGGTTGTGGCGACTTGGAATGGCCTCCCAGGTCTTGTGACCTTACTCCATGTGACTTATTTTCATGGGGTTATGTGAAGTCCGAAGTTTACGTGAACAAACTACAAACAGTTCGGCAACTTAAAGAATAAATTCAACGTGTCATCTTCGATAACAACAGTGATGTCTGAGTGAAAGGATCATCCCAGATTTCATAGACCGTGTAACTGCCTACCGAGACGGTGGAGGTGGACATATGTCTGATATAATTTTGCACACATAAATGGGAGTGTATACAGATGAAAATTAAAAAAAAAAAGTATTATTTTGATGTGCCTTTCACTTAATTATTAATTTTTTTAAATTGCGTAATATATAAAAAAACCTTTATTACCTTATGAATACTGTTAACAACTATTAACTTCAAAGTGAATTAAGAACGAATGTAGTTAATAGTTCAAAATTTAAAAAAGTGAAATAAAGGAATATTAAGAGAAGAGGCAACATTTTTGCAAGATCTTTTAAAAGCAAAAACACAATTGGTATCTCCATCAAAATTATGACGTAATGTGTTTAATTAAATCGAACGAATAGTGAACGCGATGTTCACTTGATAGCACAAAGCAATAAAAAGCCGCTTTATTGGAAGTTACAATAATTGGTGTGTAAATCCTATTCTAGATTAAAATTTCCGCATCTGATTCTAATCTCGCAGGATAGAAATTCCCCATTGCTAAGTGAAAGAGATGCGTATGAAGTAACTGAACTCATTTCGTTTCATGGAAGTAATTGATAGCTATTACATGACAGAAGCGAATTCTAGACCCAAGCTAACTACTAATTTGTATTCGCGGAAGGAAATAAAACTAATTAACAGAGCTAGTGATGAATATAATCTGAAATATGTTGTCACTTTAAAGTCACAAACTTCAAAAGTGGATCAATTAATCTACAATCATTTTAAAACTGTAACTCTTTATGATAAACCAAAAACAGAATAAAGTAGCTCAATATTAATTCTAATTGTAGATATTTCGAATTTACGAATATATTTTCGGTTTTGATAGTTCCTCAAGCAAATTTTCTTTAGCCTGCCACGAATATTTGTAAGTTTATTTATTAACTTCTTGTATTAAAGGAAGAAGCCAAAGCGAGTTGTGATGTCTGATCTTATACTATGAGATCAAACTTTAGTGGCCTAGACATAGCGCGTTTCCTCTATTTAATTTCAAGTTAAAAATAGTCTCGTGCCATAATAAATGTTTTATAATACTGTATAAGTCATAAATTATACAATTTCAGTTGGAGGAATTCACTTTGTTTTCGTAATGAACTTCGTGTCATAAGTTGGCGAAGTTAAATCCACAAATCAGAAAAATAGGTATGGAGAATATCAGTCTCTCTAAAGAATTAAAGAAGCACATCCATTAACTTCAATTTAACTTTGAGATTATCATTTCGATTTAATTATATTTCAGTGTATAAGTAATAGTATTTTTTACAGGATAGAGCGTTCTGTCGTACTTACAGGAATGGCGGGGTTGCCAACCTATAAATAACTAGTAGTAGTTGTAGTAGTAGTAGGACTACATTAGATTAAACGTAAGATATATACAATGTTATTTACAAATATGGGTCGCACGGGCTGTTTTCAGTCCGTTACAAGAAGTTGATGGTTGGTAATAATATATTAAAACAAAAAATGAAAACGTAATAATATTACAATTAGACATTAATGCAATAATATTATACATTAATTAAGTTATATAGAATTATTAAGAATTAATGGTACTGAATTTTGATAACATATTTGTTTATGCATGAATGAGTTTTATTTTTATTTTCCGCGTTTTGTCCAGAAATTTACCCACGTTTATCCAATTTTCTGGATTTACCATTAACTCGTAGCATATCAATCTTCCACGATTTGAATTTAGAAATATTTCCGGTAATAACTGACGCCTCCGATATTCTAAATCGTTGCATTTTCCTAATGTATGTATCTCGTCTTCAAAGCTCCCGCACATTGGACATATTCGCATACCGTGATCGTCGCTACTTTTTAGAAATTACCATGCCCCTAGCCTAAACCAAGCAAGCCCTGATCTCTCTTTACATCCTAGGTTGAGTAAATAGGTTTCTTTTCCCCAAACTTGTTTTAGGTCTCTGTAAAAACAGCGTTTTCCCGTACATTCGGCGAAAATATCTTGTTGGTTTATATCTATGTACCTCCTCCTTATTTTTCTCTACACATTTTTGCGATATTCAGTTTCTTTTTCCCATACCCAACCCATCCCAATATTTTGGAGTTGTCTCCTAACCTCGTCTGCTCAGAATTTCACATCTGTCTTCCTAATTTGGTGATGGTAACAAATTGCTCTGAGCATTGTTTGTTCACCTTGGATTAACCGCAACCAGTACTTATGTATACGAATTTTCCAGTTTATGTCGTCCTGGAATGACCTGAATTCGTATAAAATTGCATAGTTATAAACGGCCTTACCAAGTCCTGTAATATGTTTTAGAAAATGTGTATACACCGTATTTATTATTTCCGTTCTTTGAAAATCCCAAATCTCACTACCATAGTGCATTACTGGCCTCACCATCGCTTCATACATTTTTCTAACGTACTAACTGGAATATCCGGCACTCGAACCAGAATACCGAGTACACTGTTACACCTTTGAATAATGCTATATCAATATGTTTTTTCCACTTTCCGTTCATTTTAAACGTCGTACCAAGATATTCAAAATATTTCTCGTTTTGAAGTACTTGATCTCTGTAATATTACAGAGCAGAGGAATGGAAATATAAATGACCTATCTAGGGCGGGAAGTAAAGCCACTAATAAGCGACCATAGTTTTCTTCAATTGGAGTACAATTTTTCTCCTGCAGCCACTTTTTAATGAAATGTATGTTTTTTCATATCTTCATATAAATTTCTCTGACTCTAAAGAAACACACCAACTTTCCAAGCTTCTTCAATTTCATCATTTTGAATACCATAATGTACACTTGCCGCCATTTTATTCTGACTTATGTCACGGCCTGCTGTAGTTTCGACTAAATTATTTTCGGCATTTAGTGGATAGACATTGGCAAGACTTCTAACGTCAGTTAGGTGTTTATAATGAACGCAAATATTTCTAACAAGGATGTCATTATTTTACTATGATTCATTATTTTGAAAACACCATCGTTCAAAAAATAATATACGACACACGTTTGTAAAGTATTTCACAGAATCATGAAAATTAAAAACCTCGTTATCGCTCGGTTTTAATAATTTACTCACTTCTGTAAAAACCACTTCCCAACCTCGCATTCTAATATACCATACTATTTGTCCATAGTTGCGAGTAGTCATATATCTTATGAAAAGTCATTGATACAATTTTTACCATTGTATTGTAAGCCTATATTACTATTGTACTTAACATAATTAGTGGTAAATAGTAAATAATATCGTACACATTCGATTACTATTCGTAGGGATCAATAAACGTAAGTTCCATCACAAATGAATAAGATTATCTTCATTTGTTCCCAATAACTACTAACATATGAAAAACTTTTAATTCTTTATTCTTGTATCATAATCAAAGGGAAGAATGAGCTTTATTTTTCATCAATTCTTCAAATTTTGGAATTCATTAAAAATGCATAAAAGTAAATAGAATCTAAGAATTGTTTTTCCTAAACAACTTTCTGGCCCCTTCGGAAAAGCCGCGACGCTCCTTGCGAACCGCGATGTATGGTTTGTATACCTCTGATTTGTGGCGTAGTGTCCTTACGTTTTACAAAAAGTGTCACCTAAAACTATATGTCTATTATTAAGATACTTACATTTATCATCATCATCATAATCATTCTTATTATTATTATTATTATTATTATTATTATTATTACTACTACTACTACTACTAGTTATGAAAATATTTATATATGGTAATTATATTTTGACAGATGATTTCACAGTTTTTAATACGGTACATAATAAAAGCATTTTTTATTTGTGCAAATATATTTTGTACTAATCGATTTCCTGGGATATTTTGATGTAATATTGATTTTAATGTTGTGTCTTCAGGTTCTCTTAAACCTTAACGCATCCACAAAATTCTTATTTAAATTTTAGATTCCATATGTGTACAATACATATCTTCGTTTTTTTTTTTTTTTTAGTTTAAAAAAGTCATTATACCACTTAAATACGTACCACGATAGGCCTATTATATTCGTAAAAATGTTTGTTTTGAAAAAAAAAAATATTTTTAGCATTTTTGATTAGCAGATTGCAGGATGAAATATTTTGTGTAGTTTATTCTTTTGGATGTCCCGCGCCGTAGCCGAATGGTTAAGGCAGGAAACCTTGGCGCAGAGCTACGGGACTTGCGCTGGTTCGAATCTCCATGGGGGAAGAAATTTTCTCATGGTATTTCGGCCCGTATGGGACCGGTGCCCACCCAGCATCGTGAGGCATTTGGGTAGCTACAATAAGTAGCGGCTCCAGGTTGAGAAAACCAGCTATAACGGCTGGGGGACTCGACATGCTGACCACATGTCACCCCTACGCTGGCTGATGATCATCTACCTCTGTGACTGACACATGTGGATGTGAGGCCAGCAGCCGTCTGGTAGGCTAAGGGCCTTCTAGGCCTGTCGTGCCAGGAGTTTTTTTATTCTTTTGGATGGGCATGGGAACTTATAGGAAAACCAGAGGGGATACTCCAGTTGATAGACCAAAGGAAAACCAGATGGGATACGCCCAGTTGGTAGACAAAGAATGAGGTGGGAGATTAACATTTACTATGATTTGAGGAAGTAGATGATACAGTTGATGATTGGAAAACATTATCCCAGAATACATATGTGTGGAAAGGTTGTGTCCGCGCGGCCATGAACCTTCGGGTTCGATAGTGCCAGTGAGTTAATTAGATAATTAGTTACTTTGTTTTTTTAGTCTTCTGGGTACCTGCAATGAGTAGCGGCTCCAGATTGAGAATATCAGCTATAACGGCAGGGGGGGCCGACATGTTGACTGCATCTCACCGCAATACTGGCTAGATGATCGTCCAAATTTGTGATTAACACGTTGTTTGTGAGGCCAGCAGCCAATGGCCTTCTCAGTCTATCGCACCAAGGATTTTTTATTAAGCAAGAAGCAGAACTCAACGGAATCATCAAAAATTTAAATTAAGCTGCGGTTTTAATGTTGATAATAGCACCAATACGCAAATAGCTCTCAGGCATCCTAGGGTTCTTGTCTTGTTTGCTATAAACGTCTCTTCCATAAGACACATTTTTCTTCTGAAAATCGTTAAAGTAGTTGTAAAACATTTAGGACCAGTGGTCTCAAGAATATTGATTAAAATATAATTGTTTTATCTCTCGGTGCAGGGAGAAATATGCGGTCGTTAAGTTAGCAAGTTTCCAGGAGGTATGTCATATTTCCTAGCATGAAATAAAGTCAACTTGCATGGCCATATAAACACTGTCCAGAACAGTAATTGTAGCCACTAAAAATAGCACTTTCCTATCTGTTGTAAATATAGCTATAAAGTAAAGGAAACCAACCATAAAAGACAAAATACTAAATCGTGTTTATAAAAGACTTGTGTGTTTTGCAGTTCTCTTCTGCTTATTCTGCATTGGCCATCAGCACGTTTTTGCTTCACCTCGTGACTTAGGCCTATTAAAACATCCAGTACAACAAAATAATTAGTTGACATCAGTGGTCTAGTTGTTATGTTCCTTGCCTCTAGTTCCGAGGGTCGTGGGTTCAAACCAACCCGTGGCCGATGGATTTTTTTAGGATGAAAAAATTCGAGGGATAATTCTTCAGGGAGGGATTTTGAGCCGCGAGTGCTGATTCTGAACATTTTCAGGCTCATAAAAGTACCACAAATCTGAAAAAGAGGCCTCTGTGCAAAATGTAGCGGACGTTTATCTTTCCTAGCAATACCTTCTTTCTGCCAGGTGTCTCCTTGGGACGGAACGCTGACCCCGTGCCACTTAATGACATCAGTGCGGAAACAAGTGTAACAAAATTAACTCTGTAATGATATTCCCCTTTTAGGAGAGGACACACAGGTCTACTACTGTGAGATGTGTAAGCAAAATAATATACACAATGACTGCGAAAGCTAAATAGAATGTATTAAATACATTTTCTGATAGAACCTACATTCTACTAACTTTACGCTTTGAATATGGGCCTGTATATTACATGTGAAAAAAAATTAAATATGTACTTAGTACTATAAATAAAATTTACTTCGACAACACTAAACGTGAGTTTAGAACTACATTAATTTGTTTCCATGCGACATTGTTAAGAAAATTATATATATGTTATAATTAAATTTTTGACATTGAGCAATGCAAGCTTAATATGACATGATAAGAAAAATAAATGCCTGGACGGGATTCGAACCAGGAACTCTGGGTTGGTATCCGTCGTGTTATCCATTGCACCACCAGGCGATTCCAATTCACTCATTTTTCTTATATATACATTAAATTCTCCATTATTACTAGATGTCGCGAGTACTCGGTCTTCACTGCCACCTAGTAGCTGACTATAACAAGTAAGAAAATTAAAGAGAATATTTTTACTTTATAGCAGTGACGCTTTAGCGATGTTATAATTAATTTTTTATAGTCAGCCAACCCAGAGTTCCGGGTTCGAATCCCGTCCAGGCATTTATTTTTCTTATGTCATATATATAACGAATGTATGTATGTATGTATGTTTGTGTGTCTGTCTACTTGTCCTTTATGCGCTGCCATACCGTTGATCCGATTGTGATGGGGCTTTTTGCAAAATGTTCAGGAGTTTCCCGGAAAGGTTTAGGCTATAAGAGAGTTGTAATACTTAACCCCTTCATCCTTTGTAGAGAAAAACGTGTTTTTCGGAACATTTTGGCCGGTTAAATGGCTTACGCTGCCTAAACCATAACATATATACCATATGTACACAGAAATGATTATCTCGAGAAAAAAAACTAAAAAGTCCGCGACAGCATAATTATGTCTGTCTTTTACGGATAACTCACAATAATAATTTTTATCTTTCAGATCATTAATACCAAGAAGATCGGGATGACTAGACACCCGGGCAAGCGTAGCAGGGCACAAAGGATATTTTTTTAAGGATAACACTCAATAACCAATTTTGCCCTTTACCTCACTTATGCCAAGAAGGTCGGGATAAGTATATTCCCGGGCAACGCCGGGTAATCAGCACGGGGTATCTAAAAATAATTGCGATAAAATGTATAATCATTTTTCTCTCTACTTATTCAACTAAACATAAAAACACATTTCATTTATTTAGGAGCAGCAACGCACACCATGTATCAGCCAGTAAATTATAATGCTTATTTCCGTCTATCAATAAATACAAATACCAGACAAAAGTTGGTCAGTACGAAATAAGTTATTAATTTATATAAAATGGTTAAAGTGATCAATTGTATATTATTTGGAATTAGCCGTTTAGAAAAAATGTAAATACCATCTTATTAATTTTCATGTGATAATGTTGTTCTCTTTTCAAGTTCAGGGAATAGTTACACATTGAGGAATTTATTTCAAACGAAAGGTTTTTATTTCAAGTTCCATAAATTGAGAGATCAACTATTTTTAATTATAATATACCAAACTGAGACTTAAAATTCAGTTTATATGTTCAGTGCACTATAATGTTGCACTATAGAAAAATCGTAAACTTTTGAAGACCCGATTTTTTTTTTGCTGATTTCATATGTTCATAAGGAATGACCCTTCAATGTATTTAATATATTTATATTTCAGTAATAATAATAATAATAATAATAATAATAATAATAATAATAATAATAATAATAATAATAATAATAATAATTAATAATAATATAATCCTTATTTGTAAAAGAAGGAATTCTTTTGACTATTGATAACTTACGGCATCACGAATGCAGTAAACTTTTCATATGTGGCACGAATACTTCACGCCTTCATCAGCCGTACTCAATGCGGGAATCTCGAGACTTCATATTGTCGAGCCCATGTTACCGGTATACGAGACTCTCGTAACCGCACTCCCTTTCAGCCACTCTCGCTTATGCGGGCGAGCGGGAGTGTGACAGAGTTTGACCACCATTACTAATAAAAATAGTAGTAATAGTTACAGAATGATTATAATAAAGAATACTGAAAATTCGACGTAAAAATACATTCAGGCAAACGATATGTGAATTGTATCATCGTGAAAATAGTAATGGCAATGGGGTAAGTTACGTTTGCTACATCAAAGAACCTTAACGTTAAGATCACAATATTCCAATATACGAATATTCATAAATAGGCTGGTACAGTTGAGAGTACAAGATATTAATGGGAAATTAGTTTTAATAAGAACAGTTAAATATCGTAGACTGGCAAGGCAAGTGGCAACGATTACATGCCGAATCTTCCTTGGAATTTCTCGAGAAAAGCGTTGTGATGTATCATAACTGTGTCCAAAAAAATGTTGGTTTTAATTGCAAGGCACTGAAATCCAACGCCAAATTTTTCATTTTAACTACATGGAAGTAAACAACTCCTAATTTAATGGATTGGATAACCCATATATTACCTACCTCCGCGCCGCACACGCCTCACTCCACTCCGCTTTAAGTCAAGGAGGGTCGTCCGTCTGCTACGCACAGGGGGTTATCAATGTTGGATTCTGGCTTCGATTTCTGTGCCTTCAGTTAAAAAGGCAGATATTTTTTTTGGACACGGCCTTGGTACGTCACTACTCTTCTCTGTGAGAAATTTCGAAGTAGATTTTGGCTGCAATGGTTGACAGTTCCCTTGTGAGTTGAGGAAGATTAGTGGCACGCATAGGGAACGAAAGAGGGGTAGATATATGTCCCTGCCATGAACCTCCGAATTCGATACTGCCAATGAGTTTTGTTAATTATTATAAAGTAGGCTTATATAGCCTATTTAATAAAATCTATTTCAATCAAATAATTTTAACTTAAGATTCAATCTTTATAAAATTTACATTAAGATAGAACTATGACAGATTTTCAAAAGTTTTATTTTTCGATAACAGATGGGTGATTTGTATACTGGATTATACTCGTATGTTGCGTATTTCCGTCTGATTTTAGTAAAACTGAGCTTTGAGATTAAATATACATGTCGTTGTTTTCCTCAGTTATATAGTACGTTGACTTTGAGATACTGTTTTAGACCTATCTGGCAAGTGCTTCTTTGTTTAGCGAGAAATTCGTATCTTAATGAAAACATATGAATATTTGCTCCGGAATCCATCATTTCGCCGAAGATTTTCAATATTTAATAGTAAAAATTATGTTATACAACTAATTAGGTTGCACATAGAATAGGTGACATTTAATTTGGCTTACCTGTCGGTGGTGTGAAGAATTCGAATAATTAATGTTTCTACTACTTGAGACAGGGGGGCACGCCGTAGCGTAGTGGTTAAGCCGGAAGGTCGAGGGTTAAGTCCCGGTGGGGTTAGGATTTTTAAACTGACCCAAACATTTTGGCGGCACCATATCCCTGGGGTCGACTCAGCCTCTAACGGAAATGAGTATCAGACGCTTGTTCTGGGGGTAAAGGCGGCCGTAATGCAGGGCTGACATCAAGTGCCGATTGTCCAGAAAAGTGGGAGCCTCAACCTCCCACTACCCTAAGGGCCTGTAGTGGGATTTCTTTACTGTACTAGAGACAGGCTAAGAATAAAACGGAAGAAGAACATTTACCGTGATTTGAGGGAGATGAATTTTGCAAACATTTACTGGAAAATATTGGCTCAATGGGAGGAAAGTATGGATTTCCATTCCATAGAAATTCTGCCCAAGGGCAGGTCTTTTACTGCAATCATAGCATTGTCATGCCATGCTTTGGAGCTTTACTAGGGAATTATAGGTGTGGTAGTTTCCCGCTGCTTTCCATACCGGTGATGGATGATGACAATGATAATGATGAGGGTGATGAAGATGGCCGGATGATTTTCGGGGACCACTCAGTTTCCTGACATTTGTCTTAGAGGTGAGGAAAAACCCCGATAAAAATCTCACCCAGGAGCCTGTCCCGACCGGAAATCGATCCCGGGCCCGCTGCGTGACAAGGCAGCACGCTACCTCGAGACCACAACAGTGGACAATGTTCGGAGAGCTTATGTTAATTATTAGGAGATTAAGACTAATTTCAAGATATATAAATTACTGTTAAAGGAGAACATGAATGTGACTTTCGAATAAAGCCCTGTATAACGTGTCTTAGATTTAATGTAGGGAAGATAACCTCAATCCTGAAATACTTGGGCTCTGAACAGAAATTGTCGCGGCCAGATGCGTTAGTGACCTAAGTTGTTAAAGAACGCTGTTAAATAAAAAAGCAAGCATTCAGGGATGTCAAATTAAATTTTTAAATATATTTTACTCTTATTAATTAAATAAAAATAAAACTTAGTTTCATTTGATTTTCATATTTATTAAGATATAATTCAGTGACAGCTGTTTCGGTGCACTGTACCTTCTTCAGACATGTTAAATTATGAATTGTGTTCCGACTGATCGATTCAGTAGGAACACAATTCATAATTTGTTAACATGTCTGAAGAAGGTACAGTGTACCGAAACAGCTGTCACTGAATTATATCTTAATAAATATAAAAATCAAATAAAACTAAGTTTTATTTTTATTTAATTAATAAATATGATTTTCATCAAGTAAACACCAACTCAATTGATTATATTTTATTTTTACTTTAATATATTTGGAATATCGCCAAAGCGTTGATGTTTTCACTAAAGATTATGGACTACTGATTACGTGGTGTTGCAGTAGGAAAACAGGCAAAATATTCATTGTTATAAATTAAATAATCCAGTTTCTTAAATGTATATAAATAATTTAGTTCACTTAAATGTTTATTTTTATTCACTCAATTGTTTCAGTTTATTCCATAATATAAAAAATCGAAAGTGCGTGAAGCATAATTTTGTTGTACATAACCACATCTCATATTATATTGATTTCTTGATCCTGATTCGTCCCGCTGCGGGATATGGGTGCTTCCCATGTATGACGTTTCTTAACCTGATTAAATTAGTTACGCTTATTTCTCTACATATGTCAGCAAGAAACATGTGGCTAGTACATCACCTCGAGGACACATCTAGTAGGAAACTAAGGTAGTACTCGGATCGATGAAGGACCCTTAAATTTTGTTCAGATACCAATATATTCAGATTTAAATTTTGTTCAGATACCAATATATTCAGATTTGAGGTTCTTCTATGTACCGGGAATTATTATTACTTCTTCAGGGTCGGGCTGAACTTATGATTTTAACCGGTGATAGATAAGGAACTATTTAAGGCAAATAAGGATCAAGCTAATTTTAGGTGACGTGACAGAAGAATTTTATTAAGTTTCTTTTCTCTCAATAGTAAAATATACACTTTGCCCTTACAAATTGGCTAAGGAACGGTCAAACCCACGACTAAGTTTAATAATGCTTATCGCGGATCTTCTTTTATACGTCCCTCTTAATGGGAACACTCACTCCACGCATTTTGACTATCGGGGAGCACTTGTCCCTCTTACTCTGTATGGTCTACGGACAGGGCGCTCGCCCTATTTACTTTGACTATCGGGGAGCACTCGCTCCACTTGCTATGACTATCGGTTCTTCGGATAGGGCACTCGCCCTACTTACTTGATTTTTAACTTACATAACATTTAAATTAAATATTTAAGAAAGTCGTGGATTTGACTTATTTTTCCGTCGCCATTACAGTTTTTACACAAAATTTTCATTGGATAAAATAAATCTTTTGACAAAATTTTCGTTGGATAAAATAAATCTTTTGACACACCTCTATAGGCTACATGTGCAAGTCGATATAGGCCTACTAGATTTAGGGGCGTGAACTTTTACAGGACTATATTCATTTCCAAGTTATTCGAGGTCAATAATCTCTTTAGCTGCCCGCTATGTTTTTGGAGGCTACATTATTTTTTTCAGTTTGAAGTTTCTTAAAAGCAATAAACCTATCTTTCATCCCTCCTAACCGTATCAACCTTGAGGATTTGCGTAAAGTCTAAGACCGCAATAAAACTTATCCTCCAAAATACGTAACATATGACCATGCAATAAATTTAAGTTATTTATATTACTTCAGACACCCTCAAATAACTTAAAACGCCTCTGTCGGCAATTACTTGTTTACTAGAACATATTACTTTATTTTTACAATCAAAAGAGCCACGTCTTAACGTTCATCCTGGAAAACTTAGCCTATCCCTCGAAGTTTTCCATTCTAAAAATCCATCGACCTCGAACGAGATAGAACGCGCGACATAACCACTGGACCACCGCAGCTGACTGATAATAATGCATACATATATGCTACAAAGACCTATTTTTAATTTGGAAAAAATAAGTGCTTATTACAATTTAAATATTTCAAAGAATAAAACTAAAAGTTTAGCATTTAAAGGACATGATACCTTAAGAGCAAAAATAGTAATTGATAATACAATTTTAGAGCAGGTAAACAATTTTAAATATCTAGGTTTCAATTTATCATATGTTAAAATTGAAGATATTAATGACAAAATAAATAAATTTAATCTAATATGTGGCACTATTAAAAGAACCCTTAAAAACACAAGAAAATAAACAAAAATTAAATTTTATAAAGTAATGGCTGTTCCTGTATTGATGTATGGATCAGAATGTTGGACGATCACTAAAAGACAAGAACAAAGATTGGAAGCCTGAGATGCGATTTTTAAGAATTATAGCAGGATATACTCTGCTGGATAAGAAAAGAAATGGAGATATAAGAAAGGAACTAAACATTTTCAAACTTACAGACCGAATAATTAAATATAGGAACGACTGGAAATAACATATTGATAGAATGCCAGAAGGAAGATTTTCAAAATTATTGCTAAATTATAAACCGCACGGAAGGAGAAATGTTGGTCGCCCACACAGAAGGTGGTCTGAACAATTTTAACAATTCTAGCTTTCATGAAACCGGAACGAGCCAACAGGCTTAATCCCTAGATGATGATGATGATATGTTATTTCTATGGCTAATATAAAACGCTGATATGTATTGTTATACAACATGTTACAGCTCGGATGGTATTATATTAAGTGCTAGAAAGTTTTTAATGTGATGGTAAAGACCATCAATGGTTGCGCATAGTTATAGACAGTAGGACTGCAGTTATCAGTTTTCACGTCGCGTCCGTCGAATACACAAATGCAAAGCAGCTGTGTGTTGATTGCGGGTGAATCTGTTCCTTCATGTTGTGTGTCATAATTAATGTTCTGAATAATAAAATAATTAGAACACATTTCGATGACGTGCAGACGGTTTAAAAAATAAGAAAAGAAACAATGTTTCAATCGCTATGATCTCAGGACCTGGGTTCGATCACCAGTCGAAACAGATTTCATGTTTTTCATGGTTTTTCCTTACCTATAAGACAAATGCCGGAAAAATTTAAGGCCCAAGAGTTCCCGAACACAATTTATCCATCGTAATTATCCTAACGTATCCTTTTTCAGTATGAATGTATGAGTGAAGGGAGTGTCTTGTCTTAAATGTTAGATTGTCTCGCGGAATGGTCCTGGGCATGAGTTGAGCACACATCCGGGGAGGCCTTCCATGTCCTTGTATGGCCGTGATCCAGAAATAAATTCATTTCATTGGAATGTATTCCCATCCCTGTAAGACGAGGGTAGGGTGGGGCTTGTAAATGAACCTACAAATGGACAGGTTAAGATACTACAGGAAAGAACGAAAGAAAGGAGAAAAGAAAGAAAGAAAGAAAGAAAGTCTCCTAATGGAAGGCACGTAGTGATTAAAATGTTTATTTCGAAAATTCTGAAATAGCATTCATGGCATAGATAAAAGACGTAAAATAATAGCAGAAGTAATACTAGAAGAAGAACAAATGGCTTTAGAACGGGGCGATCAACAACAGATAATTTATTCATATTACAGCAAATATTTGAAAAAAAAGGAGAGAACATAACCTACAGACGCATGTTGCTTTTATTGATTTTGAGAAGGCATTCGATCGTGTTAGTAGAGATACGTTATGGAAAATTATGGAAATACATGGCTACCCCGCAAAATTAATTTATGTGATAAAAAGTTTATATGAAAAATCTCAAATTATAGTAAATGTAGGAACATCAAAGATCGAACCAATTTTAATAAATAGAGGTGTACGACAAGGGTGTAGTTTATCATCATCATCATCATCACTCCAGGGATTAGGCAGTTGCCCGTTCCGACTTCATAATGCGTCAGCCCAACGTCTTCTAGGTCTTCCAACATCACGCCTTCCTCTTGCTTGATAATTTCTTGCTAACAATGGATATCTCTCCTTACTCATTCCATCCATGTGATCAATCCATTTCTGTCTATAATTCGTGACCTTATCCAATAAAGGCTGTACTTTCAATTCTTCTCTTATATCCTCATTTCTTATTCTATCAAGTCTTGTACATCCTTTTACTTGTCTTAGGAACCTCATCCGCCGTCTGTATTCTATCCTTCTGTCTTTTCACTGGAGCCCAAGTTTCACATCCATACAATATTGTGGGAACTGCCATAACATTATACATTTTTATCTAGGTTTCTTTTCTAATTTTATTTTTGAATGTTCTCTGTATTGTTCCACACACCGTCTGAAATTTATTTATTTTGGAGTCAATATCTCTTTCCACATTGTAGCCAACATCACAGCCCAAATATTTGAAACTAGACACCTGTTCTATACTTTGATTTTCTAAAATAATTTTGGATCTCACTGGACCTCTTCCTCTAAAAGTCATGGTCTTCGTTTTCCTTACAGAAATCTTTAGATCGTATAATTTACATATTTCATTTAATGCATGCATTGATTTCTGTAAGTCGTCTTCATTTTTCTGTATTATGATTACATCGTCAGCAAATAGAAGATTATTTATGCACACTTTATTACCCATTCTTATTCCTGGATTTACTAAAACTTTCCATTTATTTAAAATATCGTCTATATATATTAAACAAAGTGGGTGATAAACTACATCCTTGTCGTAATCCAGTATTTGTTTTGATTGCATCTGTTCTTTTGAATCCGGTATCTATAATTATATTTGTATCTTCATATAATTTTTTTATTGTTTCAACAAGGCACAGCGGGTATCCTTTCATTCATAATATTTCCCATAATTTTTGTCTGTTTACTCGATCGAAGGCCTTATCCAAATCTATAAATCCTATGTGAGTTTCTAAGTTATGTTCTCTTCTTTTTTCTATGAGTTTATCACCTACCCTTTTTAATGTTCGTATTAATGGCATCATTTAAAATTCGAAAAGTAATGTTAATGTAGGTATAAGAGTGGACCGTTTTAAAATATTAAATGTATGCTGACGATATGGTTATTATTCAAGAAAATGAAAATAATTTACAGTACTCTTTACATCAATTAAATCAGCTATCAAAATATCAAAGGAAAAAACAAAAATATGGCATTTTTGGGAAGTGAACATGTAAGATCAAAAATAATAATATACAACAAACCTCTGGAACAAGTAACAACTTTTAATTATTTGGGTTGTAATATTACTATAAACACAAAAATTGAAAGAGACGTAAATGTGAAACTGTCAAGATTTCATATGATATGTGAAACTATATAGAACATTAAAGAACAGAACAAGAAGAGATACTAGATTAGAGTTTTATAAAACATTTGCAGTTCCTGCATTACTTTATGGGAGTAAAACTTGGGTAAGGACCAAAAAAATAAGTAGAATACAAAGCGTAGAAATGAACTTCCTTAAAAGAACAAAAGGCTGCACAAGAATGGATCGGATAAAGTATAAAGATATAAGAACAGAGTTATATATATATATATATATATATATATATATATATATATATATCCATTGAATGATAAAATGAAAGAATATAGAGAAAATGGTTTAGACATGTAGAAAGAATGAACGTAACAAGATTACCAAAAGCAGCATTTAACTGCAAGCCAAGAGGTTGAAGGAATATAGGAAGGCCAGGGAAAAGATGGACAGAACAACTGTGAGGCGGAACAGGCATTTTGCCTAGCCCTTGAAGTGAAGAAGAAGGCATAGATGATAACGGATTTGAAAGAGTTATCGATATTTATTAGGAACAAGAATGTAAATTATTAGGAAGAGTGTCTACATCTGACAACGAAACTGACAGTGAATCCGGTACTTCACAGCAATTGTATCAACATACGTACCATCTCCTGAGATAGAGAGAGAGAGAGAGAGAGAGAGAGAGAGAGAGAGGGAGGGAGATACTTAATTCGAGGAGAAGAGTAAAGTGATTAAGTACAGACTTCTTACATGAAACATCACTGACAGAAGTTCAACTACACAAATTGCATTACTAGTTCTCCGTCTTACTGTATCCATTATTTAGCTCTACTATTTACAATTCTTAGAACTTTATATTCTAACGCAGTTAATTAATGTAAAGTCATAGGAATCACCCATTCGGCCATGAATTACAACCGTAAAGAATAAAAGAACAATTTCTTACCAAAACCACTTAAACTACATTAAATAAGTTAATAAATACACTTTTAATAAATGTGTAAAACAGAGATCAGTATTTAACTTTCACAGGGAAATAACACTATGAGGTTTAATTTAATAATTAAATTAATGTTTTTATTACCTCACCTCATATCCTTTTTCTTCTATACTGCAGTTTCGGAGCTTATCTCCATCGTCAGTAGCCTCTGGTCGACCGGTGTTATATCGTTTCTTGGCGGTTTCCTTCTTATTTCTATCGGTGGACATATGAACTGATCCAGAGGTTCATATGTCCACCGATAGAAATAAGAAGGAAACCGCCAAGAAACGACATAACACCGGTCGACCAGAGGCTACTGACGATGGAGATAAGCTCCGAAACTGCAGTATAGAAGAAAAAGGATATGAGGTGAGGTAATAAAAACATTAATTTAATTATTAGAGATCAGTATATTAAGTAGTTAAAGTTCGAGAAACACAAAAAATCGGTATGGTTAGAGCACAATATGATTTGAGGCGATTAGAAACAGATGGAGCAAGTCAACTTTTCCAGCATTGAGAAAAACAGGTTTAAAGTTGAAATTGTATGATAAAATCATAGATAGTTAAAATTATGACTATAATAATTACTTTATCTACGCTTAACGCATACACTTATACTCCTTTGCCATTACTTTATCTACGCTTAACGCATACACTTATACTCCTTTGCCATTACTTTATCTACGCTTAACGCATACACTTATACTCCTTTACCATTACTTTATCTACGCTTAACGCATACACTTATACTCCTTTGCCATTACTTTATCTACGCTTAACGCATACACTTATACTCCTTTGTCATTACTTTATCTACGCTTTGCCATTACTTTATCTACGCTTAACGCATACACTTATATTCCTTTGTCATTACTTGATCTCCGCTTAACGCATACACTTATTTACCATTACTTTATCTACGCTTAACGCATACACTTATACTCCTTTGTCATTACTTTATCTACGCTTAACGCATACACTTATACTCCTTTGCCATTACGTTATCTACGCTTAACGCATACACTTATACTCCTTTGTCATTACTTGATCTACGCTTAACGCATACACTTATACTCCTTTGCCATTACTTTATCTACGCTTAACGCATACACTTAAACTCGTTTGTCATTACTTTATCTACGCTTAACGCATACACTTATACTCCTTTGCCATTAAATAGCATTATGATCCAAGAATATAATTATGCACCAAACTCCTTTTTTTTTTGCGAACAAATCAAACCCGTTGCTTCTAACCACCTTAATTGGGAATTGATATATTGAGAACTATATCTTACTGGTTATTCCATTTAAAAAATAATTATAATATAGTTGTATGAAAGTGGCATTTTTGTGACAATCACATACAGAACATGGATACATAATTATGATTCTATAATACTCTTTAAATAATGAATGTAGTGAAATTATTATTCCCTAACTATGGTCAAATGTTGATAAATGTGTATTTAACAAGGAAATTACTATGGGAAGGATATTAGAATTTAAAGGAAAATATGACGTTTGTGACACAGTTCAATATAAAGGCACACAGTGTACCGGCATTCCCTGATATCACGATATGTAAAACGTTTACCAAAAATGTTTGATATTCTTAAACGAATGTGTAGTGTTGCGCCGTAGCATTAAGAAAATATATTAAAGCAGAATATTTAATAGTCAAATAGAGTTCAACTGGTGATATGAAAAACCAGATATTCGCTTCATTTCCAAACACATGCAGCCTACTTTTGCTTGGTTCTTACGGGTGTCCAGAATAAAAAAAACATTATATATAATAATCATCATTGTCTACCCTTACTTCCTCATGACATTCGTCCAATCATTCTAATCTAAAGTCTTCAGTCTCCACATTTTTACGCCTGGCTTTTTAAGTTCAGATTGAACATATTCAAACCATCTTAGTCTTGGTCTGCCGACCTTCCTTCTACCACCAGGTTTATCATCTAACAGTTTTCAGGGAGTTCTGATCTTATTAATTTGTAGTATTTGATCTGGCCATTACAATTTTCTAAGTTTCATATCATGATATTTGTACAATAGTAGTTGTTATTCTGCATTTTTTCTGATTCGCCATATCCAAATTTTCCTTTCCCATATATTTAACATTGCAACAAACTCTTTCAGGTATGGTCGGTCTCATTTCCATAAACAACAGTAGGTTATAGTTTTATAAAACGCTCAGTTTTACTTTCCTGGAGACTTATCTGGTCTTCATTAGTTTACCTACGACTCTGAGACGATTGCTTGGTATCTTACCTTTAATCAACACAATAATATTATTTTTTTATTTCCATTCGTAAATTTGGAGCCTAGATATTTTAAAGTAGACACATCTTCATAAGGTGCAATATTTAGTACAGTGGTCTTTGAGACACCATTAATATATTTAATTTTTGTACAATTAATTTATAATACAGCTTGGACTTTTGTATCTCGAATTTGTTGAATTAATTCATCAAGTGAATTTATAATCCAAGATAAAGTAACGATATTATCAGCAAATGCTATATATTGAATATTCGGTTGAAAATTGTACCTCGAGAATTAATTATATTTTTTTTCTAACAAGTCTTTCAAAACCAATATTTTATAAGAAATTTGAGAGAGATTCTCCCTGTGTGATCTTCCATAGGCCAACAACTTAGTGAAAAGACAATAAAAAATCAACATATTCCTAAATGCATACTTATATTTTGTATATAGGTTACATTATATATCAATAGGATATGTTAAAATATTTGTGGTAATATTTCCATACCTCTCTTTTTTGGTTTATCATTTCCGTTTGTAGATAGACGTTCTGTTACGTGTCCCACGCCTCCCGGGCCTTATGAAGACACGATATGTGAGGAATTTTCAACTTTAGGTCATTATGCATACTTTTGACCACATAAGAACACGAAGAATTTATCCGGATAAAAGATCAGCTCAATCCAAGACCACCTCCGAGACAATACAAACAATTAAGAAAGACATTAACAGTCACTCTGTACCGGAGCTCGGTGGTAGGCAAGAGATCTCAGGGTTATGAACTCTTTATAAGCAAAAGAACAACGTACAAATGCGCACTCAATTTTAAGGAATCCAAGAAATTCTTTATTTACGGAGAAATACACTTTTGTTAATACATTTACAAGTTTTATCTACGAGTGGAGTCGATGAAATACTTAGAGGTCCACGTGCTTGAATCAAATATTTTCGAAGTCCAAATGCTTAACGGACTATAACTTTAAATTTAACTATTTCTTGGACGAATCTAATATTTAAACTGAATCGGAGATCGCGGTCTGCAGGTCTACGATGTTCCAACACTGAACACAGAGTCACTGAGAGTGAGAGTATTTTGATATAAGTTCTCGCTTATAAAGGCGGTGGCTCCTCCCATTTCTACCGAATCCACTCCATACAATTGAATGAATATATATATATATATATATATATATATGTTACAATAATCTTATTTACTAGTATGTATAACGTTTCTAAGAACTGGGTTAATTGGTTCTTTGATATTTAATAGATAAATGTTTTTTTTTCAGTTTCTTTGTAAACTTTCAATATTAAGAGATTATCTTTTCTAAAGGTGAATGATTGTCTTTTGTTGTCTGTACAAGACATGTAGTAATTCTTTATCCTCATTTCTTGGAATTGCTTAGTAATGTTAATTGGTTTCTAAGAATTGGGTCAATAGATTTTTAATATTTTTAATAGATAACTAATGTCATCTTTTCTTAAAGAATGAATATTTCTTATTAGTTGTATAGACTGCTAATTGGAATTAGTTATATTCTTTTGACAATACCCTTTTTGTGTTCGTATATTATTTGTAACTTGTGTAGTAGGTAGAGTTCTGACAATACCTCTTTATTCTATTATTTGTCATTTGTATAGCAGGTAGCGTTTTACAGTATTTTATTCTAGACAAATGTAGGTGGAATTTTTACCTGGACATATTTCTACTTTTCCAGATACATATTTTATAGCCATATTAGTAATATATTATATTTTCATTATTTATAGATTTATTTAATTTTAATAACAATTTAATATATTTCGGAACATTTTAGTTTCAGATCCATGCATATTAGAGTTGTATCTTAGTTTATATGTCTCCTACCATATCAATCGATACAACTCATATAATCATACTAAACAAAGCAAATGACGTATTTAACAAATAGTATCTTCTTGGTGATAAACGTGTATTACACAGAGTTAATAAAAACCTACATCACCAATTTAAAAAGTTAAAATAATCAACGCGTTTCAGTAGCGACGCTACCATTATCAAGAGTTGATATTGAATCTTGATAATGGTAGCGCCGCTACTGAAACGCGTTAATCTTTTCACTCTTTAAGTTCGTGATTTTTTTTATTGACTTCGTGTAACAAAAGCAAAGATTGTAAGGTGTTTATGATGAACATATGTTTTCGGAAATTATTTCGACCTCGACTTTGTCTTACAAATGAAGAAACATCCCGAAAAACTTCACTCAAGGAACTGTACGCTACTGGATATTGTTCTTTTAAGAGATTTCTGTTTTTCACTATTATACTGAAATCCTATTGTATTTATTATCTAAATTAATAAAATAGGAAAAATGCATGATCTCGCACATAACTGATATTGAGTTTCCTGGAAATAAGAAATTCGTATCGGTATACTTTCTCCTCTGATTCCTTATTTTTAGTTTTTTTCTTTGTTATATGTGTTTTCCTTTTTCATATGCACAGTCGCATGCGCGTACATACTCACATTCACACACACAATACACTCCTGCGAATAATTCTCTTTAGAGAATAGATTCAATTTCAAGGCCGAGAATTGATCTGGGAACATTTTGTTCCATATAGCTCTATTCTGGTCAAGAGACCAGTGTGTTAATTTTATTTTGACTATTTAACTCATGACCCAAATGGGAGTCAATGACCAATCACGTTTCAATGATTTCTGTTTTACAACCAATCAGAGTCGTGTTTCACGAAATATTTATCAGTGTTAAATTTACCATATTAAAGAAAGCTCCTCCTTTTTAATATTCTGAACAGGTCTGACCATTATTTTGCAGTGACTGACTCTATAAGAAATACGGCTACCAGATTGTATATATAGTGCATAGATGTCAACAACTAGCGCTTGCAGGAGTTAATATAAAAACATTTGTAGCAATTTATTATACCACCAAAAATAGAAACCACTGTTTACACTTTCTTAAATGTATTTCTTCCCAGGTAATAATCCAGAAAAATATAATTGTCATATTTACATCATACGACATCAGTAATGAATTAATATACAGTTTGATGTGTTTCATTTTTTCTTCACTAGAGAGCATTCTTACAATATTGCGTTCCTTTGGCAATAAATAGTATGATCTGGTTGCAGTGATAAACAAAATAATCACATGAAGCATACCTATCGTTTCTCATTTGTTTTCGAACATCGCCGTTTACATTAAATATATAAATATTTTAAAATAACTATAGTTAAATAATGATTTGTGAGTAAACAGCGTAATTTTATTCGTTAAATAGTCCTAACAAATGCCACTCTTGATTTCCAAATTCTCTACATAAATTCACTTCATGAGTCGTGAATTTATCGATAATTTGGAAATCACTTGTGGCATTACTTATGATAAACCCAGTTGACTTTTTTTGTCACCGCCGTCTTATTACTTCTACAGGCCTATACTAAGTAATTAATATATAAATTATACTCTCCTAGCTTAAATATCGTAGGAATATTAATTATATTACCAATAATTTATTTAAAAAATATTTTTATTTTAAAATATTTTTACGTTATGCAAATATACACACTTTTTACGCTTATATATTTACGAATAAAATGCTTCACCTCTATTAAGTACGTACGTACTATCGTGTGCTCTAGTAACCAATCCATTCTTGCAAACATAGAATATTTCAATTATCTAACCAATTATCTCGAACCCAAGGGAATTTGAGGGCTCTCCATATATACTTATTTTTGGCTAATATTTTCTAATCATTCCCTAATATCTCGCCTCTTTAAAATCTTGGTTAAAGTTTTTCTCATATCTTATTCTTGGCCTTCCTATTGGCGTTCTCCACCTGGTTTTGCTGTTGGTATTTTCCATGTCTCTCTTTCATTCTCCATTTATACGACATATCCTTCCCATATGTGGAAAGCAACGGGAAGTTACCACACCTATAATTCCCTAGTAACGCTGCAAAGCATAGCATGAAAATGCAATGCCTCGGGCAGAATTACTATGGATGGATTCTTCCCATAAAGAATTAGGTTAACTATTCTCATTACTGATGGATGCAACATGTTCATCGAATGGAAGATCACAGAATACCCAAACAAATGTTAAGATATCAACCTGCAGGAAGAAGAAGACCAGGACGTCCACTCAAAAGACTTTTGGATAGTGTTTCTCTTGAGGCCGAAACAGGTCGACAAATGGCCTAAATTCGTGAATGTACTATGATGATGATGATGATTCTCATTACTTGTGGTTTGCCATAAAAATCATGTAGGAAGCTCAAGTTTCTCCATTTGTCTCTCTGTTTGTCTCTCTTTGGTACAATTTTTTTAGATGCTTTACTCTCAAATATTCTGTAACCTCTTCTCCTCCCTGAAAGTAAGATACTTTTTCACATCCATATAATATAACTGCAAGAATAAACGTTTTGTATATTTTTGCTTAACATATGTTTAGTAAGTTGGGGTGATAAATGTCCCCCCATGCAATGCATAAAACATTCATTTCCAAAGTTGAGCCTATGTTTAATTTATTTCTACACTTCATTTATATTTGTAATTATTGTCCTTTAATTGTGTTTTTTTTTAATTCTGCCGCTTCATTCATTTACTACTCCAATCATTATATTAAACCTATTAAATCAGTACTCAGTCTTAACCAATAAAAAACCGTAATAAAGGAGATAAATATTTTACATTTTCTTTAAAAACACTTAGACGTGTTAAAAATCCAATTCAGTCATGAGGTTTGGTAGACCTCTTATTGTTCCGGTGTTAAGAATTAAGCGTCATGAAGGATATAATCCCATCTTCATAACAAAGGAATTAGCTCTCTAGCGTTTGCTATGGTACCACACGCACAAAGGTCGCTTATTACTTACAGCACTTCGCTACGTAATTAAAATTTTGAAGAGATTTCACACGTCGTAATACAAATCCACACTCTCAGTTTTATGTAAAAGAAAGATGCAACTTATTTTTCGTTTTGAGGTAACTGATGGGATGATGCAGTGATGAGATTTTTTCTGAGAACGTAATATCATCGCTGAAAATTTTATTTTCAAAGAGCAAGCATGCATTAAGTAGTATTTTTTTTGTAAATGCCCCAGGTTATCTTTCGACATTCCTGGTGTTCTCTCCTGGCATGGCGTACTTATAATCCACTTCTGAGGTTGGGGCGCCTGGAAGGCGGGGTTACGTTGCCCCGATGATATGATGGGTGATGATGATGATGATGATGATGGTGCGCTAAGAGAGTCCCTAATCCTAAGTTTATTCTAAGATGAATATGAGTGATGATGATTTCGGGGACCGTTTGGGCCTTAAAGTTTTCCTGACATTTGTCTTACAGGTGAGGAAAACCCCGATAAAAACCTCACCCAGAAAAACTGTCCCGACCGGTGTTCGAACCCGGGCCCGCTGCGTGAAAAGACAGCACGCTACCTCGAGACCACGCAGCAATAATTTCGATGAACATGATTCATTTTTCAGAAGTCTCCATATTTCTTCCTACAGCAACCTAAAGAAGTGAAGAACGATTCTGCTAAGCATTGTTTCCGCCCTTACATTTACGGAATTTCAATAAAGGTAATGCGTGTATCCTCTGAAACTATTTTTAGTTCATCTAACTTGATATTATAACTGGATATTGTTAATATAGAGTTCTACTGATTAGCATTAAATGTCTTGAAATCTTATTTTTTAGGTGAAGAAGCTTAAGAAACAGGTATGTTCGAATATTAAATTCTTACGTGATCTCAGTTCAAGTATGCTTGCTAATTTATGGGTTATTCTATCATGATGATTTACAATGTTCACAGACGTGTTCTAGTATAATGACACGCATTGGGAATGAATCTGAGGAAACTCAAATTTTCAAGTTAAAGGGTTCACATATTTCTTAAACATATTCCACATATAGAATAATATTTTTTTCAAAGAAAGATTTTGTTCTCTGTGAAAAAAACCTAAGTTCAAAAATGGTTAAAATGAACAAAATTAACGGTAAGATTAAAGAAATTATCTTCCCATATTATTTTAGTGACAATTCTCTAATATGAAGGAAACATATTAATTGCACGAAAATATGTGTTTAGATGTGAAAATAGGATCAAAGGCTGTTTTAACACAATTTTGTATAAAAACGTTTCTAAATAAACTTCCATTCGTTTTACCTTAGCTTGGCTATTATTGCATATTAATTTTCTTTATTCAATGCCCCTGGTTGCCATTTCGACATTTCTGGTGTTCTCTCCTGGCATTGGCGTAATTGTAACCCACTTCTGAATTTATGGCGTCTCGAAGGCGGAGTTACGTTGTCATGATGATTTGATGGGTGATAAATGATAATGAAGCTCCAGGAGAGTTCTTAACCTAAACGTAATCTAAATTTCAGACCATGTGCTACCAGAGAAATAATTCCTACAGTTTTACCAGGAATCTAACCCGGGACCTCATGCACATTAGTCAGAAACGCTGAACACTATAACCCATGAGGATGGTCAACAATACAGAATTCAATGAAATATTCGTCTGTCTAAACTTCTCTATTGGATCGCACCACTGTTTTCGTGCAACTATTGCGACATTTAAAATTGTTGTGACAGAACACAACTTGTCGTAAAAGTAACGTATTTCTTAAACGTCCTGGAACATTATTTTCTTAATATTCCCAAAAATACTCCCTATCCCCCCTCAAGTCTTTTATAACTTGAAATGTTTTAACTGCAAGAACTAAAAAAAAGTACTCTTCCCATAAAATAAGTTGAGAGAAAACGTAGACAACAAGAATGTATTTCTAGTTCATCGCAGTGGTCTCGGGGAAGCGTGCAGACTTGTCACGCAGCGCGCCCAAGATCGATCACGGTCGCGACAAATTTCCTGGGTGAGGTTTTTCGTTTTTTTTTTCTCACTTGTAAGACAAATGTCATGAAGCTTTGAGACCCAAGCAGTCCACAAATATCATCTGGTTATCATAATCGTCATCATTCATATTCGCCTTAGATTATGTTAGGATTGAGGACTCTCTTGATGCACCACTATCATCATCATCACTCATATCATCTGCGCAGCGTAATCCCTCTCTTCAGGTGTCCCAATCTCAGATATATATTACTATTATGCCAATGATAGGAGAGAACACCAGAAATGTTTAAATAACAACCTGGGACATTGAATATAAGAAACCAAAGTTCGTAAATTTGAAATCCGAATAGATTTTGTTAAACAGGTACGGTTCATCAAGTAAGGGGCATTTGCTGACCAAACTCTGATAGCAGAAATTATAAAAATCAATGAAAATTTGAATTGCCGACTTGAAATCATACTGTAGGTAACAATCAGTGACATTCACTATATTGAACCTTCAAATTTGTATTATTCATGCAAGAAACCGCAAACTAACAATATTCAGCTGTACTCATGGTATTAATTGCCCTCAACTGTGCACAACATTTTATTTCACGTTGCAGAAATCATAAAGCATGCAGCTCTTCCACTTGGTATGCTTTCTGAACATGCCAGGAAAGTCTCAATTAATACATACTCTTCATCTGAGAAGGATTTTCCGTTGATCTACGAATTTAGATTTTTTATCAGACGGACTAAATTAATTATTTATAATATTAATAATAATAATATTAACAATAATAATAACGATAATAATAATAATGATAATGATAATGATAATAATGACAATGATAATAATGACAATGATAATAATGACAATGATAATAATGGCAATGATAATAATGACAATGATAATAATGACAATGATAATAATGACAATGATAATAATGACAATGATAATAATGACAATGATAATAATGACAATGATAATAATGACAATGATAATAATGACAATGATAATAATGACAATGATAATAATGACAATGATAATGACAATGATAATAATGACAATGATAATAATGACAATGATAATAATGACAATGATAATAATGACAATGATAATAATGACAATGATAATAATGACAATGATAATAATGACAATGATAATAATGACAATGATAATAATGACAATGATAATAATGACAATGATAATAATGACAATGATAATAATGACAATGATAATAATGACAATGATAATAATGACAATGATAATAATGACAATGATAATAATGACAATGATAATAATGACAATGATAATAATGACAATGATAATAATGACAATGATAATAATGACAATGATAATAATGACGATGATAATAATGATGATGATGATGATGACGACGACGATAATTAATAATAAAAGCTTTATTGTAAGGCCTTAATGCCTTGTCTACCACTCAATGTAACTTTTTTCTAAATTGCACGTTTTCAATTTCGTAATATTCAACAATATTTTTATGATAAAATTAAACGGTTTAATTTCCTTCAAAATTTTGTGAATATGAGTAAATTATGTTATTTATATGTTTAATGAAGCAGTTTTAATTTTGAAATTAAAAAGTATATTTTTAAAAGTATGTATTTTTTCGTACTTTTTCATTCAGAATTGAATGAGTGTAACAACAATCAATATAACTATTGGTTCTCTACATACGATTTTTTTTTCGCTCTTTGGTCATTTTCTACGTTTCCCGTTATCTTAGGTGCAAGGGGCCAAGATTCGATACCCGGTTGACACAAGATTCCTAGGTGAGTGTTCTCTTGGAGCTTTTCCTCACTTCTAAGTCTAATGACATAAAACTTAATGATAATTACAACTACTTTGTTTAATATTAAAATATGAGTGAATGGTTTGTCTTGTCTTAAAAGTCTGGTGTTTCTCGGTGTTATCTCGGAAATTAAGCTAATCTCTCATCCTGGGAGGCCCACCATTAAGTGATGTGGACATGAAGTATATCCGTGATCGAGAGTCCTCTTCCTTGAACGGACCACAAAGCGTGGGTTATGTAACAATACTTACAAAGTTAGGGGTTAACGTAAGGAAAAGGCAATAAAAAGTTGGATCCTTTTTGGTTGGTGTTACTAGTGTTTCGTAATGATAAATTGTGGCAGGTAGTGACGTGCGGAAACAAAAGAAGCAAACATACCGCCCAAATACTACATGCGCAATTGTTCAGTTCTCAAACCGGAAATAGGCATTATATTTTTGGCAAACTTCAAACGATGACATGATTCCACATTGATAATATTTTAACTGCAGTTTTGCGTCAGAGGATGTCAGTATTGTTTCCTATAGCTCACGATAGTGTGCAATTAATAGAGGTGAAAAAATCCGTTCGTAAAATAGATACATAAGGTTCACTGGGGCATGAGTATTAAGTCAGAGAGCGAGGGTTTTATTTGCTTTCTATACCGGCTGGTTACAGCAGCAGTTATTTACATTGATATAATTCACTTCGGTCGGCCTCGGTGGGCTAGTGGTTACGTTCCTTATCTCTAATTCCAAGGGACGCGAATTCAAACCCGTCCGGGGTCGATGGATTTTTAGGGTGGAAAAGTCCAAGGGACAAGTCCTCCGGGAAGATTTGCAGTCTCGTAAAAGAATAAAAAATCTCAATAAAGAGGCCTCTGTGCAAAATTTACCAACCATTACCCATCCAAGTAATATGTCAGTTGCCCAATAGGTGTCTCCTTGAGGCGATATTCCTACACAATATCACTAGCTGATGTCTATGTGTAAATAAGAGTAACTAAATCAACTTAGTTAAACATACTAGGGAGCGCCCTAATGACCACACGGGGGAGAACGGGGTATATTGATAGATAATACACTTCATATGTTTGATCAGGTAATGTGTAAAGTTTATGTTTCCTCCTGATTTTACTTTGTATGCGTGAACCCTGCTTTTGTTTACATCTGACCACTCTGCAGAGTTCAGTTAACTACATTGCATGGGTATTACTTAGGAACTCGAGTCCATGGTGAAGAGATTTTATCACTAGTGATTAGGGAGATCGGTGTAATAAAATATGCTCTAACGTGTATTCAATATTTGTTTCCCACACAAGTTCGGTTTCTCCTAGTTACCCTGTATCAAAAATTAATGGTATTATGAATTATATTTTATTTCACAGACATTTGGATTAGTGTTTCATCATATTCAAGAGCTACTTTTAAGTTGCCTGTTGAATGAATTAATAAAATAATTGAATGGGTCATTTCTGTCCAAATTTTACAGGAGAGGCAAAAAACTGATTCAACTAGTTCAGGATAAAGCATTGAATTCTGAAATCGCTACTGAATTAAGTTAGAAAGTGGTAAAGGAATAGTTTAGTTGATCCGTTCTTACGTGGAAACCATGGAAGTAGGTATGTAAACATGGAATAATGATAAAAGTGAATTTCAGGAAAAATAATAGAGATCCCTTTTCGAAATGACTCGTTCAATTTTAAACTGTATTAGAAATAATATTAATAGACAAATTGATAGATTACTTATGAAGATCGGTTAGGCATCCTAAATTGAAAAAAAAACTGTAATCAGGCAGGAAATGAATACAGACCATTAGAGTGGTATGGATGTCGAGTGACGAGGAGCATGTAAAAGCACCTAAAAAGGGAGAGGTTAAGCTAAGGTAAAGAAGAGAGAAAGAATGGTATGGTCACGTCATAAAAATGTCGGATTAGAGATTACCTAACAAGATGTTTGATTGAATTCTCCAGAAAAGAAAGAAGAAGATCCACCAGATTAAATGGATACAAGTGATTAGAGGAACAATAGAAATTGTTGGGAAGATAGGAATCAATCGAGGGAAAAAATGAAGTGCTGGATTAAAACACTCTATTCAGTAATATGTGTGATCTGTTCAATAAACATGTATATTCTTCAACATACTGCATCATTTACAAATAACTAATATATTAAACACAATTGTTTAGATATTCATAATCGTTTTTAATTAACCTGCAATTTATTTTACCAATTTCCCTAAACATTTATTCCCCATACTGTTGTATGGTAGTGAATTTTGGATTTTAACTAAAAGAGAATTTTATAGAAGCAGCTGAAATGAGATCTCTGAAAAGTGTAGCTGGCTGCAAACTTCTAGATAAAATAAGAAGTGAACGTATTATAAATGAGCTAAATATTTTTAAATTTTTAGATAAAATAAAATAATTTAGAAAAAAAAGTAGAAAGAACATGTTGAAAGAATGACATATGAACGCATACCAAAAATTATATTTAATTATAATCCAAAAGGAGACATGAATGTTCGTAGACCCAAAAAAGAGATAGATTCAACTTTTTGAATGATAATCTATGAGAACGGAACAAGCCACATGGGCTTAGTCCGTGTTTGTTGATGATGTATTTCTAGTTACTCACCTTTCTTGTCATTCATCCAATTAATATAGTCTCCCTCTCCTGGAAAATACTTCTTTTTTCTTAATGCATATTTTGTATTTCTATTAAGAAGTATAATCTTCATAGCCGAATTGTGTAATTACGAATTTGTTGATCAAAAGTAGTACAGGTTTCATGTTTACCAAGAATTTAATAATGAATTTAATAACTATATTATAAGATATATTAAAATGTGTACAAGTAGAGGATAGTGTATTTAAAGAGACCAGAGTTGCAAAGTATTAGCCACAAAATACTTGTGTTTTGAGATGATGGATGAACAAGCAGTTGAAGGACGGGCTTACGCAGAAGGAAATCATGTGACGGTGAAGATGGCGCAAGCGTGTCCATTCACATTATCACCCCCGTGGGACGAGTTGTTACGCGAACAAATTACATTACTTATGTATTAAACTTGCCTTGTAATTAAGTTTCGTATGGTTGGTATTTCTGCACAGAAACCCGGACATAATAAACTACCGTGGTTCAAAATAATTTTAGCTAACTCAATATCGCATAATTGTTTCTGTACCTACATGTTAACATGAATGGCGCTTATTAAGCTTTTCCTGCTGAGTACTCAATATTTACAGCATATGTTAAAATATTTATTTATTTTGTATCATCTCTCTACCGGTCACGGGTTCAAGTCCGGCAGGGTCGATGGATTTCTTTTCTTCTTCTTCTTCTTCGGCTTTCCCCCACTTATAGGTTTGCCGTCTACAGTTTCCATTTATCTCTATCATTCCAATCTCCCTCTTCCAAATTCCTATCATCCATTATGGTTCTGACGTAGGTATTCCATTTCCATCTTGGTCTGCCACGTTTATTTCTTCCAGGGGTGACCATTGATATATATTTTTTGGCCATCTTCCATTTTCCATTCTTTGTACATGGCCATACCTTTTAAGCATTTGATTTTCAATCCTCTTAACAACAGATGTGGTGACATTCAGTTCTCTCCAAATGGAATTAATTTCTTATTTTATCCTGTCTTGATTTTTGGAGGCTTCTTCTAAAATAATAAAATTCAACTGTTCTAATTTTATTCTTTTGTAATTCCGTCAAAGACCAAGTTTCACTTTCATATAACTAAATATTCTGTATTATGCTCTTTAAATTTTCATTTTAGTCTCCTTTGTAATATTTTTGTTCCAAATTACTCCATGTAATGTCTTAGTTGCATTTTTTGCCATTGCAATTTTAGTCTGTACATCTCTCTCACAGGTACGTAAACTTGTAATTATTGACCCAAGATATTTAAAAAATGCACTTTTTTTTATTTTCCCTGTTTCAAGTATGAGGTATGGATTTTTTACAATGGAAAAATCCAAGAGGAAAGTCCTCCGGGAAGTACTTTAAGCCGTGGGTCTCGAGTCTGAAGATTTTCGGGCTCGTAAAGGAACCTTAAGGTAAATTAATGTCTCTGACCAACATTTAACCGACCTTCCCCATCCTAATAATACCTTTAGGCATTATCTGACCACTTCGAGGTAGCGTGCTGTCTTGTCACGCAGCGGGCCCGGGTTCGATACCCGGTCGAGACAGTTTTTGTGGGTGAGGTTTTATCGGGGGTTTTCCTCACCTGTAAGACAAATATCGGAAAACTTTAAGGCCCAAACGGGCCCCGAAATCATATGGCCATCATCATCATCCTAATCCCTATCATCATCATCATCATCCTTCACCGGTGTGGAAAGCAACGGGAAGCTATCACACCTACAATTCCCTAGTAAAGCTGCAAGCATAGCATGAAAATGCTACGATTGCAGTGAAGGACCTGCCCTCGGGCAGAATTACTATGGAAGGATCTCACTCGCTGGCATATATAGGGAAATAAGCTTAACGGAATTATCTAGTTCAAGAAACACCCGCTAGAGGAGCACTGCTGTCTCATTGAGGGAAGTATGATGTATATAATGTACATACAGAATACAAATTGATCGATACCGAGATTTTAAATCAATATCTTCCGAATAGAAGTGTGAAAGCAACCGTCTGAACCAACTGGTTCTAAACTAACCAACTCACTGGCTCTATTGAACCGATAGGTTCATGACCGCGCGGACATAAGCTGCCCATACATCCTATCCTGAGCTAATATTTTCCAATCATCCACTGTATAATCTACTTCCCTCAAAGTATGGCTAATGTTATTCTTCCGTCTCATTGTTGGTCTACCAACTACGCGTTTTCCCTTGGTTTTCCTACAAGATGCTTCCATGCACCTATTTCATTCCCCATTCGTGCCTCACCCCTACTCATATTAATATTATTTTGGATAGACCTGCTGTACCTTCAGTTATAATACACAACATTTGACATTTATCGTACAGGAATTAGTAAATAGTTTTTAAGGGTTTCTGTCAACTCGGCAAATCATGACCGCAGGTTGAGGATCGTGAGCACGATATGACGTTAAATCTTAAAACGCCTTTAAATAAGAATGATAAAGTAAAGTGATCCCACTACAGGCCACAGGAGGCCCTTGGGGTAGTAGGAGGTTAAGGCTCCCACTTTTTCTTGACAATCGGCACTTGATGTCAGCCCTGCGTGACGGCCGCCTTTACCCCAGAACAAGCGTCTGGTACTCATTTAAGTTAGAGGCTGAGTCGACCCCAGGGATACAATTTTAAAATACCGAATAGGAGGATTCTTCAAGTATTAAAACTAACAGGTTTTTTTAACTGGATAACTTACTAACAGTATTCTTCTTTTTTTTCAAGTATACAAATAAATTAAACAATACGTGACTCGATAGTTCCAAACAATTAAGTCTGACTTAATTGTTGCTTGCTGTATCTGAAAGTACAAGCCAATGCAGGGAATCGTGTGGTTATCATGATGCATATCATGACGATGCAATCCCTCAACCTTATTATTTTATTTTCTTAAAGATATTTCGCTACATCTAATATAATGTAGAAACTCTCTTGGTTAGACAAATTTTGAATCGTGTGGTTATCATGATGCAATCCCTCAACCTTCGTTTTTATTTTCTTAAATATATTTCGCTACATCTAATATAATGTGTAAACTCACTTGGTCAGACAAATTTTTAAACTCTATACTCAAATAAAATATTATATGATATAGCTTGAATTCGAACCTAGAACTCCTAGAATGTATCTTAGATACGGAAACCGTTAAACATAAAGAGATTCTGGTAGTCCACTTTTAATTTTCTGTACTTAAGAGTATTTGTGTCTGCAGTTAACTTTCAGTAATTTCCTAGTTTCTCTATATCGTATTTAATCATTGCTTTTATATTCTACAGCATTTCTCAAGAATTTAATTTCTCAGAACTGTATAGTTTAGTGTTTTTGTTCAGTTAAGACTTAGTAATTTTAACGTTGTGAGCATTATTGTTAATATATCATCACGGAGTAATTCAGTGACAAATTGGGACTGATATTACGAATCCAAGTTTAAAATCTACTAAGGTTAGCTTATTTCATTTGTAGAAGACTTGCACTCACTTCAGTTCATCTTGCTGAGAATCCTCTACTTCGATTAAATTGATTGAAAAAATAATACAATTTTGAATCCTTTGATGTTTCTACTGCAAAAGTGTGAATTTCTGAACTGTAAAAGGAATAAAATTGGATTACTAAAACCATCTTACAAGGCAATATTGTCAGAAAATTTATACAAGAAGGGGAAGTTACATGCCAAAGGCGATTCATATCTAAATTGTACGAATTATTTCATGTTAAAAAAGAATTTAAGAAATATATAATTTCTAGTGCCATGGTTCTTAAGTAGACATTCTCAATGTAATATAGTTTCTAGGATAAAAAGGTCTGAATAGTTACAAGCACTAGTGACGCGTAGCACTACAAAGTGTCCACAAACATAGTATCATGCTTTAAACTACTAGTACGTCGCTTTGGATAATCGTAACTAAATGAAATTGGTGACAATCAAAAGAGAAACTCAAAAATTTGTGTACATGTTAACAATGTCAACAATGGAGAATAATGAACAACAATACAGAAACTAAACTAAATTTAATCATGTTTTTTTTGTGTTCGATATATGTTCATTGTTGGATATTTAGCAGACAGGTTAAATGTGAATGTTTGCTGTGCTATTCAAATTGTGTTGTTATTAAAGAAGTTATGAAATAAGTTTTAAGGAGTTATGGCGAACCACCAAGAACGTAGTTGGTGTGTTTTGAAATATCACACCACGCAGAGTCCGGTGCTGGTCCAGCGTGCTTTTAGGCGAAGGTTTCAAAATCAGGCTCCTACACACAAGTCAATTTTGAAATGGTATCGTGATTTTATAGATCGTGGCTGCAAATGTATTCAAAGAAAGGCCATTCAGGAAGACCATCTGTCGATGCAGGAATTGTGTAACAAGTGCGGGAGGCATTTGTGCGTAGTCCCAAGAAGTCAGTCCGTAGAGCCAGTCAACAGTTAAACATCCCTAAATCCACCGTATATAAGATCCTACGTACACGACTGAAGTTCCGCCCCTACAAACTCCAATTAGTGCATACTTTGAAATCCAATGACCATGCAAAGCGATTAGATTTCTCTGAGCATTTCATGGCACTAATGGAGGATAATGGACTGTCAAATATAATAATTTTCAGTGATGAGGCAACTTTCCACATTAATGGAAAAGTGAACAGGCATAATGTTAGTTTGGGGGAGTGAGAATCCAAACACCATTGTGGAAGTTGAAAGAGACTCTCCTAAAGTGAATGTCATTTGTGCCGTATCGAAACGTAAAGTCTATGGCCCATTTTTCTTTCTAGAGTCCACTGTCAACGGTGCAAATTATCTTGATATGCTCACTGAATGGTTATTTCCACAATTGAAACTAGCAGAAGGCAATGAATGTCATTTCCAGCAGAATGGAGTACCTCCTCATTGGCATTTGCATGTTCGGGAGCATCTGAATGACCGGCTTCCAGGAAGATGGATTGGACGTGGACGTGCTGGAGATGATCATCAACAACAAGGATTAAGCCCAATGGCCTGTTCCGATCTCATTATAAGTCGAATTGGTCCTTCCATCTCGTCAATGGTCTTCCCAACATTCTTCTCTCTTTTGTTTTATAATTATACATTCTTCTTGGTATGCGCTGTTCATTCATTCATTCGTCACACATGCTAAAGGTAAGCATTTTGATAGCATTTTATTCTTTCACAGAAATTAAATATATTAAGTTCTGTTCTTATATCTTCGTTTTTCTTTTTATCGGTCCTTTGGTATCCTGCTATTGCTCTCAATATCTTCATTTCTGCAGCCTCTATTTGTTTACTATCTGCCTTTGTTAACGTCCAGGTTTCACATCCATAGATAAGAGATGGAACTGCCAATACTTTGTAAAACTTAAAAATAGTCTCTTTTCTAGTCTTATTCAATAAAGTCGTTTAATTGTGTCATATAGATAAATTAATCGTTGTATTTTAGTGTGTTTATCTAAATTTCTGTCATTACCTAAATGACATCCCAAATAATTACAATTCTGAACTTGGTCTATAAGTACATTGTTCATCACTATTTTTGTTCTTATTGCACATTTTCCTTTCAGAGCTAATATTTTTGTTTTAGATGTAGATATTCTTAAATTGTATTTTAGAGAGATATTATTTAAAGTATAAAGGAATTGTTGTAAAGCATTTTCTGGTGCTGTCATTATTACTTGGTCGTCTGCAAAAAGCTGAGTTGTCAATACACTATTTATATTAATTTATTCTCGCCATTCATTTATGACATGATCCAAGTATAAATTAAATAATACGGGTGACGACGGACACCCTTGTCTTACTCCCTGGTTTATTTCTATTTTTTGTTAACAAAATTTTATCTCCGCAGTCTATTTTGAAATTTGTTTCTGTATATAAACTCTGAATGGCTCTTATAAGGCGTTGAGGAATTCCTTTCATTTCTAATATATTTAATAATTTATTTCCACTTACACTATCAAATGCTTTAGTATAATCAACAAAAGCTAGATAAATTAAATTCCTTTATTTTTTCTGTCAATTGGCCCATTTTAAAAACGCAATATATTGTTGAACTACCCTTTCTAAATCCGTTTTGTTCTTCACGTAATATTGTTTCAGCTATTTTATTTATTCTATATGATAAAATTTTTGCATATATCTTATAAGCCGAATTTAATAATCTTATTCGTCTATAATTTGTACATTCTCTTCTGCTTCCTTTTTAAATACCGGAACAGTTATTGCGTCCTTCCATTCATGCCGGTGATGATGATAATGTTTTCTACATGTGGCAGCCGAGGTCACCTGGCTCGACGGTTTGTGACTCTTTTTATGGGGTTACATAAAGGATCGTGTCTATGTACCCCCATTGCCCTCAAAACCTGCAAGTAGTCGAGCTTCGTATCATTGTTGCCATCCAGTCCATTCCTTCACATGTGTTGGAGGGTGTGTGGCGTGAATGAGAATATCGCCTTGGTGTCTGCAGCGTCACTAGTGGGGGCCACATTCAATGTCTGTGAGATATAGCAAAGACGTTTTGAGTTTCTCTTTTGATTGTCACCAATTTCATTCAGATAAGATCATCCAAAGCGATGTAGTAGTTTCTTAAAGTATGATACTATATTTGTGGACACGGTGTATATTTATTTCGAAGATCGGGTAATACTTATTTACAAACTTACTGTCAAAGCAAAATGTCTGTGCGATTCAACCTCTAATTTGTCCTTACAATAAAATTCTACTGACCTAGTTGGCTCAAGCAGTAAAATCTGAGGCTTATATTCCAGAGATCCCTGGTTCAAGCCAAGGGGTCGACCAGATTAATAAGGGAACTGTCAACCATTACATGCCGAACCTTGTAATTTCTCCCAGAGAAGCGTTCTGTTGTACCAAGGCCGCTTCCAAAATGTATCTGCCGCTTTTAACTTCAAGACATTAAAATCCAGCGCTAAATATCTCATTTAAACTATAGGGAAGTAATACAACTCCTGAATTGGTAGATTATATAACCCTCACTACCTGCCGTCCTCACCGCGTCGTACCTCAATCCACTCTGCTCTTATTCAAACAAGAACCTGCATCTGCTCCGTACATTGAGTTGTCATTGCTGGATTCTGGCTTCGATATCTTACATTTCTGTTAAAAGCTGCAGGTATTTTTTTGGACACAAACTTCTTTCGTCGCAACGCTTCTCTGGGAGAAATTTCAAGTTAAGTTTCGGCTTCCATTGGTTGACATCCCCTGTAAGACTTTTTTCCCTTGTTTTCCTTAGTCATCAAGGCAAGTGCTGGGTTTGAAAGTAGGTATAGTGGACGCAGTATTTTAGTTTACAGGCGCTTTGCTTTGAGGTTAAGTTATGTATTTGGCATATCAAGCGGCGTTGTCACGTTTTATTTACTGGCACTAATATACTATATAATAATAATAATACCGCAAAAGTCAAAAGTTGCAACGCTGTTGAGATAATTATATCTACGTGGAATTCACATGGAAACGTCATTTTATTCGTCAATTATAATGCGAAGACATTCTTGGCAGAGAAATGTTTTCAGTTTTTGGTGATTCGAGCAGCGTCTTAGAAGCTTCTAACAACAATTTTCTGGCTCTGCCTGGCAGTGACAATGTATTTTTTTAAGGTTGCCTTTGATGCCGCCTGGAAACTAAAATACCGAGTCCACTTTAGATTTGTTGTGATTCATTATTTTGAATTGTAACACAGTCGCCTAAGACAATTACGTAACTTCTACATGATCGATTGCACTGACCAACGTGATTTTGTTTCATGAGTACCAATAGTTGTACTTATGCAGTTTTTTATCGGTTTTCAAATATGTATTCGGAATTTCTCCATCATCCACAGTTTTTTTATTTCAATTTAAATTAATGGATTTAAATAATTATTTTTTAATAAACGTTTTTTCGTCCATTTGTCCATTGTAAAATGAAACCAAATGAGCTAACTCAGGAGATTTAAACTATAGAAAAGAGATATCAAGGCAAATTGAAACTAATATGCTGGCCGATTATTGTTGGACCAACAAGAGGGATGCTCCACGGGCGAAATATAGCAGAAAATAGTCATTTCTTACTTTCTAGGTGAGTCCGAATGTTCGAAAGGTATGTAGTTACGAATGTAGAATTTGTTTTTGCAAATGCCCCAGGTTGTCTTTCGACATTCCTGGTGTTCTCTCCTGGCATGGCATACTTGTAACCCACTTCTGAGGTTGGGGCGTCTTGGAAGGCGGGATTACGTTGCCCCGATGATATGATGGGTGATGATGATGATAGTGATGCGCCAGGAGAGTCCCTAATCCTAAGCTTAATCTAAAATGAATATGAATGATGATGATTGCGATGGTAATGATTTCGGGAACCGTTTGGGCCTTAAAGTTTTTCTGACATTTGTTTTACAGAAGAGGAAAAACCCCGATAAAAACCTCATCCAGGAAAACTATCCCGACCGGGGTCGAACCCGGTCCCGCTGCGTGACAAGGCAGCTCGCTACCTCGAGACCACAGTGGTGGACTTGTAGAAAATATTAAAGTGTTTGAAATTATAAATGCCTGTCTCTCGGAAACCTTGCGTGATGGAGAAAAACCGATATCATATTTGAATTCAGGAGAAAACATACTATCGGAATCACATATTTGTCTTTCTAAGACAAAACAATTATTTTTTGGTTGCTCAGTGTTATTATAGAAATAGTAGAGTCATTTGACGTATTTTATACCACTTTTTCCATGTTTCGTAAAATAATTAATTCGTATTCATAATTAACTTAAATTGCAGTGACCAATTGTTTGAAACTTGTTCTTGAGATTGATTTAATTAGGTTGATCCTTTTAGTGTCATCTGTGCGAGAGAATTTTTAGAGTAAAATACCAGGCCACTTTTATTGAATTTGGTGACCCAGAAAAAACCATTCAAGCACTCACATTTTAAGTAGGAAGATAATAAGAAAATCAAGTACACAGACTAGGATTCATAGAATTGTAATATATTTGTTGGTACGCTAGGAAAATAATCTCTGAGAATAAAAATTATGTATTTTGAAAGAAAATATTTTTGAACTAATTTATGATTTTTTTTCCAATTTTGAGAAAAATTAAGTATTCTCCATACAAGCATTCGTTAGATAATATTTGTGTTATTATTTTATTTATATCTGTCCGTTAGTTGTTAATTTTTTCTTCACACCCTGCAAATTATATTTTCACGTCCATGAATAAAACACGTACTCACCATATGATGAAAAATAGGTGTAATAGTGATTATCCTTATATTGTCTGGATTATGCTTAGAAAACAAATTGTAGCAGAACATAGATTGAAGTATGAAATGGAGGAGGTGCATTTTTAGATCCCTAGAGTCCGTAATAACTCAAATTGGAGAAGGAGACTTGTTATTTTCTTCAGTTACTTCTACCCAGTGTTCAATACATTGGTCAAAACAATTAGAGGAACACTTGTAATAAATTGAATACGTAATTGTTTTTTAAAGCTGTGATGCTGAAAGTTGGACAATATGTAAATTGAATTATTAATTTTATCATTGGATACAAATTTTAAATATCCATGGCCTATATACAGAGAAATTACCTCAAATAACAAATATAGAGAATTTTTTTATTTTGGAAGGCACTGGCCACTTCTAATTGGTAAGCTTCCTGGTGTTGCTATAGTGACGAATGTTGATTATTGCCTTGTTTATTGAAGTCTCTGACAAAATGAGGCATTTTAATGAGTTTTAAGTGTATCGTGCTCTACATCTTTTACGACAAGGTCAATCTCTGCGACAAGTGGCTAGAGAGCTTGCGGTTTCTCCTTCCGTGGTGTTCAGGTTACGCAACAGGCACAGAGAGACAGGTCAGTATTGTGGAAGACGTGGCCAGGGCCGTAAATTTAAAACAAGCCCCCAGGATGACAGATACGTTGTTCTTTCTGCTCTTCGACAGCGTACAAAAACTGCAAAAGACCTGCAGAATGACCTTCATATGGCTTCCGGAATCCGGGTTTCAGACCAAACCATAAGGAACAGATTAAGGAAAGAGAATATTCGTCCAAAAAGGCCCGATAAAAAACCACGCTTAACAAATGGGCATAAGGCAGCAAGACGTACGTATGCTGAAAACCATGGTGATTGGAACCTGAACCTATGGGAGTCTGTGCTCTTCTCGGACGAATCCCGGTATCGTCTTACACGTTGCGATGGTCGATTGAGGGTGTGGGGATGGCCAGGAGAAATATTTTCTGCAGAGGCTGTACAGGAAATTGATAGATTCGGAGGAGGTTCCATAATGGTGTGGGCCAGAGTTATGTACAACAATCGTACGGACCTTTTACTTGTTCCCCAGCGACTGAATGCTGTCCGGTATATCGAGCACGTTCTGGAAGACCATGTAGAACCTGCTGCCATTGGAGTAGGCCCTGGATTTCTGTTTATGCAGGATAATGCAAGGGCACATTCTGCGGCTGTCACCAGGGATTTCCTGAGGAGGAATGAAATTGAGATAATGGAGTGGCCAGCGGTCAGCCCAGACCCCAACCCTATTGAACACTTGTGGGATCTTCTAGACAGGAAGGTCAGGAACCGACATCAAGCTCCACAAACTCTGCAGCAACTTGGAGATGCTCTGAAGGAGGAATGGGAGAATATCCCGCAAGAGGAAATCCAAAATCTTATTGGGAGCATGCCACGAAGGTGCCAAAGTGTCATCGAATGTGTGGTGGTCATACACGATACTAACTCTATAAACGAGTGTTTAACTTTGAAAAATAAGCACAAGATTCAATTGCTTACATAGCGGAATTATTTGAAAAGTTAATTGTCAGCGTTATTCATTTGTTTTTACTCACATGAGCAATAAATATATAAATAAATAACCACAAATAATGTACTTTATTAATTTCATGTTTGTACCTTTATCCAATGAAAAAATATTTGCATATTTCTTAGTGTTCCTCTAATTTTTTTGAGCAGTGTATTAAGATCACTATCATTGGGCTCAGCTGATCTGATTTTTTTCGCCATTCAAAAGCAAGTAGCATTCTTCTTTGTTATAGTAAATTAAAAATCGAGACTATAACTTACTTCGGAAGGGAAAATAAAATCATGAATCCATGTGTGTAGACATATATTTACCAAGTTATTTATCAACGCATTTTCAAAATGTATCGACTCACCACAAGTTAGGAACAAGACCAAAAGACTCTTATTTACTGTCTATACCACAGCACAGGACATAACTCCAAAACTTACACAATATATATGACTACAGAACTCAATTCCCAACCATGTCAGAGACTATCATTATTTAAATCAAAATTAACTGATATCTTTCACACAATGAAAATTGTAACTGCGTAACAATTATATTCAACAATTTGTATGTACCTATAAACATTCATCTAGAAAGCATTACTTACTTTATCTGTATTTTATTCCATTTTTTTTAAATGTGAGCTAATAGCAGACCACATCCGCATTGTCTTTTTACACACTTTATATTAGCTTGACCTGTATCTATCTATCTATGTAACGGAATCTTTCAACGCGATATTCACCCACCTACAATCATTGGATCGACTTGAAACTTTATATACTTATAAAGGACCCGTGACAATACAATATGTTCATATTTGTTTCTAAAATCCTGGCCAGAATCGTCAGAAAATAAAAAAAAGTCTTTGTATCTATGTAACAATCTTTGAACACGATTTTCACCCACTTCGGTACATTGGATCGACTTGAAACTTTGTATACGTGTAAAGGACCCGTGATAATACAATAATTTCATATTTTGTTTCTAACATCCTGGCTAGAATCATCAGAAAAAAAATGAAAACTGGTATAATAGGTTGCGGACTTGTCGACTTTTTAGTCAATCGTTGTAAGAGCTTAGTTGGTAGAGCGGTGAACTCTAGTGGTATACAATTTCAGTAATCCATAGGTCTCTGGTTCAAATCCGGCTGGGAGGATTTTTTTAGAAGAGTATTACTTTTAGCTCTTACTATAATTGTATCGAATTTAAATATATTTGCATTTTTATCTTATTCTGTAAATTATTAAAACTAAAAAATAAATAATAGTTTTAAAAACTAAAACATCATGCTTTATTAAAAAACCGAACTAAAAAATGAAAAATAATTTTAATTTCTAACACGCTTGCGATAAAATTAAAGTGGTCAACAAAAAAATCACCCCCAACACATCTAGAATAAAACTAGAGTTATCAACAAAAAGAAAATAATTTTACCATCAAAAGTGTGGGGTGCTTTTTATGATTTTTACATTTTCTTCTTACAGACTTTACTTTTACCAATATCTGTTTATTATCAAATATATTAATTGATATAGAGTACCCCACGCTTTTGATGGTAAAATTATTTTATTTTTTGTGATAACTCTAATTTTATTCTATATGTGTTGGAGATGATTTTTTTGTTGAACCACTTTATTTTATCCCAAGCGTATTGGAATTTAAAAATTATTTTTCATTTTTAGTTTTCTAATAAAGCTGTTCTTTTAGTTTTTTTAAAACTATTATTTATTAATTATCGTTATATTGAGAGCATGTATAATGGCAGAATAAAAGTTGTTTCACTTTCAATACATTATGTTAGACCAGTTATTATATATGATATTCTCAAACTGGATCCGCTACAGGGCTTTCATAACCGAAATTATATGTGAAAATATCAGCATTAGTACTATTATTCTGCGCCCTATTACTCTGCGCCAAGGCAGGATGCATTAGACTGATCTGCCACGATGCAGTTACATGGGAAATGTAGAATAGATGAAGCACAATCTATAACTGTTTAGTTCAGGTGAGATTCTCACTGAACTAAATTTTAATTTCTGTTTATTTATTTGCAAAATCTCAAATTAACTAAGCCTAAATAACTATCACTTATGGAACCCGTTATTATCAATATTGTTAGTATTATTTGGTCTCTTTTTCTCTCTCTGAGCAATTACGTTTATGCCATTCCCTGATATTTGTTTGAGCTTCTTTTAATTTGGCTCATGCGCTATATAACTTATTCTTACTCGCTTTATATTAGCATGGCCTGTATCTGTGTCTATGTAACGGAATCTTTCAACACGATTTTCACCCTCTTAAAAACATTGAATCGACTTGAAATGTATATACTTGTAAATGACCAATGACAATACAATAATTTCATTAATAAATGTATTGTACACTGCTCAAAAACAATTAGAGGAACACTATCAAATATACAAATATTTTTTCATTGGATAAAGGTACAAACATGAAATTAATAAAGTACATTATTTGTGGTTATTTATTTACTTATTTATTGCTCATATCAGTAAAAACAAATGAATAACGCTGACAATTAACTTTTCAAATAATTCCGCTATGTAAGCAATTGAATCTTGTGCTTATTTTTCAAAGTTAAACACTCGTTATATAGAGTTAGTATCGTGTATGGCCTCCACGACATTCGATGACAATTTGGCACCTTCGTGGCATGCTCCCAATAAGATTCTGGAATTCCTCTTGCGGGATATTCTCCCATTCCTCCTTCAGAGCATCTCCAGGTTGCTGCAGAGTTTGTAGAGTTTGATGTCGGTTCCTGACCTTCCTGTCTCGAAGATCCCACAAGTGTTCAATAAGGGTGAGGTCTGGGCTGACCACTGGCCACTCCATTACCTCAATTTCATTCCTCCTCAGGAAATCCCTGGTGACAGCCGCAGAATGTGCCCTGGTATTATCCTGCATAAACAGAAATTCAGGGCCTATTCCAATGGCAGCAGGTACTACATGCTCTTCCAGAACGTGCTCGATATACCGGACAGCATTCAGTCGCTGGGGAACAAGTACAAGGTCCGTACGATTGTTGTACATAACTCCGGGCCACACCATTATGGAACCTCCTCCGAATCTATCAATTTCCTGTACAGCCTCTGCAGAAAATCTTTCTCCTGGCCGTCCCCACACCCTCAATCGACCATCACAACGTGTAAGACGATACCTGGATTCGTCCGAGAAGAGCACAGACTCCCACTGGTTCAGGTTCCAATCACCATGTTTTTCAACATACGTTCGTCTTGCTGCCTTATGCCCATTTGTTAAGCGTGGTTTTTTAACGGGCCTTTTTGGACGAATATTCTCTTTCCTTATCTGTTCCTTATGGTTTGGTCTGAAACCCGGATTCCGGAAGCCATATGAAGGTCATTCTGCAGGTCTTTTGCAGTTTTTGTACGCTGTCGAAGAGCAGAAAGAACAACGTATCTGTCAATCCTGGGGGCTTGTTTTAAATTTACGGCCCTGGCCACGTCTTCTACAATACTGACCTGTCTCTCTGTGCCTGTTGCGTAACCTGGACACCACGGAAGGAGAAACCCCAAGCTCTCTAGCCACTTGTCGCAGAGATTGACCTTGTCGTGAAAGATGTAGAGCATGATACACTTCAAACTCATTTAAATGCCTCATTTTGTCAGAGACTTCAATAAACAAGGCAATAATCAACATTCGTCACTATAGAAACATCAGGAAGCTAACCATATAGAAGTGGCCAGTCCCTTCCAAAATATAAAAATTCTCTATATTTGTTATTTGAGGTAATTTCTCTGTATTTATGGCCATGGATCTTTAAAATTTGTATCAAATGATAAAATTAATAATTCAATTTACATATTGTCCAACTTTCAGCATCACAGCTTTAAAAAACAATTACTTATTCAATGTATTACAAGTGTTCCTCTAATTGTTTTGAGCAGTGTATATAATAGGTTGCGGACTTATCGACTTTTTAGTCCATCGTTGTAAGAAATTAATATTATATCCTCTGGTAACTCACTTTGTAGAGTGGTGGACTGTAGTGGTATATAATTTAAGTAATCCATAGGTCGCTGGTTCAAATCCGGCCAGGAGGATTTTTTTAGAAGAGTATTACTTCTTTTAGCTCACACTACAATAGTATCGAATTTAAAGACATTTACACTTTTATCTTATTCTGTAAAATATAATGACAATTTTTGTTAAATTACCACATTGTAATTTTATCCAAAAAATATGAGAAGGATACGATTAACTGTAACTATTTATCTACATTAAAATATTTAAAAATGTTATAATAACGTTAGATAATAATAATTTAAAAATATAATTATATTCGTGCCTAGACACTAAAAATATCGTAAGCAATTAAATTTTCATGGGATTCTGGTTTATGACAATCAATTAAACTAAAAATTAAAATAATAAATAATAGTTTAAAAAAACTAAAACAACACGCTTTATTAGAAAACCAAACTAAAAATAAAAAATAAATAATAGTTTAAAAAAACTAAAACAACCCGCTCTATTAGAAAACCGAACTAGAAAATGAAAAATAACTTAAATTTCCAACACACTTGGGATAAAATTAAAGTGGTCAACAAAAAAAATAAAAATCTCCAACACATCTAGAATAAAACTAGAGTTATCCACAAAAAATTATTTTACCATCAAAAGCATGGGGTGCTCTATATCAATTAATATATTTGATTAACAGATATTGGTAAAAGTAAAGTCTCTAAGAAGAAAACGTAAAAAAACATAAAAGCACCCCGTGCTTTTGATGGTAATATTATTTTTTTGGTAGATAACTCTAGTTTTATTCTAGATGTGTTGGAGATGATTTTTTTGTTGACCATTTTAATTTTATTCCAAGCGCGTTGAAAATTATAATTACTTTTCATTTTTTAGTTCGGTTTTCTAATAAAGCCTGTTGTTTTAGTTTTTTAAACCATTATTTATTAATGCTAATTTTAAAATTTGTGTAGTGAACCTCCAGCCAGTTTAGACAGGAGCAGCCACAGTAAAGTAGATCAAGTATGAAACAATACGAAAAAAACTGTGCATTTAAAATCTGAAAAAAAATCCGTCACGCAGGATCTCCATAAATTATGCGAATTGACGAGCAAATCGACTAATTATTTATTTTACGATTTTGCTGTTTTACACCATAGTGTTCATTTTATTGATTAAATTGTATGTAGGTGGTTCCCTTGAGAGGAAACAGAAACTGCGGCCGCTAGAGCAAACTTAAAATTTTGGTTTCCAAGTAAATATTTAATTTAAATAGCCCGATTTTACTGGTTTATAGAACAAGTAATAGGGCCTAGACTAAATTTATCTTAATAATTTCGGTAAATCGTGTATTTTTTTTGTATAATAAATTGTGAACGCTAGAGCGTCAATTTTGTTCTAATATATTAGGTCGTAATGAACTAATTTTGCTGATTTAATAATTAAATGTTACTTTTAGTATTAAACGTTATATACCGATTTTAGTTGAAAAAAATGGTGGCAGCTAAAGCGATTTTTAAATTTTCGCTTCACGCTAATCTCTACTAATGGTACAATTTAACTGATTTTCGGAGAAAACGTTTCTTATTTTGAATTTCAATGGCATATAGTGGGTTTCGTTGCTAAAAAAAGAAATAAATATTGCGGCAGGTAGAATGACTTTTAAATTTTTGTTTCAGGTTAGTGCCTACTCCTAATTATCCGATTTTTAGATTAATCAAATCGGCCTTACTTTTCTTAATTGACTGTCATATGGCGAGATTGGTTGCGAAAATGATTGTGACCGCTAGAATGTTAACATACACATATGTACAATTAAGACAGATAAAAGATGGACAGGAAAAGTGCAGATAACGCAGGATTCAAAAATCGTTAGTTAATGTTTGATAAATAGTCAGCGGAACTTCAGGCTATAAAAAGAGACAATTTAGGTGGCTATAAATAGATTCTTATACACCTGTAATTACGTTACAAAAATTTTAACTAGGCAAGTAATTTGTAAAGAGTTGGAGTAATACTTTCACATTTATATAATGAAAATTAAAAGAAACTAACATGTTCATATACAGCTTGAATGTTTTATTTCCTTTACAGTGCTTTTATTCACCGTCATTGTTCCCACAGTATGCTTCAAAATAGTTGACAATCACTTTTTATAGATTTTTCGGAAGTTACAGCGTTTATCACTCAGAATTACTTGTAATTTACGAACCGAAATAGAGAGTTCTATTTCGAGTGTACAAACGGGACAATACTTTATTGAACTTAAAATGATTCAAAGTGCTAAATCAAATCAATTTTCATTGTTCTTTCCGCTTTAAATATTAGCGAATGCGAATAAAGTCTTCAGTCAAATGCTTTTTTTTTTTGCACCACCATTCCAAATTTATTTACCACCTGTTTTTAGCAGTTGCGGGGGCTTCAGAAATCTTCTGAACAGTAGCTCAAATGGTTTATATATATCCATTGCTTACTTAATAAGTAATTAATTAATTATTAAGTAAGCAATGAATATAAAGTTATTATAGTTTTAATGCCCATACGTCTTAAAGCAATCCATATTTTCTCTACAGGGACAGTGTCATATTCTTTCTCAAGATCTAAAAATAGTAGGTGCAAAGGTTGTCCATATTGCATTTTCTTTTATATTACCTGAGTAATGCAAAATTAATTGTCGGTTGTGGAACGATCTGCTCTAAATTCTGACTGCTTCTCTAATTCCATATCACTATAGAAAGTATTGCATATGAAAAATTAAAATTGGAAGTAAATTGTCACATGGTTTTATGATAAATAAAGGTCTTTGTCTCAAGGTTGTTGCCTATCACCGACACTGTTATGAAATACTGAAGAATTGGAGAACATTTTCAGCATGGGAATTCCTATTTGAAACAACAAAACTTTATACAACTTACATTTTGCAGATGATCAATTGTTAATTGCACAAGATTATGAAGATTTATGAAATATGAATAGAAAATTAATAGAAGAATATGAAAAATGGGGATTAATTTTGGAAACGAAGAAAATACAATATTTATCAATTGGTGAACCAGAACAAAATTTAATTTTGGAGACTGGAGAAGCAATAACATCTTGTAGTGAGATCACATATTTAGGAATTACAATAAATAAAAATATAAGTTATGAAGAGGAAATAAGAAATAGAAGTAATAAAGGAAAATTTGCAATTGCTTGCGTCAATGGAATGTTGTGGGATAAAAATATAAGTAATAAAAATAAAATAAATATATATCATACAATTGTTAAAAGCATAATTACTTATGTAGCAGAACTTTGGCCATTAACAACAAAAACAAATAAGTATCTTTGGCAACGGAAATGTATTCTATACGAAGGGCAGCAAGAATTTCAAAAATAGAAAAAAATTAAGAACTCAGTTATATGGGAGAAAATGAAGATTGAAGACACTATTTTAGATGATATTAGAACTCAGCAATTAAGATAGTACGGACATGTTCAGCGAATGGAAGAGGATCGACTACCAAAATCTGTTTTGGAATGGAAACCTGAGGGAAGACGAGACAGAGGAAGACCTAACACCTCCTGGAGTCTGAGAATATATTTATACATGAAGGAGAAATGTCTACAACCAGGATTTTGATGGGCCGACATAATTAGCTATTGGGAATCGGACGATGTCAAAGACATTAATCAACCGATTATCTATCTATATATGAATATAAAGTGACATTTGATGTCATTCTCTATAATAAAATCATTAACAATTTTCTTGACTTAGGTTATACGAAATGTATAATTCTATAAAATACATGAGTGTCGAAGTTTCCCGAACTAACTTTAATTTCCAATTTCCGAAAATCGTTACCAGATGGCAGGTCGGAAGATGGTGGTAACAGCAAAATTTAAACAGTTGGAGTTTGACTGAAGATAAAGGCAAATGGCCTTTGAAACAGGTATCGTGAAAACACGGAACTTTACGAGGTTATATGTAAAAACATTTTATCCAATTCAATTATAAATTCTGTAAATTCCAACTGTTTATTTAATTTCTTCATATTATTTACAATAGTTGTCATTAGCCATGCTCCCCAGCGATTCAAGATAGGTTATTTAAGGAATAGTAACGTCTGGAAAACTGTGTCGAAAAACCTTTACTCTTAGTGTAGCTTTCAGAAACATTTTCTTCACAGAAGAAATAAGTTGATTCTCTTCTGGAATGTCCATTCCAATTTGCTCCGCTATTCCATGTAGTTCATGTGCCAAGAAAAAGACATAAATGACAACAGAAACCTGAAAAAATACTCTAACATCAAAATTGGCATTTTAGGTAGGACTATAAAACACCTTTATTTAGACTTAACTACCCATGATAAACCTAAATACTTAATAAGAAATCATGGATAGTATAAGTAACAACATGTCGGATTTGAGTAAATGATGTTCAAAATTGAGACACTTCATGAGTGATTGTCTTAGTAGTTTCTTTTGAGACAATAGATTTAAGCATCAGACATATTTATTTTATCCACTTAGATTAGTATTTGCTTTAACTACAAATCTACACTCAACTCCAAAATTAGTAATTTGTCAGTTGTACCTCTTAGCTTCAAAAGGTCTCATATCAAACTTTTAACTGTTAAAGCGGGGGGAAAGGTTAGGTTTGTGTCTAAATTCCGATATTTACTAATAACAAACCAAAAGGGAGACGAAGGGTTGGAAGATTCAATATTAGATGGATTGATGGAGTGAAGAAGTATATAAGGAAACTGAATATCAAACGGGTTGAACATTTCTAAGGAGAGATCATCCTAAAGAAGGACGAGCTCCTTAATGACCTGTATCGCTATTTTGATGATGATGATGATGATGAGTTAAAAAAATTATGGCATTTCAAGGTGTAGATCCTGTCAGAAGTAAAATTGTACTGGACAATAAAATTTTGGAGCAGGTGAATAATTTTACATATCTAGGATGCAATATGTCATATGAAGAAGAAAAGGATGTAAATGCAAAAATATCTAAATTTTTAAGAATTTTAGGGTTAATAAATTCTATCTTCAAGCCACAGTTAGTCCAAAAGCATTCAAGATTAAATGTGTATAAAACACTGGCTCTTCCAACTCTTTTGTATGGTAGCGAAGTATGGACGTTGAAACAGAAGGATATACAGAGACTTAGATCTGCTGAAATGAGATACCTTCGGAGGACTGCAGGATACACACTACTAGATCACAAAAAAATGAAGACATCTTAGAAGAATTACACATGGAACCTTTAGAAAACAAAATTTCTGGATGCAACATGTTCATCGAATGGAAGATCACAGAATACCCAAACAAATGTTAAGATATCAACCTGCAGGAAGAAGAAGACCAGGACGTCCACTCAAAAGACTTCTGGATGGTGTTTCTCTTGAGGCCGAAACAGGTCAACAAATGACCTAAATTCGTGAATGTACTATGATGATGATGATGATGATGAGTTTGTAGATGACAATTTGTAAATAATTGATTTTTTTGTTCATGGGTAAAACTTTAATTAATTCGGAATTTTCTAATAACACCACACGGAAACTATTTACTGTATATGCAAATGATGTAAAACCAAATGTTTCCACGACGTCTTCAAAATATTTTCTCTCTTAATATATTATATTTATTTGAACTAAGTTTGTATGCGGAGAAATTCGAAACTCAAGATAAGTTGTACTACTGAAGCAATTAGAGACGTTGACTACAGCTTGATGTAGAAGTTTGTTACATTTACTGGGATCCGAGCTGTTTGCAAATAAAGTTTACTGTTTTTATGAAATGTCTATTACTATAAGACTACCAGATCTCAGAGTAACTTAACACTTAACTTCCCCTACACAGAACATCTCTCTATTCTATGTCTCATGTGTCATCCTTACCATCCTCTTGAAACAGTAGCGTCATTCAACTCTCTTATTACACTGGTCCGCACAAGAATAATAATAATATATTCATCATCATCATCATCATCATCACTCCAGGGATTAGGCAAATGCCCGTTCCGACTTCATAATGCATCTGTCCAACGTCTTCTAGGTCTTCCAACATCACGTCTTCCTCTTGCTTGATAATTTCTTGCTAACAATGGATATCTCTCCTTACTCATTCCATCCTTATGATCAATCCATTTCTGTCTGTAATTCGTGACCTTATCCAATAAAGGCTGTACTTTCAATTCTTCTCTTATATCCTCATTTCTTATTCAATCAAGTCTTGTACATCCTTTTACTTGTCTTAGGAACCTCATCTCCGCCGTCTGTAGAATAATATATTCTAGAAGTATTTTTCATGCTGAATTCAAATATTTTAGTTTCTCCCCATCAGGAAAGGGTTTTGAGTGATTTAATTTGATTTTTTATAATACTACGCATTCTGATTTAGCCAACTAGAAAGTGATAGAGGGCGATTTTCTGGGATATTTTGCATCTCAAACTTATATTTTCTTGATCCAAAAGTTCAGCCTACATTTTAGACTCCACTTACCTTGATACCTGTTTTCCATTGTACAAATTTGCTGATGAAAACGCTCACCTTGCTCATCCCTGACAGCCCCAAGATTTCCCAAGAAGAAGTCTAAAGTGAGAGTCCAAGAAGTGAATTTTTAAAGACGTGTTGCATCCCTTAGCTTTAAAAGAATGCAGAAGATCTGGCACTAGGTCACGGTAGTTTTCTGCTTTATGGTTTTCAAGTAAATTGAAACATACATTTTTTCAAGACTTGCCAGGCTGCTTTTTCAAGTGGTTTTAACAGTCCTTCAAAATGTTAATCAGCCATTTATGACCGCATTTGTGGTCCTATAAAAATTCCATCTTTCAGTTTAACATCACTAACTTTGGGTAATTTCTATTCCCAGTACAAGAATCCACCAGAACGTTTATTCATGCCTTTGACGAAAATGTTTATTACTCCTAATTTAATATGCAATGGAGGTAAATATATTTTTTCAGGATCGCTAAAGGGAGATGTGAAACATTTTTCTGACTAGGGATAAGAGGTTCACGTTCAGGCCATGGTTTTCTAGCGTAGTGAGACTGACACATCAAAATTCCAGATTAACAGTCTAAGCATGCCAAAACTTGAATGAACCTGCACAGTCTTGATTTTTGACGTTTCAGCATGATATAAATAATTTCCAACCAATTATTACTTTATTGTAACGGACTGTCAACAGCACGTAAGGCTTACTGCCCGTGCGACCCATATTTGTAAATAATATTGTAAATATCTTACTTTTTGTCTAATAAAGTCCTACTACTACTACAAATAATTTCCATAAATACAGCTTGAATAAAACCGCTACATATAAAGTAAAGTTTCCTATAAAAAAAAGGTACCTGATGGAAAACTTCTGACTACATTTATGAATTCAGCATGAAAAAATGTACTAGATTCACTAATCAGATTTCTTATGAAGAAAACCTTGTATTAAGATTACAGTAGCAGGCCATGTCAAAAGAATGCCAGAACAAAGATTCCCTAAAATTGTTATGGAATGGATCCCAATGGAAAGGAGGAAGACCGAAGAAAACTTGGATAGAAGGGGTACAAGCAGCTATGAATATCAGAGGAATGGAGGAAGATCAATGGATGGACAGAGAGGAATGGCGTTTGGTTTCCGGAAGACGGCGGCAGCTGCCATGATTTTCTAGTATTTATAATTTGACTTCCATTATACGGTACTGTATTGTTGTCTCAAATCACCATTTCTCATTCTGTGTAATCTGATTTTATCGACTATGTCCCGTACAATATTCATTTCTGCTGTATTGATAATTTGTTGTGTTTTTTTTCACCTATCAAGTTTCACTCAAAACATAAGTTAGTAATTTTCTAAGTAACGTTAATAATATGCATTTTATTTCATTTTTTATAATATTTTATTCAACTTTATATAAATTATATTGCTTCCATGTATATTAGACATTTTCTCTAAAATTATTATATATTTCCACTACTATATCCATGTATTACTATAATTTTTGTTAATATTATTATTGTTATCATTGTTCTTACTTACTTACTCACTGGCACTATCGAACCCGTAGGTTCATGGCCGCGCGGACATAAGCTCTCCATACATCCCTATCCTGAGCTAATGCTTTCCAATCATTCCCTGTATAATCTACTTCCCTCAAATCATAGTTAATGTTGTTCTCCCACCTCATTCTTGGTCTACCAACTGGGCGTTTTCCCTCTGGCTTTCCTACAAGAAGCTTCCATCCACGTCTTTCATTCCCCATACATGCAACATGTCCTGCCCATCGCAGTCTACGAGACTTAACTGTTCTTATTATATCTGGCTTCCTATAAATACCATGTAGTTCATTGTTATGTAGTCTTCTCCATTCACCTGTCTGTTCATCTCTCTTTGGTCCAAAAATTTCCTAAAAACTTTATTCTCAAATACTCGTAATCTCCTTTCCTCCCTTAAAGTAAGAGTCAATGTTTCGCACCCATATAATATAACTGGTAGAATAATAGTTTTATATATTTTCAGTTTAACGTTTTTTGAAAGGAGTTGGGACATCAAAAAGTCTCTGCAATGCCTAATAGCATGCATTTCCAGAATTGAGCCTATGTTTAATTTCTTTGTGCATCTCATTCCTATTTGTGATTATTGTTCCTAGGTATTTGAATTCAGCCACTTCCTCAAAATTTCCCTCATTTGTCACTAGCTGTCCATTTCCATTATATACTGAATTTCTACGTGTGATCATATATTTAGTTTTACTGATATTTACTTCCAGTCCCAATTTCTTAGTGTTATTCAATAGTGTGTGCGTGTTGGCCTTTAGTATCTCCTTGCTATCGGCCAGTAGTACTACATCATCAGCATAAACTAACAGCTTATTAATACCATTCAGAGGTAAGCCTTCCTCTCTCTCTAAAGATTTAATGGCATGCTCTAGTACAAAATTAAATAGTAGAGGAGATAGTGCATCTCCTTGCTTCAACCCATTCTGGATTTCAAAAGTGTCTGAAAACTGTTTGCCTACACGCACCCTACTCTTGGAGCCATTTAGACACATTCGTATAAGTCTAACTTTTTAGGAATTCCGAACTCCAGCAGGATACTATATAACTTCTCCCTCTTAATTGAATCATATGCTTTTTTGAAGTCTACATATAGTTGATGTACAGTGCCATTATATTCCCATTTCTTTTCTAAAATCTGTCTTATACTAAAATCTGATCTGTTGTAGACCTGTTTCTTCTAAATGCACATTGATGATATCCTAGAATGTCATCAATATAGGGACTAAGTCTGCTTACTAAGATATTTGTTAGAATCATTGATCATAATTCTTAAAGGAATGGTACATATAGGTATATATATATATATATACTGGTATGTATTGTATAAATACATATAATTAATAATAATAATAATAATAATAATAATAATAATAATAATAATAATAATTATTATTATTATTATTATTATTATTATTGCTGATATCTTCGGGAAACAAGATGTAACAAGAATAGTTAAGTCCTGTAGACAGCGATGGGGAGGACATGTGGCACGAATGGGGAATGAAAGAGGGCCATTTAAACTCATTGTAGGAAAACCAGATGGAAAGTGCGCAGTAGGTAGGCCAAGATAGAGGTGGGAGAATAAAATTAATAATAATTTTAGGGAAGTAAATTATACAGGGAAAACAGTAGAGGAGGATAGGGATGAATGGAGAGCTGATGTCCATGCAGCTATGATCTACGGCGTTCGATAGTCCTCGTAAATTAGTTCATTATTATTATTATTAATATTATTTTTATTATTATTATCATGAAACAAATAGACTGATCAAAGGACAATAGAAAGAGAAAAAGATAGAGAAGAAATAGGAGAGAGGTGATGTCATAAATAGACAGATAGCTCCGGTCAGAAAGATAGCAACAGTAAAAGTATCCGTGGATGTCAACATCATTACAGCAAATAGTGGAGTTGCCAACCACCTACCTATAACGTGACAAATGTTGAGTGCAGAGTTATCGTTCGTCAGGTCTATTTTTCTACGATCTTTGGGCGCACGCACATACACACACACACACGCACGCGCGCACACACACACACACACACGCACGCGCGCACACACACACACACACGCGCGCGCGCGCGCGCGAGAACACTCACCCGCACACATTTTTTTCATTAGGTCGTTGTTAACATACTGATACAAAACTTGTAAGAATTTTTATATTCTTATTTGAATTATTATAAGTTGCATTTGCACAAGTTATATGTCTGCATATTAGCATGTTTAAGTATTAAGCTAGGGGTACGCCGTAGCGTAGTGGTTAAGGCACTGAGCTACAAGCCGGAGGGTCGAGGGTTCAAGTCCCGTTGGGGTCAGGATTTTTAAACTGACCAAAACCCTCTGGCGGCACTATGGCCCTGGGGTCGACTCAGCCTCTAACTGAAATGAGTACCAGACGCTTGTTCTGGGGTAAAGGCGGCCGTCACGCAGGGCTGACAACCCGGCTGACATAAAGTGCCGATTGTCTAGAAAAAGTGGGAGCCTTAACCTCCTACTACCCCAAGGGCCTCCTGAGGCCTGTTGTGGGATCACTTAAGTATTAAGCTGAGAGACAAGGCGAGGGTTAAGTCTGACAATAGTGCAAACGTTTACTATTGGCTGTGACTGATTTCCACGTGAAATAATCCGTTCAGTATAAAGATAACCTATGCATGTGTGAAAATACCACATCAAACATAGTTAGCCATATTGTATTGCTGGTTTTAAGAATAAGTTATGCCAGTTTAATTAATAATTACACAACTTGAGAGAAGAGCACACGATTTTAATAACATTTCAAGGAATTCCGCAGGAAATGAAACTTAATTGTTTTATCTCACGAAGGATTCATTTACCAACATTTCTCTGTGTTGTATTTACTCTACCGCTTTGCTTCTCCTCATTCAAATTCCTTCTCTAATTAAAGAAAATATTTAGTACTTCCGTCGTAAAAGATCAATACTAAAATACTGTCAGTTCACTGAAAAGTCACCATATTTCTTTTCTTAAATCATAGATTCGACAAAAGAATCATAGACAACAATCATAGAATAAGTAAAAGGCAGCGACATAAAGTTAAATGGAATATCAAATATCAAAAGCATTTCTCTTTTTGTTTTCCTCAAAATGTTATTTTTACATAAAAAAAGACCCATTTGATATTAAACAATCTTTCTCCACGAGAAATTCAACTTGGGAGAAAAATGATAATTACAGTCTTGAATTGCGGGCTTATTCAATTTATTTTATTTTGCTAAAAACAGAAAAAAGAGGATTCTTGTGCAAATTATTGTCTCAGTAATTAGAAGAAAATATAAAAATACACAAATTATTGTAGCAGTATGTAAATAAGAGGGATATATATATATATATATATATATATATATATATATATATATATATATATATACAGAGTGTATCAAAATTTATAGCGCAAACTGAAACGGTTGAAAGTATACAGTAATAGAAAAAATCAATAAACATGGGTCCGCAAACAAACCGTGTGCAAGATATATTATTGGGAATATGAAGTTATCAGCCGCCACTGACATCATGACTTGTCAAGAATTTCTGAAATCATCCGGGAGTGTATGAAATAATTCGAAACTTACTGGAGAGACGAGTCCAATATTGCAACCAGATGCAATGACGACACTTTGAGCACCTTCTGTAAGAGGTACGCGTGTACACTGAACAGTATTACTGTATAAAATGTAAAGTAATATTTGTATTTCTTGGTAGGTAAACTATGAGTGATTTTCAGGCAACATGTAGTTAGTGGCGCTTGTAACCACACATTTGTAATAATTTCGCAGATGGCTCATTTGCGGACCCATATATTCTAGAATTTTTTGCTTCTACTAATATCGTATATGTTCAACTGTTTAAGTTTGCCCTATTAATGTTGATTCACTCTGTATAAAGAAAGGAAGATCTCGAAACCCATGGATCCAAGAAATAAGAAATAGAATGAAAACAAGAGGACTGGAGGACATGGAGAGTGGATGGATAGGGTTAAAAGGAGAAGGAAAATAAAACTTTACGCACAGAAATATGTATAAACATTGAAAATCTGTATGTATGTATATATATATATATATATATATATATATATATATATATATATATATATGTGAGTGTCGGTCACGGTGGTCTAATAATTACATATAGCTTTTGAAATAACTGATGGCGCACAGATAATTTTCAAGTCTCATAATGAAGTCACCGTGCATGATCAGAGATCAGCTATTTGACAAACTAAATCCGTTCTATTTCGTTGTCTGTCGTGCAATGGAAAACAATTTCGTGTAAATAAGTAATGCGGTAAATACTGAAAATAGAACAAAGCAAAAGAAATGAATCAAAAGAAAAAAAAATCATCGAAATAAGGACGAGAAAAAAAAAGCATGACAGCAGCATCGAACACGCGACTTCATGCACGGGAAACAGAAGTTCCCACCACTAGACCACAACAATCCTTCCTTGAAATAGTCTGTATGAAGCGATGCAGTACTTCATGACTTACTTGTATAATGAAATTAGATATTAACTTAATTTAAATGAATCAGACGCATTTTGTATTGGTAATGGAAATAATTTTATTATGCCATGTGTTTTGTGAACTAAGTAATGAGACGTTCCAATCGTTATTCATTTTCTATATATATATATATATATATATATATATGAGCTATTTTCTTTAATTTATTTATTTTCGTACATTGCATTCCATAATAGTTCTGCAATCCTTCACTGCAATCGTAGCATTTTCATGCTATGCTTTAAAGCTTTATTAGAAAAATGTAGGTGTGGTAGCTTCCCGTTTCCTTCCACACCGGTGAAGAATAATGATGATAGTGATAAAGATGATGATGATGGCCGGATGATTTTCGGGGACCTTCAAAATACCACTGACCTTGAGACATAATTAACTAGTCATAGTGTGAAAACGCATAATTTCCGGACATTGGCACCTAATGAAAAATGATCAACATATCTGAATATACTACATCACCTCCATTGTCGGTATTTCTTTGCAACACTCTGTATATGATTCTTTGCAAGAATAAAATAGAGGAAAACGACCTGAAATAAAAAGTAACTCACAAACGCCACATTAATAATACGTAAGGTTTGAAAATAACTGAATTATGGGTAGATACAACAGGATAGCTCATTTATGGACATGTGACACGAATTGATATTGAGAGAGGGGCATGAAAATTCTTTGTAGGAAAACCGGAGGAAAAGCGCTCAGAAAGTGGGGGAATAGCATATACCGTAATTTGAGATAGGTAAATTATATAGGAGATTATTGAAAAATCAATAGCTGAGGATATGGATGTATGGAGAGATTATGTCTGCACGACCATGAGACTCCGAGTTCGATAAAGCAGTGAGGTAGTTAGTTTTTTCGTTCAGTTCCAGTTTCTTAGTGATACTCGAAAGAATGTAAGTTCGTTCACTTATAGTATTAATTCCTTCGCGTTGTATTTTAAGTTTTGGTAACAATTCAAATATCAAGTAATTTTATGTAATAAAGCTTGTCTATCAAACTGGTTTACGTTAATTTTAAGTTTAAAACCAAAGGGGGGAGGACAGTGGATGCAAATATCGACCCTCGACTTGTCATCTTGCTAATTTTGTACCAGCAGCTGTCGATTGTGGAACTTTGAGTCGGGAAACTTATTTTAACATCATCCTAACTTTTATTAAAACGCATTGGGAAACTGTCGCTCTGTGGCTTATAGCTTTTGGTTCCTGCACACGTTTAGTTATTACTTACAGATTCTTTAATATTCTGAAGCAAGAAAGGTCCATCTCCCAGGAACTGCGTAAATTAAGCGAATTCTTCAGAAAGTGGAATTTCTGGTTCGGGTTTTCTCGTTTACGAAATACATCTTTCTTTCGTTAATTAAATTGTATGCTATAATGTACATTGCGATAAAACAAATATGTTGGCTGCTTGAGGGGTTATTTAATTTTGGGTTTGCAAAAAATACTTTTTTTATGGTCGAAATTAATTAATTTTTGGAGAATGGCTGTCTTCTTTCATTTGAATAGCATATACTGCGTTTAATTGTGAAAAATCGAAAAATTACGGCCGCTAAAGCCATTTTTTTAAATTTCGTTTTAAGTTAAACCCACTGCTAATGATTCGATTTTGCACATCAACTCAATCTCACTTTGTTTACTTGATTGCTGTACGTGAGCCTTAGGAAGTTACAGGTCAACAGAAAATATAGATATCTTTACTAAAAATGCCATAAGTATTCGTAAATACACACACAAAAAAAAACTCTAGTTAATCTATCTATACATCCCTTCGAAAAAGTTAAATTATCATTTTCATACAAATATATAATTTCAACTAACCTTATATCTCAACAATTGGTGTTTTTTCTTTTAAGATTAGGTTACAATTCATTAAAATCATATGAAACCAAAAATTATTTTCAATAATTGGTCCTTTCGTACTGAAGTATCATACATAGAGTGCGGATCCTTAATACTTATGTGTACTTGTATTGACTGTGCCGGAGAGATCGAGAGATGGGTTGGGATGGAATGTAATTCACATGTTTTTTTAAAAATATTTTTTAATAATACTTTATTTATTCTGGTAGAGTTAAGGCCACAAGGCCCTCTCTTCCACTCAACCAGCACAAATACGAGTAGAAATAAATATTTGACAAATATATATATATATATATATATATATATATATATACTATACTAATTATAAACAGTTAAAGATACAATGTAAATTTCATGTACAAACACATTTTATAGGGTAATAACAATAATGATACGATAATAATAATATTAATTATTATTATTATTATTATTATTATTATTATTATTATATATAAATATTATACATTATACGAGAAACACCAATTAATATATATACCTTACACTGGATAATAATGAAGTCGAGTTTAGATCAAATATAAATTTAGATTTATTTTAAAAGATGCCAATGTCCGGCAGCCCCTTATTTCTTGTGGTAGGGAATTCCAGTTGCGAGATGTGAAGATGGTATATGACATGGAGTGATGTGATGTCCTATGTTGCGGTATATTAAGTAAGGGACTATGTTGTGATCTTGTGTTTAAGTTATGGTTTGAGGATAGATACTGGAAACGTGATGATAAATAATTGGGAACCGAGGTATGTAGGATCTTAAATAAGAGAATTAGACAGTGCGATTTTCTTCTCTCTTGTTTTCATACTTATCGGGCGATTCTTCTGCAATATAAACATTAAGAAGCATAATAAATAACATATATTTACTGCTCTTTCACCTTTTTGATTCATGGAAAAATAATGCACGTACGGCCAAGTAGACCCGTGCAAATGTAAATGCAAATGTATTTTCTTTCTTTTGGAAAAAAAAACAATAAATTCCATTACTACTCCTTGTAGAAAGACATGCACAGTAAACAATGTTTCATTGGTAAGGAGTCGGGTTGATATTGCGCATACCTGATCTTACGTAATGTGAAATGCCACCCAAAACGAAAACCAAAAATAATAATTAACATAAGACTATAGACAAAAATACCTTCCTGGCTACATACCTACATCAAAAAATGTAAAAAACAATGTATATATATATATATATATATACTTACATATAACATCTTTGTCTACACTCCATACATAATAATACACATCTACACTCATAATGAAAAGACCATGTGTATAGATATGAAAAAACCTCATTTTGTATATTAATAATAAAACAAATGCTACAAAATAAATTAAAAAAAGACACACACACACACACACACACACACACACACACACACACACACACGAGTGCGCTCTCATACCCTCCCCAACCCTGCAGACATCAAATGTGCTATCAGGCTATTTAAATTATTAAGACTACTTATTATATAATTGAAGATGGGGAAACAAAGTCCATATTGACATTCTTATTATTGATAATATATATTTCTTTATTGACCTCCAATTTTTTTATCCCTCAATTCCCTACTGTGTCCAACAATTTGCATGTTTTCACCTGATTCTCGATCCGTCCTAAAATATCCCAACACGCCACTCTCCCATGATACGACCTGAGAAATCTCTCCGGAAGTAACTGTAATTTAATTAGCTCTGTCTCTTTACAGAATGCTATAATATGTTGCCAGTTTTCACGGTCATCGTATAGCGGGCACAGTTTAATGCCTTTTTTACTTGTTAAATTATGGGCCATCCATCCCCCTAAATGAAACCATGCAATAGCACTTCTATCATCCCCATCAAAAGAGTCAATATGCTTCTCCCTTCCCCACGAAAATTTCAGTTCCGACTGCAGGACGAGTGATATTTTCTGGCTACACTCGGCTTCTATATACTGTCTGTTAATCTCCTCTTCACTTCCCTCCAAACATTTCTATTATTCCCCATATTCCTCTCCCATACTCAACCCATCCCTATGCCCTTCAATCCCCTTTCTACACCGATTATCCAATCCCCCGAAACACTCTGAGCGAGTCCTAATTCCCGTTTATTATGTCAAACCAATATTTAATAGCCATAAATTTACCACTTTATCGTGTCCCAAAATCTACCGAATTCTTTAAGTATACCACAATTTGAAGTACCCATTGCTAATCTTAACGCTGTCTTCAGAAACATAACATGAACCCCATAATTCTGAGCCATGCAGCATGGTCACTGTCACAGTGGAAGAATAAACCTGTTCTGGTGTACGCATCAGTACGTTTCGTAATTTTGCCATATTAGTAAGCATTTCGCTTATCTGGCTTCTAGCGCTCATTGTTACATTCTCGATACGTCTCGTCCATTTTTCATTCACTGTCAAAGTCATCCCCAAGTAGACAAAGTTCTTCACATTTACTAAATTCTCACCATCATATGTCCACCTTTCCCTCCCGCTGTATACCGACCCGTTTTTAAAAGTCATGGCTTTAGTTTTGTTAACGTTAACAGTAAGACCCCAAGTGGTACAGTATGTCCATAGTAAATATAAACTCTTCTGCATGCCATCTACGTTTATGGAACAGAGGCATATGTCGTCCGCGAACATTAAAACAGGGATACTTCGCCCACCCACCATTGGAACATCGGTCCCTTCCACTCCCAGCAACAAAACTATATCATCTATAAATATGTTAAGTAGCAATGGTGACAAGACGCATTCCTGTTTTACATTCTTAACTGCTCTCTGTCCTTGTATATGACAGAGCTCTCTTCATAGCCTGGTAGGTATGCAGCTATATGATACAACCCATCCCATTCCTTCGCGAGCATTCTCGTGTTGTTTATACCAATACAAGTAAGCTTTCAACACTGTGGAACAGATTTCGTTCTCTCATCATAAAATTAAATAGGTAGAAGCCAATTACACCGGCTTGAACTCAGATCTTGTAAGAATTTAAAGATCAAACAGACCTATTAGTATTTATGCTTGTGCACCTAATAACATTCTTAATCCTACATCCAGGTCGCAATCTTTAATGTCGATATGAACTCTCGATTAAAATTACGCTGTTATGCCTAAGGTAATTTAGTCTCTTAATCAAAATAATTGGATCAATTAATAATAAATTAATGTTCTCAAAGAAAAGAGTTACTTTTTTCTTTCAGTTTAGTTTAAAAAAAATACGGCCACTAGAGCATTAACATACAGATCTATACAAAAAGTAAAGCATTCCCACTACAGGCCTCAGGAGGCCCTTGGGGTAGTGGGAGGTTAAGGCTCCCACTATTTCTAAACATTCGGCACTTTATGCCAGCCGGGTTGTCAGCCCTGCGTGACGGCCGCCTTTACTCCAGAACAAGCGTCTGGTACTCATTTCCGTTAGAGGCTGAGTCGACCCCAGGACCATAGTGCCGCCAGAAGGTTTGGGTCAGTTTAAAAATCCTGACCCCACCGGACTTGAACCCTCGACCTTCCGGCTTGTAGCGCAGTGCCATAACCACTACGCTACGGCGTGCCCCACACAGATCTATACAAGCCTATATATTTGTATTATGGTCATTTATCGATGGTAGAATTGAAGGAAATATGTAAATCGTTTTTTAATCAGATGAAGAGAAAACTTTAATATCTTCATTTCTTCGGAATTCGATAAAATTATTTGTTTTCAAAATTCTCACACGGATTAGGGAAATTACTGTGATATATATTTAAATAGCGTTTACTGAGTAAGGTGGTTTATCCGAGAAAGTATATAGGACCCAAAATATGCAGCCTGCTTAAAAATTGATGGTCCAAAATGCGAGATGAGAATTAAAAATGAGAAGCAAAAAAAAAAAAAAAGCACTATTTAACATGTGTCTAGGAATTAACAGGTTATCAGATAATGCCACTTTGTGTTGGATGGGACTCAATGTAAACGAAGTACTAATTCCACCTATAGAGAAAAATGAGTTACCCAGATGCATAACAAATAGGAGCCAGTCACTAAACTTTACAATATTGAAAACCAACCTAACTATAGTTCGATTCGTGAGTTAAGTATATCTTCACGGTTTTTTAAAAAAGGGACTAGGAAGAAAGAGAGAGTTCTACAACATCTTAAAGGTCACTGCCAGGTACAGAAAGGGTCGCACTTATTTCCATTTCAAGCTGGAAGAAAGCAGCAGCAGTCCCTTGGAGAAAGAAATCAGAGCGATGTGTAGCAGTCGAAATAGAGTTCTTCGTAATATTTTCTTCGTGTTCATATATAATCTTTGTACAGAGTGAAATGAATTATACCGCACAAATTTAACTACATATATAAGGACATTATATAAGCATTTTGAGATAATGAACTAATGGTCTACGAATAAAAATGTCCAAGTTATGATTCAATTTGTAAATGGTTGGCACGCCACTGATTATTTTAAATTAAAATGGAAATAATATGATAAGAGAAACTGTAACTTGCAACAAGCATACACCTTTAGCTCAGTGGTTATAGCAGTCTTACTACCGACGCAAATGTAAGATTGATGCATCATGTTCGAAACTGCGTACAGTATATGTACACTTTTTTCCCTTTCTTCCTTATTATGTATGTCCTGTAAATTAGTTACGTACGTATATTTACTTCTGGTTTAATTGTTTATTCATTATTTTACAGAATACGGTATTAGAATGTTGGAGCAGTACTCGAATTACAAAACTATTTACGTATATATTGTACAGACAACTGTTTAAAAGGTAATAATAATGCACATATGGAGAGTACAATAGGTTTCGTAAATAAAATGTACAATTGTACTGTACAGTACATAGGCCTATGTACTTAAATAAATGGTAGTGCAGCGATCACAAGAGTAATAACATGAAGAGGTACAGATTATGTATACATGACATTTACGAGTACATAATGTTATTGGGAAATAAGAAATAATTCACTTGAGTAAACCAGAAAAAAGTAAAGCACCTGCAGAATCATTACAGAAATTGCTCAAATTGGCCACCTCCATTCTCACAACACAGACGACATCGGCGACTAAATGTTTCTCGTACCCCGTTCAAGATACCAGGTGTCTCACGGATTACATCACATGATCCAATTATGTGTGCAACTAACAGTTTATCTGTATTAACAGTGGTCGCATACAGTGTTTTCAGGTGTCCCCACAAAAGTAACCAAGTGGACAGAGATCTGGGGAAGCGAGCTGACTACACTACAGTTGAATTACCACTTCCTATATCCAGCGGCCATGATAACACTTCATCCAAATGATTTCGCGCATTCCGGCAGAAATGGGGAGGAGCCTGATGTGAAGAGGAACTTCTTCTAGCAACATAGGTAGGACGTGCTCTAAAAAGTCTTATAAATGACACCATTTAATCTCTGGGAAAGAAGGTAGGGGCCAATGATGTGGTCAGAAATTACGCCTACCCATACGTTCAACGAAAACCTCTGCAGGTGACCCCTCTCAAAGATGGCATGAGGATTTTCATAATCCCACATATGACAGTTCTTTGAGTTCAGAACCAGGCCATTCGTATTTAATACTGCCTCATCAATGAATAACACCGAGGAATAGAAGAGCGGTGGTTTCAGCAAAGTCGAATTACAAAATTGTACCCGTTGAGCGAAGTCCACTGGCTGTAAGGCTTGTAATTTTTTCAGATGAAAGGGAAGCGTCTTCGTGCAGGACTTTCCATATGGTTTGATGGTTCATGCCCATTACATGTGCGATATCACGAGTACTAGTAGAAGGATCATCTTCCACCCTATGAAGAACATTTTCTTCGAAATCTGCTGTGCGGTGCGTACGTCTTTCACTGGCGTACACTCTGTTTACTTCAATGTCCCATGCTCCCGCAATCGCCTATCAACAGACTCGAAGGTTGTTCGGTGAAGATGGCGTCTATTCGGATACCGCTACGCGTACATGGCAGCAGCTCTTGAACCATTACCTTGTGCTGCACCATAAATCAGATGCACGGCAAGTTCAGCATAACCGTAAAAATTCTCCATGATGCTTTCATGTATTGCGACTGATACTGAAGTAACTTTTAATTAGATGTCAATGTAATAACCAATACGGGAATAGGTATTTTACGCATGCCTATACTGAACAAATTTCAGTGTCAACATATCACAGTACACACGCAGGGAAAGGAAATAAGAAGAAGGAAAGAAAAAAAATATAGCCTGCCGTGATTTGAACCATTAATGTTCGAATCTCAAATCCAACGCGTTAACCATTACGCCGCACGTTAACTAAGCAGATTCTGCGTGTTT
>JASPKZ010008831.1:0-104279 GCA_030220185.1 Diploptera punctata | reverse complement strand
ACAAAAATAAATGTAAATAAGTAAATGTTTTAAAGTGAGAATTTATGAATTCTTAGAGCTAGCTATATACTACATTCTTGTCGGTGGTTATGCTCCTTGCTTCTGGTTCCGAAGGTCGCGAGTTCAAACCTGCCCGCGGTCGATGGATTTTTTTGGATGGAAAAATCCAAAGAGCAAGTCCTCTGGGAGGGACTTTAAGCCCTAGATCCCGAATCTGAAGATGTTCACGCTCGCAAAGGATCCTTCAATCTGAACAATGAGGCCTCTAAGCAAGTTTTACCCATCTCAAAAATCCTAGTATACGTTAGTTGCCTGCCCAAAGTATCGTAGTCTCATTGAGTCGGTGTCACTCATGACATCTTTGAGCAAATAAGGTAACTAAAATTAACTTGGTCTATTAACTCCTGACAAAGGAGAGGCTATGGCCCAACAATGGGCTACGTCATTAATCACTAAGTTTTCGTTAACTGTATGTCTCAACCGAGCACAGGGAATGAGATGGTCTTCCAAATCAAATGGAGGTACGGAGGATCTAATGGTGATTTGCAAATATTTCATAGACTTTAGCCTTCAGTAGTGAGTATACTATATCTTAAACTCAGTAACTATCTACCTTACTGGCAATATCGAAATCGTAGATCCATTGCCGCCGGTGATAAATTCTCCATATACCCCTACCCTGAGCTAATATTTACATTTATCCCCTGAATAATATAACTCTTAGATCATGGTTAATGTTATTCTTCTACCAAAATCTTGGGATGCTTACTGGGTGCTTTCCCTTTGGTTTCCTGCAGGGGGTTTCCATGCTCCTCTTTCATTCCCCCATTCGTGCCACATGTCCTACCCATCGCAGACTATGCGATTTAACAGTTTTAATTAGATTTGTTTTCTATAAAGATCTTGTAGCTCTCATAAAAATTGCTGGAGCTACACAGGTTAATTCCTCGACAGAACTATGGCATCATGCCAAACAACTTAATGAAACAGATGATGGCATTTTAATAAAAGTTGATTTATATATATATATATATATATATATACATAACATTATAAAACGAATTAAAGCAATCTTTAGTTGTTTATAGTGTGACGAAAAATCCATTCTCTCGTGTAGACCTATCATATAGGTTACAGGGTGAAGAACATATATACACCGTTTGTTTGTTTGTGTGTGTGTGTGTTGTAAAATGGCAAATTATCTTTCACATAAACAAAAGCAGACCACCGCTTGGTCTCGTAACTTCATTGCCTCTTACGTAACGGGACCGGGTCCAATCTCCAGTCGGAACACGTTTCCTGGGTGAGGCTTTTATCGGAGTACTTATTCACCTGTAACGTTAAGAAACGTTAAGCCCTAAATGGTCCCCCTGAACACAGTTGGGCAGTTATAATCATCATCCATGTCATATTCGCCTTTTTCAGGACGAATGACTGAGAAAATTGTGTATAATGCCTTAAATGTTCATGTTGTCTCGAAGGTGACACTAGCATTGGAGCTATAAATATTACCTTTGTTATAGTGAGTAAGTTTTTAAAATGTATAATACATCCATATAATTGCATTGTACTATCATATATCGAGGGATCCCTCCATTTGCTTGTGTAGGGTCAAGAAAGTCGTGTGTGTGAGATGAAAATTTACAAATCCTCTCCTGGCGTCGTGTCCCGAATGACGTGGGGCATGTCAAAGTATCTATAAAAGGAGATTAAACAAGATAAAGAGAGAGACAAACAAAAGTACAGCGATTTTAATGATCAGTAACATAATTTATTCTTATATTAATTCGTTTATTTCTAGCTTCCTCTATAAATTGAGAACATTCGGCTCTATTTTATCCTCGTCTCCATTTTCTGCATCCAGTTCTCTGCAAACCATCCTCCGAGCCCTAGAATCATATCAATCTTCTCATGTTATTCCATTTATCTATACAGTGCATATTTGGCTAATTTATTTCCTGGCATACGTTCAAGATGTCCCAGCCACCTGAGGCTGAATATCTTAATAAAGGGAGCTATTCCCGACTCCCCTATATTTCCATTGATTTGCTTCTGCACTGATAATTTTAAAATGATCCAAAAATGGTTCCATGTATATAGAAACGTCGACCACTGGCATAAGAGGTTGGTCACGTTTCTGTATTAATGTATACGATTCCTTCCTTGCAGTTGTACCAGCTCCCTCACCTGGTTCCTTTTCTTTTGTTTTCCCCCCTACAACGGGTTGTACAGCTAAGCATATAACATTACAGCTATGGCTTCTAAACTTATTTTTTGGGATATGGTCCTATTTCGAGTATTAAAAAAAACAAATGAGGATTCATTACATATTGACGTTCGTTACTATTGCGCACCATATCTTGTTTGTATTAGTATCAAGCAATAAGAAAGAATATAATAATAGTAATAATAATAATAATAATAATAATAATAATAATAATAATAATAATAATAATAATCTTATAACGCAGAGTACAGCTCGGGCATTTGAAGCTTGCGGATCCGTGACGTCATTATTGTACTGGGGAAACGAGAGATGAATTGGTACTATCATTGACTTAAAAATATGTATTCAACTGTTATTACTTATTACTGAAGAGGCATTTCAAATGTGAATTTGTACTTAGAAGACAGTGATTTTAGGTTAAACAAAACTTCGGCATATAACTGACTGCAAAATTATCTCGTATAGCGGACAACACGAACTATCTCAACTATAAATCAAACAACAGAGACGGCGTTTTCTTTTAGGTTTATACTAGAGGTTGGGATGTAGAGTTAGAGGTAGCCCTTATGCTACATGATGACAAATAAATAACGGTCCCCAACCGCCAACTAACTGCGCGAAGTGTACCACAGTATTGCTGTATTAACTGGCACTATCGAACCCATAGGTTCATGGTCGCGCGGACACACGCTGTCCATACATCCCTATCCTGTGCTAATGTTTTCCATCACTTCCTGTGTATAATCTACTTCGCTCAAATCATGGTTAATGTTATTCTCTCACTTCATTCTTGGTCTACCAACTGGGCGTATTCTCTCTCGTGTTCCTACAAGAAACTTCCGTGCACGTATTTTATTCCCCCATCCGTGCCACATGTCCTGACCATCGCGGTCTACGAGATTTAACTGTTCTTATTATATCTGGCTTCCTATAAATACAATGTAGCTCACTCTTATGTAGTTTTCTCCATTCAGTTGTCTGTTCATCTCTCTTTAGTGCAAATATTTCCTAAGAAGTTTATTCTCAAATACTCGTAATCTTCTTACCTCTTAATTATATTATTTCTTATTCATATTTAACTATCGGTTTAATTATATAGTAAAGAAATATAGAATTATTTGTTCTGCGAAATGAAAAGGAAACATTTTTACAGCAGATTAGTTAAATATCTGAGAATCTTGCACATACCCACATTTAGACTGCAAGGTCCAGCTGAATAATACCTGCAAGAAAGTATTTCCAATCCTTCGCCCCTTAAATAAATTTATAAACGTTCTTCTCAAGAAAGAAATAAAGAAAAAATGAAGAAAAAAAAAAAGAACTTGTGGAGACTCTTGTAATGCTCCTATTCGCATATTGTAATAGACTATTGACTTATCTGGCAACTGATCTGAGTGACACATTGCTCATAATGCGTGCATTCGATTTATATTCAATCTCTGTCGTTATGATCAAGTATTTACTTCATTTTAGGCCAGTCTTGGGTACATCTAATGACCAAAAAACTCTTCATTTACATATTTGCTATTGCAAATTTTGAACACACATTTACCAAGTTATTTTGTCAACGCGATTTCAAAATTTATCTGCTCATCACAATTTAGGCTTAAGAGATACCGGTATCTTAAATATCGATACAACAGCACAGGTCATATCTGTACACTGAACCTTTCACGATTTATACGATCAGAGCATGAAGCTCACTTTCCAGTCATGTCAGGAATCGACTATTAAACCTAAATTCACTGATAGTTTAAGGTCTGCATAATGAATATGCTACCAGGATGACAACTATGTTCAGCATTTTATATGTACATAGACCTATAACAATTAATCTAGTATGAAAATTATAACACATATATCTCACATTTTTAAAATAGCTTTTCTTACATGTTTTCATTCATTGTTTTCTTTTATTATTAGAATAGATCAACATTGTACATTAATTAGGCGATAGTTTATTAATATTGTTAATGATATAAAGTGTACGAAACGTAGAAATATTATATTATTCTCTAGTTGAGTGGAAGAGAGGGCCTTAACTCCACCAGATTAAATAAACCTAAATTATTTATTATTATTATTATTATTATTATTATTATTATTATTATTATTATTATTATTATTATTTTACTATTATTATTATTATTTTACTATTATGATTATTATTATTATTTTACTATTATAATAATAATTATTATTATTATTATTTCACTATTATGATTATTATTATTATTATTATTATTATTATTATTATTATTATTATTATTATTATTATTATTATTATATTATTATTATTATTATTATTATTATTATTATTGTCGGCCGCGGTGGACTAGTGGTTATGCTCCTTGCCTCTGGTCCCAAGGGTCGCGGGTTCAAACCCGGCTGGGGTCAATGGATTTTTTAGGACGGAAAAATCCAAGGATCAAGTCCTCCGGGAGGGACTTTAAGCCGTGGGTCTCGAGTCTGAAGAATTTCAGGCTCGTAAAAGTTCCTTAAGCCTGAATAAAAAGGCCTCTAAGCAAAATTTACCGAATTTTCCCGTCCTAGTACTACCTTGGTTTCCTAGATGTCAGTATGGGGCGGAACGCTGACCACGTACCACTCAAAATGACATCTATACGAAAACAAATGTAACTAAATTAGTATGGTTCAAATTCTTCCCTGTAGGGGGAGAGCGCCTAAATCTCTGTAAAGGGAAAACATAGGCTAAGAATATAATACAATACAATTATTATTATTATTATTATTATTATTATTATTATTATTAATGTGAGGCGAGACATGTTCTACACGATATTGATGAAAGAAGACTAAAATGGCTAAGCTACGAAAATATATGTTTAATGACAGGATACCTAAGGTGATATCATATTTTGAAGCGGAGGGCAACAGAAGAAAGGGGAGACCAAAACAGTGGATTCAAGAAGTGCATAGGAGCATAGTATCGAGAGGATTAGGAGAAAGTGATGCAGTGAATAGAGTTTTATGGAGGAGTTAAATTTACAATGTGTTATAGTATTACTATTATTGTTATTATTCCGATTGAGGGTCTTTCCACTTTTCAGCGGTTGCCCTTTTACCAGCCGGCTGCTGGCCCTTCACATCCACATGTGTCAATCACAGAGGTAGATGATCAACAGCAAGTGTAGGGGTGACATGTGGTTAGCATGTCGAGTCCCCCAGCCGTTAAAACTGGTTCCTCAACCTGGAGCCGCTACTTATTGTAGCTACCAAATTGCCTCACGATGCTGGGTGGGCACCGGTCCCATACTGGCCGAAATACCATGAGGAAATTTCTTCCCCCATGGAGACTCGAACCAACGCTAGTCCCGTAGCTCTGCGCCAAGGCTTCCTATCTTAACCGCTCGGCTACTGCGCGGGACATTGTTATTATTATTATTATTATTATTATTATTATTATTATTATTATTATTATTATGCAGAATGACAGTAGATTAATTGGGCGCAGGAAGATGTTGTGAAACATTGTATAACCTGCTAAATAATTAAATAATAATGATTAGTCCTATTATTATTATTATTATTATTATTATTATTATTATTATTATTATTATTATTATTATTATTATTATTATTGTTGTTGTTGTTATTATTATTATTATCTTTAAAATTATGTATATAAATAATTAAATAATAATGATTAGGCCTATTATTATTATTATTATTATTGTTATTATTATTATCTTTAAAATCTGTATATAAATAAATCAATTATTATCTTCAACTGGTCAAGCTCTGATGTCGAATTAAATATTCTAGGGATGTTAAAATTAATCTTATATCAAACATCCTAGATTCGACTTATAATGGTCATTCCTTGACGATTTTTTAATTCATTAAATGTTTTTTTAAACAATATTACACAAATTTTCCTTTCCAATTTTAAACCAAGTAATTCGGTTTTACGGATACGAAAGTAATTCATGAAGAAAGGCGTTTTTCTGAGGACGAAATAAAAGTGTATTTGCCCTTCATGGAACCGTAATACAGAGAAACTATGTCAAGATGTTGAATTCTTTCACTAGAATGGACAGAGGTCATCGTTCTATATGTCACTCTTGTGGTTAATGTTGCGGCAGAAAAGAAGGGGGTTAAAAAATCCACTTGTAAGTCTTCGGCTTGGATGGATAGGCTAAATTCTATTACCGGAATGGACTTTTAAACCGATAGAGGTTGTTGTGGACGCCAAGTCGCTATGGCAACAAATGTAATGCTGTGCTACAATCCAAATTACGTTGATTTGTGTGTGATTCTCTCTCTTCGTTTGTTTGCTTTTCTCTTTTTTTTTTACTTTAATTTCTTTTCCGCACTTTCAGAATTATCATTTTTTTTATTGTACACTCGTATTCATCAAAATCGATTTTCGAAATAATAACTTTGAGATTCTTTAAAGGTTACCCAAAGTACTGGGTCATTTCTGAAGAATTTTGAGCAGGTTGATTTGTATTTAGTTTACGGTGAACAATTGAAATTAATCCCTTATAACATTGTGGATATAGGTAATGTTCTATTTCTAATATTTATAGATCTAATCATATTAGCAAATGTACGGAATTAAGTTTTAAAAACAGTGCAAAAAAATGTTTTAAGAATGGTTATCATAAGTAATGTTACGAGTGATATCCAATTTATCTAATGGATTTGGAAATCAAGAGTGGTATTTTCTAGAACTATTTAATGAATAACATTAAGCTATTACTCAAAAATTACTATTTAAATATAGTTATTTTAAAATGTTTATATATTTAATGTAAACGGCGATGTTAGAAAACAAATCACAAATGTGTGGTTATGTTGTTTATTCACTGCAACGTGATCTGTTTGTTGCCAAATTGGATCGCAATCAGCGATAACCCACTGAGATCGCAATACTGTAAGAATGCTCCCTAGTGGAGTAAAAATGAAACGCATCAAACTGTATATTATAACCAACATTATAGGTTATTAATTATTTTTTAGGAAACAACTCAGTAAAATATTTATTTAACAACACAATTATTTAACACACAATTATGGAATGTGTAGTTCCAAGAAATCTGTTCATTATTTTCTACATTGGAGAGTCAGTCACTGCAAAATAATGCTCTGACCTGTTCAAAATATTAAAAAGGAGGAGCTTTCTTGATTTTGGTAAACAGAATTCGATAAATAGCGAGGTGAAACACGACTGTCATTGGTTTTAAAGCAAAATTTATTGAAACGTGATTGGTCATTGACTGCCATTTGGGACGTGAGTTAAATAGTCTAAGAACTGAAAATGTAAGTGAATACTTCCTGATTTTCTATTATATTTAAAATAACTTATTCTGATTTTTATGTAGTAATCCTCCTGTACCGCTCTAAAATCTTCGTTCCATCTTCTCGTTTGCCTGCCCTCTTGACCATTTGCTTCTTGGTTTCTACTCAAAAGCAGTCTTAGTCATCTATGTGTATCCATTTCTTCATGTGATATCTCAATTTGTTATACTTATTATTTCAAATGTATTACTAATGCCCCTGTTTTCTGTGTTATCTGAACCTGTAAATGTATCCAAAGGTTTAATAACTTTATTTTGCAGCTTCATTTTTTTTTCTTTTTTATCGTGTCCAAGTTTCAGTCCAAGTCAAATTACTATCACATTATATTCAACCATGCCGAAGTTATAGTAATTAGACCTACATCCGCGGTAGCTGCCCTTTAGTATACATTATTAAAGTGTACTTATTGAATTGCAGGTGCTCCGCAAACAAGAAGATCCCCATGTAACAATGACAAATTTTATAAATAAAGGTAAAGTGTTCCCACAAAAGGCCTCAGGAGGCCCTTGGGGTAGTAGGAGGTTAAGGCGCCCACTTTTTCTTGACAATCGGCACTTGATGTCAGCCGGGTTGTCAGCCCTGCGTGACGGCCGCCTTTACCCAGAACAAGCGTCTGGTACTCATTTCAGTTAGAGGCTGAGTCGACCCCAGGGCCATAGTGCCGCCAGAAGGTTTGGGTCAGTTTAAAAATCCTGACCCGCCGGGACTCGAACCCTCGACCATCCGGCTTGTAGCGCAGTGCCTTAACCACTACGCTACGGCGTGCCCCCTAATTTTATAAATATTAAATCAAAATTGTTTTATTATTGGCATAAAAATGTCACTTTTTAAGAGAATTTTTAAACATTTAAAACAGAATTTTATTTAATATTCTTTGTATAAGAAAATAAATATTTCATTCTTTACATACTCGTCACATCGAGTAATGAACTTTACAAGTATTCAAAGCAAATTATACATGCTATAATAAATGACCACGTAGTGAAGCATGGACAATAAAAATACAACATGAAAGAAGAATAACGGCTTGTGAAATGAGATTGTCCCGCGCCGTAGCCGAGCGGTTAAGGTAGGAAGCCTTGGCGCAGAGCTACGGGACTTGCGCTGGTTCGAGTCTCCATGGGGGAAGAAATTTTCTCATGGTATTTCGGCCAGTATGGGACCGGTGCCCACCCAGCATCGTGAGGTAATTGGGTAGCTACAATAAGTAGCGGCTCCAGGTTGAGGAACCAGCTATAACGGCTGGGGGACTCGACATGCTAACCACATGTCACCCCTACACTGGCTGTTGATCATCTACCTCTGTGATTGACACATGTGGATGTGAAGGGCCAGCAGCCTGCTGGTAAAAGGGCAACCGCTGAAAAGTGGAAAGACCCTCAATCGAATCGGAAATAAGATTCATGCGCAGAACAGCGGATTACATCAGATGGGATCGGAAAAGGAACACCGATATCTTAAAAGAATTGAAGACTACGCCAATTTTGGAATATATTAACCAGTACCAACTAAATTGGAAACACCATCTTGAAAGAATTAGTTCAAATCGGATCCCCAAATCTGTTTATAGTTATATATCAAGAGGACGAAAATATCTGAAACGCTGGAGGGAAAATTTTCTATAGGATCGTAACAGGCATTGGCCTAATACCTGGAAGGAAGAAGAAGGAGAAGAAGAAGAAGACAATACCTACTGTACGTCAGACCAAGAAAATAATAAATGTCACAGAAATCTGATTTATGAATATGTTAAATATGGTCGAACATAAATAGTCGTATGGAATTTGACTATAATGGTAATTAAGAGCTCGTATGAAAATTATAAAAATAGCCGAGGCATTTTTCGTATTCATACTATTCTCTAAATTACTACCGTTATAGTCCCGTTACGTAATATATATATATATATAAGAAAGTTTTTTTTTTGGTTTTCCGCGTCATGGATTCAAGTTCGGCCTCTGGCCACTGATTCCGACGTTTCGGTATGATCCCACATGCCATTATCAGAGAATGATAAGTTCGAGTCACAGGTTTAGGTCTTATATAATTAGACACACAGAGTTTTCACTGTGGTCCATTTCCAAAGCCGTACACCCATCCAAGCGTCAACCACACTCCATGTTGTCCAACCGAGGTTTTCTTCATATCTTCTTCGCTGTTCTGGAGATGCCATGGTGGGCAGCGATAGCAGTTTTCCATGTAGATTGTAATCTTTGGGCATCATCTCGGGTGTTCATAGAATGTGGCCTTTTCTCAATCTCTATTGCTTCTATGTATATTCTTGATTTTTCATATTTTAGTCAACGTTCTAGATCCTGTGAGATCGATCTTGTGATCCCTCTGTTTCATAAGTTGCACCAGAGTTGAAGTAGGTTCTTGACGATTTATTGTAGCCTTATATTCTTGTATTCGGCAGGAAATTCGTCTGTTGGTATGTCCTACATTTATGTTTGTTCGCATGAGGTGCAAGGGATCTCATAGATACCTTATGATTCTAGAGGTATTTTATCTTTAGCATACTTGGGTAAGTTGGAAATGGTGTTTTCCGAGTGAAATATAGTTTTAATCTGATGTTTTTGTAGTACTCGGCTTATTTTATCCGTAGTGCCTTGCACATATGGTAAGAAGGCAGTGCCTAAGGTCTGCTCTTTCTTCTCCGATGTGCTTGGTGCGTTTCTTGCTCGTTTAATTATATGAGACCTAAACTTGTGACTCGAACTTATCATTCCTTGGCAATGGCATGTGGGATAATGCCGAAACGTCGGAATCAGTGGCCACAGGCCGAACTTGAATCCATGACGCGGAAAACCTAAGAAAACATTCTTAATCATACTTATATCGGCGAAAATCTACAATTATAACATTATATATATATATATATATATATATATTATTTGCTATTATGCATTGCAGAGACTTTTGATTGGCCCAACTCCTTTCAAAAAACGTAAAGCTGAAAATATATAAAACTAGTATTCTACCAGTTATATTATATGGATGCGAAACATGGACATCTTAACTTTAAGGGAGGAAAGGAGATTACGAGTATTTGAGAATAAAGTTCTTAGGAAAAATTTTTGGACCAAGGAGAGCTGAAAAGACAGATGAATGGAGACGAATACATAACAAGGAAATACATGGTCTTTATAGGAAGGAAGGCCAGATATAATAAGAACAGTTAAGTCTTCGTTAGACTGCGATGGGCAGGACATTGTTGGCACGTTCTGGGGAATGAAAAGACGTGCATGGAAGCTTCTTGTAGGACAAAAAAAAAAAAGCCAGAGGGAAAAAGCCGCCCAGTTTGGTAGTTAGACCAAGAATTTTTGAGGTGGAGAAAAACAACATTAACTATGATTTGAGGGAAGTAGATTATACAGGGAATGATTGGAAAGCATTAGCTCAGGATAGGGATGTATGGAGAGCTTATGTCCGCGCGGCCATGAACCTTCGGGTTCGATAGTGCCAGTGAGTAAGTAAGTAAGTAAGTAAGTATATATATATTATAGTATATATATATTATAGTATATATATATTATAGTATATATATATTATAGTATATATATATATATATATATATATATATATTATAGTATATATATATATATATATATATATATATATATTATAGTATAATTTTAACCCTTAAATTGGCAATATATCATATGAGTTAAATTGGTTCAATTTATTTAATATTTTAATAAAACAAGAAAAGAAAGAACGAATAGATTGTTTTTAATTCGTCTCGAATGGCCGAATAGACAATTATAGGCCCTAACTTGACTGTTTCCTATTATTCTACCAGTTATATTATATGGGTGCGAAACATGGACTCTTACTTTAAGGGAGGAAAGGAGATTACGAGTATTTGAGAATAAAGTTCTTAGGAAAATTTTTGGACCAAAGAGAGATGAACAGACAGGTGAATGGAGAAGACTACATAACAATGAACTACATGGTCTTTATAGGAAGCCAGATATAATAAGAACAGTTACGTCTCGTAGACTGCGATGGGCAGGACATTTTGCGCGTATGGGGAATGAAAGATGTGCATGGAAACTTCTTGTAGGAAAGCCAGAAGGAAAACGCCCAGTTGGTAGACCAAGAATGAGGTGGGAGAACAACATTAACTATGATTTGAGGGAAGTAGATTATACAGGGAATGATTGGAAAGCTTTGGCTCAGGATAGGGATGTGTGGAGAGCTTATGTCCGCGCGGTCATGAACCTACGGGTTCGATAGTGCCAGTGAGTAAGTAAGTAACTTGACAGTTTCACATGACACATTAAATATCATTCACGAGATATTAATCTTTCACCAATTTAAAAATTTGTGTATGATGTATTTCATACAACATGCTCCAATTTAAGGGATACAATTTTCTTGTTAATTCTTTTTAATAATATATATATATATAAGAACAGAACTTAATATTTAATCTCTGTGAAAGAATAACATATTACCAAAATGCTTATCTTCAGCACGTATTACGAATGAATGAACAGCGCATACCAAGAAGAATGTATAATTATAAACCAAAAGGGAGAAGAATGTTGGGAAGACCATTGAAGAGATGGAAGGACCAATTCGACCTATAATGGGATCGGAACAGGCCATTGGGACTAATCCTTGTTGTTGATGATGATGATGATGACATATAATTGAATAGTTGCCCTGAAAATACATATAACACACAAACTACAAATTGTTGGGAAAACGAAAAAAAAAAAAAAGTATAATGTTCATTTTGAGGCTATTACCTTTTATATATCAGATACATTTTAATCTCTCATCTTATTGGAATCATATACTGCCAATTCGAACGCAAAATGGCATGTCACTAACTAAATATTAATAATTTAATACAAAATTGAGTGCAAAATGATCTATCTCTATACAATGAAAAAATTATCTAGCACATATTTAACTACAAATGCTATAATAATAAATAGAAAGTACATATTGAACACTGATTCAGTTATAAAATGTTCTAACTTAATCAGTTTTCAGTATTCATTTTCCATTTAATGCTATATCGTTACACTCCTTGAGTCTTTCTTATTTTCACTCAATTTTTCTAAGATTCTGATTAGAATTTACAAACCTGGGGTGGAATGAAGTTGTACATGTGCAATATTTTTTTCTCTGCACTGCTATTAATGACTTGACTGTTTTCGCAATTTTGTTACGTATAGATAACTATTCGCTTGAAAGCCAACTTTAATAAATAAATAAAACAGGTCTGGAAGATAGTATGGAAAGTTTTACATGAAACATGCCGTTATACTTTCCGGATAGATCACTAATCCACTGAAAACTTATCTTTCGAATTTTTGTGGGTTAGATCTCTTTTCGGGGCAATTATTCAATTGTTTATTATCAATTTTAATTTCTTATCGTTCTAATTTTTTCTCCATCATTGCTTATATATTTCATAAATAATTAAAATCAAAAACCTATTTAATTAAGTGTTTATAATATATAGCTACTTTGTATCTTGCCACATATTTTGATTTAAAGCTCATACTTTTAGTTGTATGTCTACATAATTTTATGTTACAATCCATCCATGGTCAACCGCTTAGGTCTCGGGGTAGCGTGCTGCCTTGTCACGCAGCGGGCCCGGGTTCGATCCCCGGTCGGGGCAGTTTTTCTGGGTGGGGTTTTTATCGGGGTTTTTCCTCACCTGTAAGACAAATGTCAGGAAACCTTTAAGGCCCAAACGGTCCCCGAAATCATATGGCTATCATCATCCTTATCACTATCATCATCATCATCATCATCATCTTTCACCGGTGTGGAAAGCAACGGGAAGCTACCACACCTATAATTCCCTAGTAAAGCTGCAAGCATAGCATGAAAATGCTATGATTGCAGTGAAGGACCTGCCTTCAGGCAGAATTACTATGGATGGATGGATGGATCCATCGATAGTAATTCTGCCCGAGGGCACGTCTTTCACTGTTATTATAACATTTTCATGCTATGGTTTGCATCTTTACTAGGGAATTGTAGGTGTGGTAGCTTCCCGTTGCTTTTCACACCGGTGAAGGATGATGATGATGATGGCCATATGATTTCGGGGACCGTTTGGGCCTTAGTTTTCCTGACATTTGTCTTATAGGTGAGTAAAAACCCCGATAAAAACCACACCCAGAAAAACTGTCCCGTCCGGGGATCGAACCCAGGCCCGCTGCGTGACAAGGTAGCACGCTACCTCGAGGCCACAGCGGTAACTATTTTCAGTTGTATTTTCACTAGTGATAATCTGTCATGTTCAGAGCATTTTGGTTCCCGAATGTAGAGGGGATCGAGTATCGAGTAGTTTCTTCTTCTGCATTTATTACGTCACGTGAATGTATAAGCAGTTTAAAACGACAAACAGACGAGCCATAATCTTAGTGAATACAGATGCTCCATTCTCAACTTTTTTTTATGTAAAACACCAAGTTATCTATCATCATTATTATTTTGTACCGAACTATATCTTTGGTAGCATCCTGGCTTAAAAATTCAGAGATAAGTTTAAATTCTGAAACCTCCAGACTATACTAATCGATAACTTTCTTAACTTGTGTCGGTACCAAAATGCGCTACCTAGTCATGATCATGATATAGCTCAGAAATAATTATAAAATTAACTCTCATTCCATTTTGTATGTATTATTAGCATTTTATTTTATATGTTTACTGTACATATTTTTTAAGAACATTTTATTGTATTGTCATTAAGTTTGACTTTAAAAACCTGGCATTCATTAATAATAGTAAACTACACTGCTCAAAAAAATTAGGGGATATTGTAGAATAACCTATTAAGACTATGTTTTTAGGAACAGTATTAGATGCAATCACTTTCTATTACTCCAAAAGAATGTAAACAAGAGTTTGAAGTCATTACGTAACCTCTGTACCACACCAGATGTCAAAGAGATCCTGATTAGGAATATGGCAAACAAACAAAGCAACATTAACATAGGTGAAAATGTTTCTTTAGTATGGTGTATGGTCTCCTCGAACGGCCAGCACTGCCTCACACCTGTGTGGCATTGATGCAATGAGGTTAGCAATGAGTTCTTGGGGGATACGTGGCCACTCTTCCATAAGAGCAATGTGCAGCTCTGGAACAGTTGTAGGAGGTGCTGGTCTGCCTGCAATGCGCCTGCCTAATGCATCCCACACATGCTCAATCGGATTTAAGTCCGGGGAGGAAGCTGGCCATTGCATACGCTCGATACCCTCCACTTCCAGCATGTCGTCCACCAAGCCAGCTCTGTGGGGTAGTGCATTATCGTCCATAAAAAGAAAAGAATCACCTATGGCACCAGCATAAGGCACGACAAAAGGTCGGAGAATCTCATCTCTATACCTTACCGCAGTCAAAGTACCACCTTGGATGACGTAGAGGTCCGTACGTCCACCACTACTGACTCCTGTCCACACCATCAATCCACCGCCACCATATGGGGATCTTTCACGTACAAAAGCTGGATTGTTTCGTGTCCCTTTTTTCCTCCAGATGAATACACGCCGACTATCACATTCCACGTTGAATCGCGACTCATCAGAAAAAAGAACTGATCTCCATTCGGCATGCCTCCACCCACGATGTTCCTCCGCCCAGTTTCTGCGATCTCTACGGTGTTGTGGAGTTAACCTGGTACACACCATGGGCCTACGGGCATAGAGACCACTTCCATGCAGTCGATTACGGACAGTTTGAGTTGACACCCTGCGTCCTGTTGCTGTTTGAAGTGTATTTCGCAGTTGAGTTGCATTCTGCTGTCTATTCCGACGGGCTGTTAACAAGAGGTAACGGTCATCCCTTGCTGTTGTTGCCCGTGGTCGACTTGTCCGGCTCTTCTGTGAACAGTATATGTTCTTTGAAAACGATTCCAAAGTCTGGAAATCACGCTTTGAGACACCCCAATGGCTTGTGCCACCTCTTGTTGTGTCTGTCCAGCTTCCATCCTTCCTATGGCCCTCCAAGCCATTGGTTCAGGTAAATCACGTTGTCGAGGCATTACTGTCCCTAAGGCAAGTCATTCACTAACTGAAAACTGGACTGGATTTAAAAACAGCAACAAAACATTCACCCCCACACCACCCTTTCACATCAACAGTACAGACACTGCCCTCTGGTGTGGTACCGAGGTTACGTAACAACTTCAAACTCTTGTTTACATTATCTTGGAGTAATAGAAAGTGATTGCATCTAATACTGTTCCAAAAAACATAGTCTTAATAGGTTATTCTACAATATCCCCTAATTTTTTTGAGCAGTGTAATATAGGCCTATGGTTCTTAATTTGATATATTTGTTACGGTTTAGGCAGCGTAAGCCATTTAAGCGTCCAAAAAGCTACTTTGTTCATGCTTTTCACTGAAGGGTGATTTTTAAGAGAGAAGAGATTGATTATTACATTCTCTTATTACACGCTTTATATTAGCTTGACCTGTATCTGTCCATCTATGTAATGGAATCTTTCAACACGAATTTCACCCACTTAAAAACATTGAATCGACTTGAAACTGTGTATACTTTTAAAGGACCAATGACAATACTATAATTTCATAATTTGTTTCTAACATCCCGGCCAGGATCGTCAGGACATCAAAAAAATAAAGACCGGTATAATATGTTGCGGACGTATCGACTTTTTAGTCCATCGTTGTAAGAAATTAATATTATATCCTCTCGTAGCTCAATAGGTTGAGCGGTGGACTTTAGTGGTATATAATTTCAATAATCCATAGGTCGCTGGTTCAAATCTGGCTGGGAGGATTTTTATTTAGAAGAGTATTACTTTTAGTTTATACTACAATAGTATCGAATTTAAATATATTTACATTTTTATCTTATTCAGTAAAATATTAATGACAATTTTGTAAACTTACCACATTGTACTTTATCCAAAAATATGAGAAGGATACGATTAACTGTTACTATTTATCCATATTAAATATTCAAAAATATTATAATAATGTTAGATAATAATGATTTAAAAAAATATAATTATATTCGTGTCTAGACACTAAAAATATCGTAAGCTATTAAATTTTCATGGGCTTCCGGTTTATGACAATTACATTAAAAATAAATAATAGTTTAAAAATCTAAAACAAGAAGCTTTGTTAGAAAACCGGACTAAAACATGAAAAATAATTTTAATTTTCAACGCGCTTGGGATAAAATTAAATTGGTCAACAAAATATCACCTCCAACACATCTAGAATAAAACTAGAGCTATCTACAAAAAAATTACCAACAAAATCGTGGGGTGCTCTATATCAATTAATATATTTGATAAACAGATGTTGGTAAAAGTGAAGTCTCTAAGAAGAAAACATAAAAACTATAAAAAGCACCCCACGCTTTTAATATAAAATTATTATTTTTTGGATAACTCTGGTTTTATTCTAGATGTGTTGGAGATGATTTTTTTGTTGGCCACTTTAATTTTTTCCCAAGCGCGTTGGAAATTAAAATTATTTTTCATTTTTTAGTTCGTTTTTCTAATAAAGCGTGTTGTTTTATTTTTTGAAACTATTGTTTGTAGCCAATAACCTTTCCGGGAAACTCCTGAACATTTTGCAAAAAGCCCCATTACAATCGGTTGAAAGGAATGGCAGCGCATAAAATACGAACAAACAAACATTAATTTTTATAAATTAGATATATCTTTGTCATAAGTAATGCCACGAGTGATTTCCAAATTATCGATAAATTCACGATTCACGAAGTGAGGAGTGAATTTATCTAGAGAATTTGGAAATCAAGAGTGGCATTTGTTAGGACTATTTAACGAATAAAATTAAGCTGTTTACTCACAAATCATTGTTTAACTATAGTTATTTTAAAATATTTATATATTTAATGTAAACGGCGATGTTTGAAAACAAATCAGAAATGTGCGGTTATGTTCATTCACTGCTGCTTGATCATATTATTTATTACCAAATAAGATCGCGATATTGTAAGAGTGCACCCAAATGGAGAAATAACGAAACACATCAAACTATATATCATAATCAACATTACGGGTTATTCATTTATTTTTTTAGGAAACAACTCGGTAAAATCAAGGAATCTGTTCATTATTTGCTATATTCAATGTATTTGTTGGAGAAAAATAATGTTCTGTCCTGTTCAGAACATTAAAAAGGAGGAGCTTTCTTTATCACAAAAGCAGGAGCTGATAAAGAGACATCGATAAAGAGCGAGGTGAAACACGACTGTCATTGGTTGTGAAACAACATTCATTGAAACGTAATTGGTCATTAACTAGCATTTGTGGCATGAGTTAAATAGTCAGAATAAATGCAAATTTCAGATTATTATCAATAAGTTATTTGAATATTAATAAGCTTTCGTGAAAATGTATTTTTTCAAACAAATGTATATTTATCCTGTCACCACACAATTATAGTAATTAAAATTCAATACTTTGCCTTCATTTCTAAAAAAAATCAAGGAAAATCGAGTAAAGGATTGCGGTTGTATATTTTCGTTAGATTTGGAAAATTATCCCCAAAGTCAAGGATCTGTTTCGACTCCAAACTTATTAATTTATAGATCTGTCCATCTCTTTGTTAGTATACGTAAATTTCTTTTGTTAATATGTATTATAAAACTGTTCTTGGTAACATGTTTTTCCTACGTAAAAGAAGCACTGATTGTATAATTATTTGAAACTTAATTAATCATTCAAATTAATTATAATATAATTGGCTTTTAGAAAACTCTTAATTTCTAAATATAATTGCATGTCGTAACGCAGGTTTTTGTTAGCGTGTAAAACAAATAAATTTCCATTATTTTTCTAATTAGTTTACTATGAGCCCATTAAAGGTAGAGTTGCCGTGAACTTTTTATAACTGGAAATGAGCTAATCATAAAATTGCACAGCATAGGCCTACGTTTTTATATCTCAATTAAGCTACCACAATAATTCCTATAGACTTACATTTTATTTCAAACTTACAATCAACGTCGAGGAAATAATATTATCAGTTAATTTGACGTTCATCAAGGGAAGACCTGAAATGACTACTAAGAATTCAAACGCCTTAATTTTTAAAGACTTTTAGATTCTGTGTAATTTTCTTAATGGTTTCTATCCACATTGTAATTTCTTAGATCTTTGTAAAATTGGATATGTAAGGAAACTTTATGTCAGATATAACATATATTCTGCACGATTAAAAAAATATTGCGGTAATTTCTTAGCAAAATTAGTAAAAAATGTGATTATTAATAATAACTGAAATAGTAAGAAGTATAATTAGTTTTCTTTCACAGAAAGAACACTGTTCAAGAAAACAAATAGTATATTTTAAGAAAGAGTATTTATAAACGTTATAATGAAATTCCTTTCATGGTATCTCTTCCTACTCGTGGTGGAGTGGCTAGCTGATCCGGAGAGCTATGCCGACAGTAGTATTGCTGCCGAAAGGGTTACCTATGCCGGACAGATCGAAGGCGATAAGCCAGATTAACAAAGTAATTTGGTCGAACGAGTGGCGATATTTCACCGTGGAAATACAACCGTCAACAATCGCGGATATTGATTCCACTGGAGTAAAATTTTCCGGAGGTAAAATAGTCCCCCATTCGGCTCTCCTGGCGGTTACTACCTCAGGGAATCCATGCCAAAGTTTACATGTCCACACAATCATGAATCTAAGGGTTCGATAGTGCCCTAGTGTGTTAGTTAATATTGAAATTAATGTACTGAGATTTGCTGTTCCCATGCAATACCATAGTTTAATAGAAATAAAGATAAAATGTTCTGCCTAAACCGGGATTTGAACCCAAGATCTCTAGATTTACGCGCTGTATTTGATACTTTTCTGTCTTATAATCAAGAAAAAGGTTATTGACTCCACATTTCGAGTTTGTGAATTCTCCGGACTCACGAGTAAAATTATGTATTATAAAATATACAGGGTGTTTCAGAATAGTATTACAAACTTCTAGAGGCTGTAGAGGGGACTTAGTAGATGATGTTTTAATAAGGAACCCATGTCCCGAAACGTACCATTTTGATGTAAAATAAATTTGAAGATTGAAACACAATGTCCTAATATCGTGTGTCTTGTGTACTACACCTGTCGAGTCGGAGGAAAATCTTTTTGCGCGAATTCTGGCGGCAGCAGAAATTATTGAGCATACACCAGGTCTTGTGGGATGTGTGTATGAGTGTATGAAAACGTGCGTTGCAGGTACTTTGTGCGGTCGGTCAATAATATCGCCATGTGTAACCACACTTGTAGCCCAACCCCTAGAAGTTTTAATACTTATTCTGAAACACAAGACACACAAGAACATTGTGTTTCGTTCTTCAAACCTATTTTAAATCGAAATGGTAAGTTTCCGGACATGAGCTCCTTACCAAATCTTTATCTATTAAGTCCCCTCTACAACCCCTAGAAGTTTGTAATACTTAGTCACAAACACTCTGTATATTAGTTATGCACAACTCCATAACGTAAAGGAAACATTAACAACTCGAGTTCGATGTGGTCAGGATTTTTTTAAATTGCAGAAACCTTCTGGCGGCGTCATAGCTTTGGGATCTTCTCAGCCCTTAACGGAAATGAGTATCATACGTATGTTCTCGGGTAAAGGCAACCGTCAGGAAGGGTCTGGCTGACATAACTTACCGATAGCTGTCTTGAAATGTGAGAGCTTTAATCTCCTATTATCCAAATGTTATCCGAAATCTGTAGTAAGATTACTTACTTCATGTATAAAAGTTGCCTACTACATACGTCTCATTGAGGCGATGTGCTGACCACATGCCACTCGCTGACATCTATAGAAAAATAAGCATAATTAAAATGGTTATGTCAAGAAACACCAGCTAGGAGCACTCAATAATAATAATAATAATAATAATAATAATAATAATAATAATAATAATAATAATAATAATAGTACTAGTAACTGTTTTTCTTACCTGGAGTGTCTACGAGGGACGTATTGGGTACAACAAACGTTCGGTTACGTACAGATGTCGGAGATGAGACATCTAGTAGGGAACTAAGTTATTAATTGGATGAAGGTCGGTTAAATTTTGCACAGAGTCATTTTTATTCAGGCTTGCGGTTATTTTACGAGTTTGGACCAGAGGCAAGGAACATAACCCCCAGATCACCGCGGCCGAGCAAAGAAATAATTAATTGCAGCTATCTGAATTTTAAGCTAACTTGATTCTTTGTACACTGACAAATAAAACCCCCTTTTATCAAAATGAAGAAAAATGACTTACATCTCTATGACATATGCCTCATTATTTAATTTTAGCGTCGAAATTCAAAACTGGGCGACAAACGTTACTCCCACACTTACTTCTCTTCCGAAAGGGGTCATACTCAGTATTTTTACCCTAAAATATCCATCGGTCCTGCATCGGCAGGGTGATGAAACTGGGAACACTGGATCAAGATACGAGCATGATAACTAAGGATAGGATTTGTATGTAATTACACATTCTTTCCCTTTGCTTATACATGGGTAAAATTGATAAATGTCCACGAATTAGAAACTTAATTATCACATATGACAATTTATTATTACATATTTTTACATTTTTTATCATAATTACTTATTTTTACACGCTTTATATTAGCTTCACCTGTCTCTATCTATCTATGTGATGGAATCTTTCAACGCGATTTTCACCCATTTAAAATCATTGGATCGACTTGAAACTTTGTATACTTGTAAAGGACCCATGACAATACAATAATTTCATATTTGTTTCTAAAATCCTGGCCAGAATCCTCAGAAAATCAAAAAAATGAAAACTGGTAAATAGGTTGCGGACTTGTGGACTTTTTAGTCAATCGTTGTAAGAGCTCAGTTGGTAGAGCGGTAAACTGTAGTGGTATATAATTTCAGTAATCTATAGGTCACTGGTTCAAATCCGGCTAGGAGGATTTTTTAGAAGAGTATTACTTTTAGCTCTTACTACAATAGTATCGAATTTAAAAATATTTACATTTTTATCTTATTCTGTAAAATATTAAAACTAAAAAATAAATAATAGTTTTAAAAAACTAAAACAACACGCTTTATTAGAAAACCGAACTAAAAAATGAAAAATAATTTTAATTTCCAACACGCTTGGGATAAAATTAAAATGGTCAACAAAAAAATCATCTCCAACACATCTAGAATAAAACTAGAGTTATCAACAAAAAGAAAATAATTTTACCATCAAAAGCGTGGGGTACTTTTTATGATTTTTACATTTTCTTCTTAGAGACTATATTTTTACCAAAATCAGTGTATTATCAAATATTGATATAGAGCACCCAACGCTTTTGATGGTAAAATGATTTTCTTTTTGTTGATAACTCTAGTTTTATTCTATATGTGTTGGAGATGATTTTTTTGTTGACCACTTTAATTTTATCCCAAGCGTGTTGGAAATTAAAATTATTTTTCATTTTTTAGTTCGGTTTTAGTTTTTTGAAACTATTATTTATTACATATTTTAGATATTTTTTATGTAAATTTGCATATTATTCCACTTAATTTAAAAAATATTTTCATAAGCTGAAATAATTAAAAATAATATTTGTGTCAATATTTGATTGTACACTGATAACTGTTTTTTTTTCCAACCTAGACAAAATCTGGTTAGAAACGGTCAAAGAAAAATTCCATTTACTAAACACGATAAACATAGATACAGGAACATTCTGAAGATTTCAGTATAGGGTTCCATATAGCAAAAACTGTTTTAAAACTGAACGATCTACTCTGTTTATGAATGAAATAATAGAAATGTATAGAAGGCACACCATGGTATAGTTGATTGAGACAATATTCTTCTATCTGGAAAATCGAGGATCTTCTTAATCTTCCGGCGGCATCACGATCCTGAGGTCGACTCAGTCTATATAAAAATTAATACCAAACTATGTTGTAGACGTGGTTATCACACAAGGCTGAAATCTCTTGCTGATTGTCTAGGGAGATGGAGCCTTAACCTCCCAATATTCCTAAGACCTATAGCGGGATAATTTTATAATAGAAACATGACAATACCGTTCTTACCAAGTTGTCAAGTATTAACTGTCCATTCCTTTAAATTTTATCTATCTTAAAGTTATAGTTTAATGTAAATTTATAGTAAAGTGATCCCACAACAGACCCGGAGGCCCTTGGGGTAGTAGGAGGTTAAGGCTCCCACTTTTTCTAGACAATCGGCACTTTATGTCAGCCGGGTTGTCAGCCCTGCGTGACGGCCGCCTTTACCCCCAGAACAAGCGTCTGGTACTCATTTCTGTTAGAGGCTGAGTCGACCCCAGGGCCATAGTGCCGCCAGGGGGTTTGGGTCAGTTTAAATAAAATTAAATTGTAACATATTTAATATTACAAATTTTAAGGAATTTTATGTAATCATACATATTTTACATAAAGTTATTACATAAATATGTACGTATTTTGCATGTTAATGTTACATAAAAATCGTAGTCCTAAGGATAACTAACTACTTACCATTTGGTGGAAACAGACTGTCAAGGTGAAAAATAGGAATTTCCCTCAGACATAACTGCCTAAATTAAGCGAATTCCTCTTCAAATCAAATTTATGGATCGATTTTGTCGATTTAAAAAATACATTACGTCGTGAGTGAACAACATGGCGGCGGCCGCTAGAGCGGTTAATAAATGTTGTGTCATGTAAATTTTCACTTCAAATGGTCGATTTTAGATTACTTTTTAGATAATACCCATCTCGTTTAATTTCAATGACGATGAGGAAAACTGGAATTGAGACTGCTAGAGGGATTTTTAAATCTTCATTTAAGGTTAATAATAATAATGTATAGCGCACAACGTGCTAAGATTAGTTAATGTATATTAGTTTATCTGTCCATACAGAGTCCTGTCAGAGATTGCCCTCTGTTTTTGCACTTTAGCAGATGGTATCTCTCGTATAACATGCCGCATCGCTCGCACACGCATTCTGGTCCCGGGTCATGAAACTGTTTCGTTTTGCACAGTCTGTGATGGAAGCCGTGTACTGCTAGCCAGGTCACTAGGTGTCGTAGTTCGGCTTCTTCCAGTCTTCTGAGATCATGGCATCGGTGTTGTAGAAATCGGTCCAAATGGATTATTTTTTCAGCTGCAGCTCTCTTAGTACAGTATCATAGCTCTCTGTAGATGGCAGGAACAGTTTCAATCGGAGCTCTTCTATGAGAAATAGCTCCTTTGTCAGTTCATAGACCGTGCGGGAGGGTGCGAACTTTCATTTAAGGTTAATCCCTACTCATAATGGTCCGTTCTTGCTGGTTAATGTTCATGAGCTCAACTCTCTTAAGTGATTCTTATATTCCGAGTTTGGTTCAGAAAAAAATAATTTTCGCCGCTAGAGCTTTCACACACACACACACACACACACACACACACACACACACACACATACATACACACACAAACACACGCACACACACACATAAACACACACAATTTTTTGTCATTGTCATTATAGATGTCAAATAAGGAGAATCGAAGAGGATTTGTAAAACAAATTTTAAAATATTCTGATGAGAACAATTTAAAAGTTTCATTCATTCGGAATTTGTTAAAAGTATGTATTTTATTTTATGCCCTGACATTTGGAACAAAGCAATTTGTCGGCGTACTTTCCAACCTATAATTCATCATCAGCTTTAGCCCTGTATCTTCACACTTATTTTCTCTTACAGAAACTACACACTGGGGTCTCACAGACCCAGAAGTTTGTAATGTGTTACAAAATAATCCAGCAAAATATTTATGATTAAGTTGTGTGTTATTGTATTTTATTTTCATTGAAGAACACATGAGACCAAGAAATATTGTAAAAGAATATATTAAAATATTAAAAATGGCATTTTTTATACATATGCTCTTTCTAGAGTGTTCAACAGATTAATTAAAAATATAAGTAGAAAACACATCACACAATTGAAATTAAATGAAAATGTTATCAGTTCAAATTATGACAACAGATAAATGCTATGAGATTTTTTTTTCAAAATTTGATTAGGCCTATTGCCGTACAAAATTGCTCGGCATATTCAAAACACACTAATGGGGTGCAACAAACTCTAGTCGCACGACTGACGAATTAATTTCTATTCTCAACTACGTATTAACACTAACTGAGATTGTAAGTAGCATACTGGTAAGCCAACACCACATTTCAAATTTACGTGAAGCACCATGCTGCAATTTTCAGAAACTTTCACTCTCTGTAAATCTGAAATTGCAGGGTTAAATTGGCGGTTTTTGAAAACAGTACATAATTTCATATTAAGTCCCAATTAACGATGGCTACAATTATTAGCACAACTTGGTGATGAGAAGGTGATAAGTCGGTGTAAAAATTCTGTCAGGAAGTCAAGGCCGGTTAATATTGATAATCATGCATATATTTATTATCCTAAGTGATGTTATTAATAAACTGATGTATCTGAAATAATGTAAATAGTTTCTTCTTTACAACCGTGTACTTTTCTCATTTTTTTAAAAAAAACCAACTTACATCACTATGTCATATACCCCATCAAATACAGTTGTTATATAATTAAGGTCCACCGCTGTGGTCTCCATGTAGCGTGCTGTCTTGTCCCGCAGCGGACCCGGATTCGATTTCCGGTCGGGATAGGCTCCTGGGTGAGGTCTTTTCCGGGGTTTTTCCTCATTTGTAAGACAAATGTCAGGAAGCGTAGGGCCGAACAGTCGCCGAAAATCATTCGGTCATCATCATCACCCTATCATTATCATCATCATCTTTCACCGGTATGGAAGGCAACGGAAAGCTACCACACCTATAAGTCCCTAGTAAAGCTGCAAAGCATAGAATGAAAATGATATGATTGCAATGAAAGACTGCCCTCGGGCAGAATTACTATGGATGGATGAATATAATTTAGGAGTTTTACATTCAAAGGGGACATTATTCATATTTTAAAAATTACAGAAATTGAAAAAAAAAAACTCATCTGGCCAATTACTAAAATATTTTTACAAAATAAATAAATGAACCTTAGCAGCAATTCCGCAAAATGGGTCAGCATCAATCTGGGATGCAGATCTGTCCAATTAAACCACATATGCCAGTAAAAGGGATAAAACAAAAAAAAAACAAATTGATCCTGTCGCCGATTTACTATTAATGTACATTGTTCTACTTTGTCCCTATCAGGAATTTCCGAAAATTACGCTTGACTCCATTAATTATAAAATATTTATATAAATTTTTGTATTTGTTTACTGGCACATAAGTACAATGAAGAATGATTCACAGAATTTTGATCTTAAATTTGTTAGATATCTGATATGTGATTTTGAAATGTGGATGGCGATACTTTAGAAATTAAACCAATGGATAGTGTGCCTTTAAAATGAAATATACACTTTAATAGAATACATTTTATTTTTTCAATCTAATAATCATATTTAAAATATGACTTCAAACTTAAATCTCGTCTGTATTTTTTAGCGTCTCACATTTGAACTTTCATCACTAATGAACTTGTAAACTCCTGTATTTTCATCATTTCATCAGTCGGATGCATACTGCTTGGTGACTAGATTTTATTCAGAGTGTCGTATACACATGATGCTATTTGCATCCTTTGATAACTCATTTCCTATCCAGTCATGTAAAAGTTTCAAGAAAACATTGACTTTTTGAATGGTTTCTCACTGTACTTGTTTAACCCTTAAATTGGCGAAATACTTATCGTACAATCTCAATCACAACATACAGTGGACCACAAGTTATTGACATCACATTATGAACATATACTTTATCCGCTCCTAAAGTGATTCTAACATCAACAAACGCCAATTATATCCTTCCGCCATTCGCGCCATAATTACTGTCACTTTTGACAAGGAGATGACGACACATCAACAGAAGACTCGACACTTTGTCATTTTGTTCCGTGAGAATCGACTGAAGTATGACTCAAATGCATAACCCATATGTAATAAACCATTTTAAGTTGTAATTGTTGATTATGAATATTTAAAAATATTTCTAAATTTTGAATATTTTTATTTTCATTCACGAAGAATAACAAGCTAATTCAGAGGACATATTTTTAATTTAAACTACCTTTTCGCGTACTTATTGCTTCTACATCGTACGTCGGTGTCCATAACCAATGAAAAGCGAGCAGGTCTGGTTTTGTTTTGATGAGGATTACTTTAAGAGCGGACAGCTTTTATTGCCTTGTTATTGGCGAAGTTAATGTTGTACATTTGGTTGTAAATTGTACGATGGATCGTGTTCTTTTGTAAACAAAACCGCGTCTATTTTGATGGGAATAATAATATTTAAGCAAAATATTACTTTCTGATGATGAAGATTTAGTTGCACTGCACATTAACACCGAAAACACACGTAAAAGTTTGTATAAACCCATTTATTTTGCATCTCCACTCCATGGCAACACAGGCCTAGAAGACTCTTGGCCTACCAACCAGTGTAGGGGTGACATGTTGGGTCATCCAGCCGTTATAGCTGGTTTTCTCAACCTGGAGCCTCTTCTCATTGTAAAAACCAAAATGCCTCACGATGCTGGGTGGGCACCGTTCCCATACTGGCGGAAATTCCATGAGAAAATGTCTTCCCCCATGGAGACTCGAACCAGGGCAAGTCCCTTAGCTCTGCGCCAAGGCATCTTGTCTTAACCACTCGGCTACGGCGCAGGATTTATTTAACATCTACTCCTCAATTTATTTTTCGGTATAGGATCTGGATTTGGTCCACACTGACTCGAGAGGACAACTGAGTACTGGTAATTTCACAGCTCAGAGAACTCCAAACTTAGAGAAATGAGGGTCATGTAGCGGTAATTTTAGGATGAATGGACTAGAGTCTTCACATCACTCTATGCTTGTTTGAAAAGCATTTCTCTCGGTTGTTACCTGAGTCTGGAACTGAATAGCGGTTGTTCAGTTAATTTTATTGAAATATATTTCTTAAGTGAAGAATTTAGAGAATATTGTATTCACTGATCATTTATAGGCCTAGTACCTTGACAATTCCTATGTTACTTTATGGATGTGGAACTTGGGTACCTACACAAAGGAAAATTAATACAATACAAAGCTGAGAAATGAGATTTTTGAGGAAAACAAACGGATGTACATGAGAAGACTGAATCAGAAATGATGAAATAAGAAACGAATTAAGAATAAAGTTCTTAGGAACATTTTTGGACCAAAGAGAGATGAACAGACAGGTGAATGGAGAAAAATACAAAACAGTGAACTACATGGTCTTTATAGGAAGCCAGATATAATAAGAACAGTTAAGTCTCGTACACTGCGATGGGCAGGTCATGTGGCACGAATGGGAATGAAAGACGTGCATGGAAGCTTCTTGTAGGAAAACTAGAGGGAAAACGCCCAGTTGGTAGACCAAGAAAGAGGTGGGAGAATAACATTAACTACGATTTGAGGGAACTAGAGTATACAGGGAATGATTGGAAGACATTAGCTCAGGATAGGGATACAAGGAGACCTTATGTCCCCGCGGTCATGAATCTACGGGTTCAATAGTGCCAGTGAGTGAGTTATTAGAAGTGGAAGCTTTCAACTCAAGAATGGATAGATATAGAACAAGATGATCTGAACATGTTGGAAGGATGGAAGATATCAGACTGCCAATAGTAGCTTATCAGTATGGTCCTAAAGGAAAAAGAGACTAGGGAGGCCAAGAAGGAGATGGAAGGAGACGTTGTGATGACGGAACAGGCAGTTAGCCTAATCCATGAAGTGGAGAAGATTGATAAGTTTTAGTTTAATGCATAGGCCTATAATTTTATTTTTATTCAAGTTTTAACTTTAAATATATTATTTTTCTTTAAATTATGATCGAGTGAATGTTTTTGTAACGCATGCTATGTTATAATCACTAACTTTTCGTTCTTCATTAGTTTCGCTCAACAACCCCCAGCACACATTCCTTCCACATCCAATAAGCTGTGGCACAAATAACAACTACTTGATGTTACAAGTAGCGAAATCCTATTAACAAAACTGAAACTATGGTTGAGGGATATGGTAATATTAACCACACGACTTCGTCTATTGCCTTCTGCTAGCCAGTGATAAAAAAGTTCATAAAACTAATCTTACGTAATTCTGAAAATATTTAAATAACATTCATAAACTGTCTCACTGGCACCAATCGAACCTAGAGGTAGATTGTCGCCCGGACATAAATTCTCCTTTCTTCCTGATTGTGAGCTAATGTTTTGCAATCCAAACACTTTTGATGTAGTAAAGAGTTTTTCATATTTAGGCAAAATAATTACTAATAATAATAATGATGAATCACAAGAAATACGAAATAGAATATATAGAGCAAATAAGGCATATTATGGACTACTTCCAATCTTAAAATCCAAAATTATCTTTAGTAAAGTTAAAATAAGACTATGCAATAATAACTATGTCCAACGTTCAAAGAGTGGACAAAGAATTCATACCTAAGACACCTGGACTATGACAAAGAGCTCTGAGATATACCGACTTAATTGTTGCTAATCGAATATTGTACAACGCATGTTTGTGAAGTGTTTTACAGAATCTTGGAAATTAAAGATCTCGCTATCATTCGGTTTTAAAAATTTTCCTCGCTTCTTAAAAACCTCTTCCCAACCTCGCATCGTAATATGCTATTATAAATAAATATGCGTTTTTCGTCTAAACTCATACTTCACAAATAGTGTTTGAAAGAGTATATACATAATTTTGAAACACACTATGTTAAACCCATAGGAATACATTTTATGTTGTTACTTTAAAATAGATGGGGCACGCCGTGGCGTAGTTGGTTAAGGCAATAAACTACAAGCAGGAGTCTTAGATGATGGTTAGAGTCTCGATGAGTCAGATTTTTTTAACTTAACCAAGCATTCTGATGGACTATCCCTGGGGTCGACCCAGCCTCTAATAAAATGAGAATGAAACGCTTGTTCTGGGGGTAAAAGCGACCATTATGCAGAGCTGACAACCTGGCTTATATAAAGTGCCGATTGTCTAGAAAAGTGGGCGCCTTAATGGCCTATATTGGAATCACTTTAGCTTTACTTTATAATGGATACAGAATTAATATTATGTAATCCAGATTTTGTTAATTACAGGAAGAACACTTCGTTTCTGGTTATGGATTTCTTCCTATTCTCTCTCTCTTTGTTTAACCTGCTTGTCCCACCGCACCCAGGCATCAGAGACGCAACCTGACGGGAGAGGATTTCGAATCTTTGGATCATAAACATACATTCCTGATCACACAAGGACATTGAAAGCCTCCCTGAATGTGTGATCAGCTCATAGTTAGGAGCACCTTCGAGAGAGCATGAACATTTAAGACAAGACACGCCATTCACTCATTCATTTTTACTAAATAAGGAGAATATGATCTGGATGATTTTTATTTAAAGATGATGCTCGGAGTTCATTTGGTCCAAAGTTTCCCAACATTTGTCCTACAGGTAAGAAAAATCCCGAAAAACTCATGCAGGAAACTTGTCCCGACTGGCGATCGAACTGGGGCTCGCTACATACGAGGCAACGATGTTATTCATGACAACAGTGGCGAACCCCACCTATCATAATATTTCTCTTTATGAAATCCCTATATGAAATATAATAGTTATATGTGAAATTTCAAAACATTAGTTACCATATATCAGTAATAAATGCAAGGTTTCAGAATCTGGCAGGAAACAGAGTAAACAGTCGTCAAGTTCAAATAATCTGTCAAAAAATTCCACTACGTTCTACTACTCATTATGTGTTCCAATGGACCGTAGATAATCAGAAGCAGAGTTAATAACTTCCATACTTCAAAACTAAATTAAGTTGCAAGATCAAGAATTGCTTTTTATATCGGGAAATATCTCAATTATAAAAACCACGAAAGATACTTGATAAATGTATTGGAGTCCAATCTAAAATTATCTTAGGTCCGGTTGTATGAAGACAACTGACTGAAGATTAATTAAGAATCAAGTTCAGAAAATAGACTGAGATTACGACACTGTTACATTGTACAGAACAGAATTCGAGTTACACAATTCTGACCCTAGTTCCGGATAGCGATCGCTGTAACGAAGCAAACAAATTTGAAACTAAATGTGTTTGCCCGTTAGATAATGCATAACTAAGGTTTTCAATTGACCATGAGTCTGTATAAAACTGTTGAACAGCTGGTGAATAACTGACAAGATGAAACCTCGGAATAATCTGACATAACTGCAAAACGATGATTCATATACTGGTAACGAAAATCTTAATAAATTATACATTTATATAATGTTAAAATATTTGTTTACTCCTATACTAATAATGGCCTAATTATCGTGTTTTTAGGGAAGTAAGTTGAATTTACCAGAGAGGTCTTGATATCCACTGACAACGGCATGTGATTGCTCAACTTACTTCCCTAGGGAAGAAAAGCAATTGACTTAATTAATAATGTAAGAATGTTATGTACTTAACATTTTATTGAGTAATACAATAACGCCTTCAATTTTAAGATCTTGATATGTCAATATTCTCCTCAACCGAAATAGTCTTGAGAATTGAATACACACACCACAAACTGGCAGCTGATTTCAATATTGCAGTTCTTCCCATGAATAATCCAGTAAAGTTGTTTCAGAGGTATTACACTTTGTTTTTAATTTACACCAGTCCTTAAATACCCTGTATACTTTTTCATAAGTAATGCCATGAGTGATTTCCAAATTATCGATAAATTCACGACTCACGAAGTGAGGAGTGAATTTGTTTGGAGAATTTGTAAATCAAGAGTGGCATTTGTTAGGACTATTTAACGAATAAAATTAAGCTGTTTACTCACAAATCATTATTTAAATATAGTTATTGTAAAATATTTATACATTTAATGTAAACGGCGATGTTTGAAAACAAATGAGAAACGATTGGTACACTTAATTTGCTTATTTTGTTCGTCACTGCAACCAGATCATATTATTTATTACCAAAGGAACGCAATATTGTAAGAATGCACTCTAGTGGAGAAAAAAATGAAACACATCAAACTGTATATTAATTCATTTCTGATGTCCTATGATGTAAATAAGACAATTATATTTTTTCTGGGAAAAAAATACATTTAGGAAAGTGCAAACAGTGGTTTCTTTTATTGGTGGTATAATCAATTACTACAAATGTTTTATTATTAACTCCCGCATGCGGTATGTGTTGACATTCATGCACTTTATATATAATCTGGTAGCCGTATCTCTTGGGGAGTCAGTCACTGCAAAATAATGCTATGACCTATTCAGAATGTTAAAAAAGGAGGTGCTTTCTTTATTGAGATAAACTTTAGTTGGTAAATTCTAGGCGAAATCTTGACTGTGATTGGTTGTAAATAAAAAATCATTGTAATGTGATTGGTCATTGACTCCCATTTGGGGCGTGAGTTAAATAGTCATAACTATTTTTCTACTTTGCTGTTAGTAGAGAATGAATCGCAACATTCGCCGCTTCCTCTACATCACAATTAATCATATCTATAATTAAAATACGTCTGAAATTATTTAAAATGGCTGCCACTGATTCATACAACAATAAACAATTGCAGTTGTTTTATCAAAATTCCCTCACCATCAAACATTTGAAATCTTCAAACCAATCTATAAATCCACACGAAATATAAGAATTAAACATAATTATTAATACAGGAGTGAACAAACTTATATACGCAATTCGGGAAGTAAGTGCTTTACTAGCCTCGAACTTATTTGCTAGCCCTCGCTAAAGCTCGGGCTCAAACACATCCTCGACTGGTAATGTACTACTTACTTCCCTTGTTGCGTACATTACTAATAATAGTAGGCTATATTACGATGCGAGGTTGGGAAATGGTTTTTACAGAATCGAAGAAAATGTTTAAACCCGAGCGATAGTGAGGTTTTTAATTTCTGTGGTTCTGTAAAACACTTCACAAACATGCGTTGTACATTATTTTGCGCGATGGTGTTTTCAAAATAATAAATAATAGTAAAATAATTATGGAAGAGTTGGATGTAGAACCATATACAAAACGACCAGAACAACTGGAAAGGCCATCTTCAACGAATACCATCTCATAGAATTCCAAAAGCCATGCTTCGTTACTGTCCCCAAGGCAAAAGATCGCTGGGACGTCCAAAAAAGCGCTGGTTGGAAAATTCCTCTTTGAGACTATAACAGGCCACATGGCCTAATAATTGCATGGATGATGATATTAAGCTTTACTCAATGGCTAAATATATAAACCATAGTGGTACTTAGCAGAATGGTTTAGTGCACCAGCGAGGATAATTATTTAGTTCGCCAGTGTGCGTAAAACTGAATTTCTTAGGTTCAAATTCTGGTTTAGGCAGACAGTTTACTCTTTAGTTGTATTAACTGTCTTGCGCCGTAGCCGAGTAGTTAAAGCAAGATGCCTTGGCGCAGAGCTACGGGATTTGCACTGGTTCGGGTCACCATGGGTTGAAGAAATTTTCTCATAGAATTTCGGCCAGTATGGAACCGGTGTCCATCCAGCATCGTGAGGCATTTAGGTAGCTACAATAAGTAGCGGCTCCAGATTGAGAAAACCAGCTATAACGACAAGGGAAGCCGACATGCTGACGACATGTCACCCCTACACTGACTGGATTATCATCTACCTCTGTGATTGACATGTGGATGTGAGGCCATCAGCCGGGTGGTAGGCCAAGAGCCTACTAGGCCTGTCGCGCCATGGAGTTTAGTTTAGTTGTATTAAATATTGCAAGCTAATAGCAAACCTGAATACATTTATTTCAATACAGCTTTTATTATAAATAATAATCTTTCTTTAGCTCCTGAAGATGCAAAGAGCTGAAACTCTAACTCCCTTGAAATACAGGGTGTTTCAGAATAAGTATTACAAACTTCTAGGGGTTGTACAGGGGACTTAGTAGATAAAGGTTTTATAAGGAATTCATATTCTGAAATGTACCATTTCGATGTAAAATAGGTTTGAAGATCGAAACACAATGGACTGATATCGTGGGTCTTGTGTTTCAGAATATGTATTACAGATAGGGGTTGTACTACAAGTGTGGTTGCACGTGGCGACCCTGTTGTTCGTTACACAAAGTGTACCTGCGACGCATGTTTTCATTCAAACCCCCCACTCCCCAAGACCTGGTGTGTGCTCAATAATTTCTGCTGCCGCCAGAATTCATGCAAGATCGTCCTCTGACTCGACAGGTGTAGTACAACTTCTAGAAGTCTGCAATAATTATTCTGAAAGACACACGTAATCAGCCCATTGAGTTTCGATCTTCAAACTTATTTTACATCGAAATGGTACATTTGGGACATGGGCTCCTTATCAAAACTGTATCTACTAGTCCCTTCTACAACCACTAGAAGTCTGTAATACTTATTCTGAAACATCCTATACATGCCAATTTTTTCAATTTGAGATTTTTCTTTCTTATTTTGGTCTTAGTACATGATCTTCTGGAACTTTATGCCTAGACTGATTGTTGAAATTCCATCTATAAGCTTGTTTCTATATTTGAATTTATATATTATTCAATATTTTCATGTAAATAAAGAAAAGCATGACGATATGAAATATACATGAAATTATAATACTAATTTAATATTCAGAAGGTTTTCAGTAGCATTGAGTTGTATGACAAGTGTCAGGTTGCAGTGTTGCGTCATTTGTGATCAGGAGGAGGTGGGGGATTGACACGTTTGGATGTTTAGTTGCTAATCAAGCCTTTGATAATGAATTCCGACAGCACTAATCTATAGTATCGAGCATCGTTGTGTTCCTTTAAAATATTTCATGCAGTACACTCTGAACATCGGTTTTCAAAATAGTTAATTATAAACGGTTACCCTATTGATCTTCACTCACGTATGCAACACGTCAAACGGCTTATTTTGATAATTAAAATATGGAATCTACGTATAATTGAAGAGAAATATTCTTCATATGAACTTGGCATCATAATTTGCATCGTAAATTGAGTCGTGTAAATAATTAAATTCCGCTTTGAACGCTTAGGCATTAATATTTTATTGTAAAATTAATTAATATAAGCAGAAAAAAACAAAAGAAATGAGATTGTAGAGTAAGGAAACACATCGATTTTTGATAAATGATGAACACATTGACACTTTTGAAGTGTATAAAGGGAAATTTGCAATTGCTTGCCTCAATGGAATATTGTGGGATAAAAATATAAGTAATCAAAATAAAATGAATATATATCATACAATTGTTAAAAACATCATTGCTTATGGAGCAGAACATTGGTCATTAACAACAAAAACAAATAAGTATCTTTTGGCAACGGAAATGGATTTTATACGAAGGGCAGCAAGAATTTCAAGAAGGGAAAAAATTAGGAACTCAGTTATAAGGAAGAAAATGAAGATTGAAGACACTATTTTAGATTATATTAAAACTCAGCAATTAAGATGGCAATGGAATATTGTGGGATAAAAATATAAGTAATCAAAATAAAATGAATATATATCATACAATTGTTAAAAACATCATTGCTTATGGAGCAGAACTTTGGTCATTAACAACAAAAACAAATAAGTATCTTTTGGCAACGGAAATGGATTTTATACGAAGGGCAGCAAGAATTTCAAGAAGGGAAAAAATTAGGAACTCAGTTATAAGGAAGAAAATGAAGATTGAAGACACTATTTTAGATTATATTAAAACTCAGCAATTAAGATGGTACGGACATGTCCAGCGAATGGGAGAAGATCGACTACCAAAATCTGTTTTGGAATGGAAACCTGAGGGAAGACGAGGCAGAGGTAGACCTAAAACCTCCTGAAGTCAGGGAATATGTTTATACATGAAGGAGAAACATCTACAACCAGGAGATTGGATGGACCGACAAAATTGGCTATTAGGAATCGGACGATGTCAAAGACATTAATCAACCGATGATATATCTATCTATATGAAGTGTTCTTGCTACAAATGATGGTCCCGTATAGATGCCAAAAATAGGATTAAGAAAGCAAACAGTGAATTTGTCCAGTTATATCCAGTACGGAAATCAAGCTTTATTTCTAGACACGTAAAATTAAAAATGTTTAATAATAACGTTACGTCTGTGTCATTATATGGTTGTGAAAATCTTAGAAAATAAATTCCAAGTATTTATAAATAGATGCCTAAAGAAAATATTAAGAATAAAATGGCAAAAACAATATCAAATAAAAAAAAGTATGGTAACAAATGAATGAAGAAATTAAAATAGATATAAAAATACGAACATGGAAAATGGATAGGGCATACAGTAAGAAAAAACCATGATTCGATTGACAGAATTGCATTGGATTGGAACACCCAAGGACACGGGGGAAGAGGCAGACCGAAACAGACATGGAAGAGAACCATCCTTGTAGAAATTAAAAAGGGGGGGGAAACATGTAGGGAAGTGGAGAAGTTGGCTCAGAATAGGCTCCGTCCTACACTCCTGATAGGAGATAGAGGAGATAAAAAATATGCTGATGATCAGTATTAAAAACACGAATTTTTATCTGAGGTGAATTTATTATGTAAATAAACATTGTGACGAGTTATGAGGAGGATTCCACATAGTTGGTCCATTTCTCCAACCTCGCTTTCTTGAAGGTTCGCGAGCCGCATCGTTGGTATGGGCTCACCCAGCCTTCCAGAACGTTTTACGTCTGGCGTGTATAACGCAGATTGAGATCGCGCACACACTTATGACATAATCTTATTTCACACTACCAAGCGGGGTTAAGACCGGGACACACTGCCAAACATCAGCTCCTCAGAGGGCTCACGACTACAAAACACGCTTTTCACAAAACAGCTGCCCCGAACACGGTATTATGCGTGCTTGACATAAAAAAAAGTTTTTGACACAGTATGGTATTATTTATTTATTTTACCTCATGAAGTTAAGACCGTAAGGTCTTCTCTTCCACTTCACTAGGGTCAAATAATACATGTATTAACAATTATGAATTATCTACATGTTGATTAATGATATATAATAGGTATAGGCTACGCGATGTAGAATTGATAAGAGAAAGAAACACCAACAAGGATACTTACTTGCTCACTGTCATTATTATTATTATTATTATTATTATTATTATTATTATTATTATTATTATTATTATTATTATTATTATTATTATTAACAATAAAAATGATAATAATAATTAATAATAATAATTAATAATAATAATTAATAATATAATAATAATAATAATAATAATGATCTATAATTTTATGAAGTAACTGACTTGGTAAAGAAAGTTAAAAATACAAAGGAATAATAAAACTGTACATGGAACACGGTTATATATTTTTGCATGATAGTGCATTCTGTCATATTTACAGCAATGGCGACCATGATTAAAAGTTGAATTTCCTAAATTTCAGTGTTGCCAACCTATAAATAACTAAATAACTATACAGTAATATTATAAATTACCCAGTGCGAGAAGTAAAATCACTGCCCTTTATGTATACTACGTACAATGTATATACAAAAATGTATCCAAGAAGTTTTGTTAATATACATTATACGAAACAAATCACTGTATTTTAAATGAATCGAACTTTATTTGAAACAATATAAAACAATAAATTCGTACTTGTCGTCATTTATCCCTGATTGTTGTCACGGCCTCCTGTAGTCTCAACTAAATTATTTTCGGCATTTACCGTATAAACAAACATTGACCAGATTGTTAACGTTAGTCAGTTGTTTATAATGAACGCAAATATTTCCAACAAAGGTGTTATTATTTTACTATTACTTATTATTTTAAGAACACCATCGTGCAAAAAATAATGCACAATCGCATGTTTGCGAAGTGTTTTACATAATCCCGGAAATTAAAAGCCTCGCTATCGCTCTGCTTTTATTCATTTCCACGCTTCTGCAAAAACCACTTCCCGACCTTGCGTTGTAATATACTAATATTGTGTAAGGAAATATATAGTGAGTTTTATTTTTAACTTCTTTGAGTCGGGTAGTCTTTGATACACGAGAGGGGAGAATACCAGAGTCGGGTGGCTGAAACAAGGAAGGATGGTTTAATGGTATTAGATACAAACTCACACACCTTAACTTGCTAGAAACAATAACAAGCTGGGTGTCAAGCTTGCTTAGAGACGGAACTGGTCAAATAAAATTTGGATATACGCGTACACTATCACACTACACTTAAGTTACATACAGGCACACCACAAGGCAGTTCCACTGATCTACATCATATACACCAGGGATACACCATGTTGTACATAAAACATTGCACGCTATTACTGAATCACTGTGTATATTATATACTTAATTTAATTCTTATTATGGTAAATTATATCAAGGTATTATGTAGAATTTATCGGGGCGTAATATTTCAATACAAAATTTGATATTGTAATTTGAAGATTTTCGCAAATTTTGCTTGTTTTATGTTTAGTGCATCCAAAACTGACTGGTGTTCTTTTATTTATTTGTGGAAGAAGAATCGATATAAGCATAAAGTTTTCATATCATCTTCACAGCTTAAGTTATTGGCTTTCTCTGAAGATATGCAAAGCTTGCTTTCCAAGCCGCCAATAACTCAGTGTACATAAAACTCAAGTTGATCTGACAAAGAGAAGAAAGATGCTTATTCCATGAGACGTAAATGCACTCGTGAACAGAGATATGACAATCATTACCAATGTCACTAAAATACACAACATAAATTGCACGACATCATGAATGCAGGGGAATGAAAAAACTTTTTCAAAACTTTCATATCTTGAAGGGAGGAACATAAATATGCAGTAAACTACAAAAAATATTACCCCCATAATATTCACACAGAGTGCACAAAAAATGTAAATTACTAATGGTTAGCTTTATCTTTGTTAAGCAACGCATATATATTACTGAAACGCGAATGAACCGCCTAATGCTGAAGCCGGATTTAGCAGCACCATATTCTAACTTCACTGCATTATTTTTATCAATTTACCTTTAAAGTTTGAACAAACGTCAATACAGACAATTTTAATTCAACAGTTCGTCAATTGTGACATATTACTGACTGAATTGTAAAATCAATATAGACCTATGGTAGTTGGTGATAGTGGAGAAAATTTGGTAGGCCTACTAGAACATTCCAAAGGTATCATTAATATTTATAATAACATTTAATGATTGGGAGTAGAAATAAATTAAGAAGGAAACAATGATTGGAAATAAAAAAAGTTATAGGTCGTTATAGCAATGTTGAATGGAATTTTGTGGGATAAAATCATAAAGAGATATTCAAAGAAACTAAAATCCATATTTATAATTTAATAGTTAGTTTAATGACCTATGGAGCAAAAACGTGGCCTATAAATTCCAAATTAAAGTCACCATCTGGCCATCGTTATCACCGTTAACATATTCATTAAGATTAGGATTAAGGTCTCTCCTGGCGCATCATCACCACTTATCATATACCATTGGGGCAGCGAACTCCGCGTTCCAGGCGCCTCAACCTCAGAAGGGTTGCAATAATGACATGCCAGAGAGAAGATAGGTCTTTATTGCCTTAGCTACGGCTGTTTAGATAAAGCTGCTATTATTATTATTATTATTATTATTATTATTATTATTATTATTATTATTATTATTATTATTATTATTATTATTATTATTTGTCATTGATTTATTATTATTATTATTATTATTATTATTATTATTATTATTAAAAAAACATTGGAATGGTGTCCACCTGTAAGAAGAAGAAATGGACGACCTTCAAACTCATGTATACAAGAAATAAGAACTGGAATGAAAACAAGAGGACTGGAGGGCATGGAGTGGATGGATAGAAACTAGCAGAAATAAAATAAAACTTTAGGCACAGAAAGATGTGTAAACATTAAAAATCTGTAAATAAATAAATAAAATTATTGTTATTATTATTATTATATGTTATTATTATTACTATTATTATTACATTTCATTTTAATTTTCTATTCATAACGCCAATATTTATAATCTGTGATTATATCATGAGAGATTGATATTATTCAATCGTACGCTTTCTTGCTATTTCCAGACTTCTCTCACTCCCTAAATCTCTGTTTAACATTTAAACGTAACCATGATAATATGCAAATTTATCTACTTCCAATAAAAATTTGTTGATTTCATAGAAAAATTATACGACATTCTCTTAATCAAAACAATCTCTACTGTAAAAAAATAAATAAATCACCTGTATCTGGTGTGTGTTTGGGGCGAGAAAAAAAAAATGAAGATCTATGATGTACACGGATGCCGGATGACCAGGCCTGTCGCACAATCACAGGACCAAGTGAAATGGATGACATGAGTATGGAAAAGTGGCCGAATTAAAGATTGTGACAGGGGAAAAAACTGAAGAAAATCCTGCACTGGCTCCGATTCTGTCACCACGACCTCGTGTGGAGTGGAACTCGTGATCCAGCGGCGTAGGGCGAGTGGCTAACCACTCTTACTACTCGTTCAACTATTGGAATAACCCGTTTGTAATTATTAAAAAACACCGCTTCTAATAGCTGGGTAACTGTAGCACCTAAAATAGTGCATATTTTACTGTTACGGATATGAAAATAAGAATGAGCTAATTTTTTAAACATAACCCATCATCTTCAAGGTATGGGCCTGTTGGGCCGATGAACAATATGCTACAGGGTATCCTTCCAACGTCGTTTTGGTCTTCCTACATTTCTTCGGCCTTGAGGTTTATAATGAAACATCTGTTTTGATAAACGATTATTATAAATATATCCTAGACATTTAAAATTACATAGCCTTTCTGGACACAAGGAAAGAAACCTACAGTAGCGTGTCACGAGGTCTCAACTATGCAACAATGCAAGTCGGAGAAGCCAAGCTTTTGGTGCTTCATCAGCAATCCCGACTTATCTACAATTTTAGTTCGCAGATAAATGGAATATTAAATATACCACATCAGACAACATCGGCCGCAGTGGTCTTGCCTCTAGTCCGGAGGGTCGCGGATTCAAACACAGCCGGGGTCATTGGATTTTTAAGATGGAAAATTCAAAAGGACAAGTCCTCCGCGAGGGACTTTAAGCTGTGGTACCGAGTCTGAAGATTTTCGGACTCGTAAAAGAACTTCAAGCCTAAATTAGTTCCTCTGAGCATAATTTGACCGTTCTTCCCCTACCAAATTATACCTTAGTTCCTTATTATATATCTAATTGAGGCGATGTGCTGACCACATGTTAATCACTGAAATGTGCAGTGAAATAAGTGTAACCAAAGTAGCTTGGTCAATAAACTCCCGCTAGAGGAATTCCCAAGTCTCCGTGAGTGATGTATGAGATATACACATACATATATACAGGTGACATGTAATTATTCTTGCTTCACTTTCTCAGTACCGTATCCCTTTATTGGAATTCGCCTTCAGTTAAAATCAGGAGGCACTTCGCCAACATTTCTTAAAGCCTTACGTTTGCCTCATATTTTTTTGTAACTTAATATCCTGCTTGTAGGCGTCTTGATCCATATTTGGTTCATCTTCCGGGCTTATAGGCCGTGGTCTGGTTGTCTTCTTACTCGACGTTTCGTCTACTGCTGCGGTAGACCTCATCAGGAGATCCTGCGTGCTCTCTGTGAACTCCTCAACAGTCGGCTGCAGACTGGCTGGTGGTTGGAAACTGTCTCTCTTTTTATAGCTAAACCCCGGGTGGTGGGGAGGTTTTCTGCACAGACCGAGTTTTTTGCTGTTGTGCCGATTGCAGAAGTCATAGGCTTCGTTGTCGTGTTATGCCTATGACTTCTGCAATCGGCACAACAGCAAAAAACTCGGTCTGTGCAGAAAACCTCCCCACCACCCGGGGTTTAGCTATAAAACGAGAGACAGTTTCCAATATCCAGAAAAAAACTCTGAGTGCAGCACAACAATAATCAGCCAAAAAATTAAACATCCCTATTCAGCCAGATTAAATAAATCATGCAAATTAAGACGGCGTACCCATGAACCAGCGTTCATCGGTGCATCTCTTACACAGCCAAACAACACAAACAACGAAATAAAGACGGCGCACCTATGAATTAACGTTCATCGGTGCGTCCTCAGAAAAACAACCCACATCAGAGCAGAATCCTCCGGTGGAAGGACTATGGAGCTTTGTGCAGCCACCGTGAAGAAAAGACTATGAACTACAACCCTCCCATATTTATATCCTAGGACAAAGAGGGCAAACAAGTAAGTCCCTATAATGTCAGGGACATTTCGTCCCATACTTTAATCATCATCATCATCAACCACCAGCCAGTCTGCAGCCGACTGTTGAGGAGTTCACAGAGAGCACGCAGGATCTCCTGATGAAGTCTACCGCAGCAGTAGACGAAACGTCGAGTAAGAAGACAACCAGACCACGGCCTATAAGCCCGGAAGACGAACCAAATATGGATTAATATCCTGCATTATTTGATAAATTAAAATGTATTTATGTACATACTTATAAATACGATAGAATTGAAAGTTACTCTATGTATACGTACGAGAAGGACTATATTGTTATTCTGGCATGTATATACCTTGGTATCTATCTATCTTCGGGTTTTTACAGCTGCTACCGTCTTCCCGTGCCAAGCCTCCAAAGCCTTCGATTTTTTGGCATCTTCAATGCTTAGTCCTCTTGCTTTCATTACTATCCTCATGCTTTCCTAGCATTCTATTTTTTTCTTCTTTCTGGCCGGTTGGCGTTGATATAGTCGTTTCTGCCATCGTTCATCTTCCATTCTTAAAATATGCCCTAACCATTTTAATCCCTTCTCCTCAATTCTATCAATTATGCTTTCTACTGCTTCCATTATGTTTCTAATTTCCTTATTTGTGGCATGTTCTAATTTTGACTTTCTGGCACTTCTGCGTAAATAATGCATTTCTAGTGCTATTAGTCTATTATGTACCATGGTGATTCTTACAATAATCGGTACCTGTTGCCAGGTCATCCAAAAATTGGGGTTACATTTATTTTGTGGCTTTGGTTTAAATGTATTTCTCTTTTTTTAGTAGTGTATTTATTTATTCACGAATGAGTGTTGTTCTTATTTTCTGCGTTTTGTCCAGAAATTTACAGAGTCCATGTTACACATCCACATAAATAAATAAATAAATAAATAAATAAATAAAATATATAGGATAATAATAGTTTTATATATTAACAATTTAATAAGAAAACACATACAACATAAGTTATTACTTAAATTCGAGTTAAATTTGCTTATAGTTTTAATATCTACAAAATACACAAGTCGTAAAATCGAAATTTGCAGTATCAACTCGTAATTAAACAATAATCGATTATAAATTACACACGGATAACAGGATATAAACATTGAACTTTGTCATAGAGTTGAGCACAAGCTATTCTGTTTATATTGTTAAAATGAATATTATTTAACGTAAAAACACTGAATATGTGCGATTGTAGCTAAACAGAATATTTTGGAGTCAGTTTGTAGTGTTATATACGATTCGGGGGTCTCATCAGAATTTATAATAAGAGACACATTTGATGTATTATGCGCATGAATTGTCGTTTTAGCCAAATTGCAAACAGTCATAATTACAATTACGTGATGATTATATTTGTAACTTCGTTACACTGGGATAACATACTCTGTCAACATTTGACAAAGCTTTGTTTACAGTTTTCTCATGTGAGAAAATTCGTGTCATCGCTTCTGATATCAAAAACAATTATGCTGATTTAATAATAATAATAATAATAATAATAATAATAATAATAATAATATAAAAATCGTGATAATATAACATTCGTGATAATAATAATAATAATAATAATAATAATAATAATAATAATAAAATAATAATAATAATAATAATAATGATAATAATGATCTTATTAAGAAATAGCTGTTTTAAATTGATAGAATTAGGCAATAATGCCTTACCTTACTAGCATCCAGAGAAATTACTATCAAATTCTTTAAAAGATTATGATTTCTAGTCTATTCCGCCTCAGATGAGGTGGTCTCTCCATCGCTTCCTCAGCCTTCCAAGATATCTCTTCCTGTTAGATCTACAAACAATTTTTTAAGATAACCTGATATTGGGTTTCTGTGATATGTGCCCGTACTAGGTATATCGGTAAAGCATTGTGGTTTTAAGTGATAATTGCAATCATTAATTTTTCTCAGGTGTTAACATTCCGATTATGATCAAAAAGGTTAGGGGCTTTAACAGTCTCGTCTCAGCCAATTATATCCTTCAAGATTGATTTGATTATAACGCCCAAATGTGTAATGAAAGTACGGATTTCAATGTTTTATGGCAATTTTAGGACTATATAGGCCTAGTAGGAATTAATACACGCAAATATAGGCCCTACTAATTAACTTTAGCACTTATGTCAAATTACATATAAGATTACACGTAGATATTTAAGTAAGTAGTGTCTATGTTCTAATGACACTCACTGTACTTTTACATGCTTCGGGTTCCGACCTGGGCGGACAGATGGCGTTCATGTGATCTATTTACAATTCACGCACCACTTCGGCAGATCAGTTTACATATATGATGTATTGTTGTGTACAGAGAGGAGTTCAGGATGAGTATACGTCTACGTTTGTGTAGTGTGAAGTTGTGTGAGGTATGATGATGAAGTGGAAGCTAGAAGGTGAAACCCGGTGCCGGCACGTAGCCTACTCCTATCGAAATGCACCATGGGTTCGTAGGCTTAACGTCCTCATCGGCCGGACGAATCGCCATCACATGCCTTGTCAACATATGTTCTGGGAGAGGTTTTTAATTTAATGAAAGAATCGTGTGCACCAATCTAACGATTAAAAATTTACACCACCATCTCTCATGTCCGCGAGATTGAAAATGTTGTCCTCGGGTGTCGAATCCGGGTCCGCTAGACAGGAATTAGGCATGCTACCATCTGAGCCACATTTGCGGACACACAAATAATTTGCAATTTATCTAATAACTCATAACATTACTCATTCCTCTCTCAAGACACACTTTTAGACACACTCTTATATGCAGATGATCAGACTCTTTTCGGCAATAATGAATATGAATTACAATATTCCACTCATCATCTTAATATAATAGCGCAACAATTTAACATGGAAATATCAACAACAAAATCTAAAGTTATGGCCTTTCAAGGGAAATTCCCAGTAAGAAGTAAAATTTGTATTCAGAATTCAATATTAGAGCAAGTTAATTCATTTAAATACTTAGGATATAATCTAACTTATAATGAGGAATGTGATATATCCTTTAAAATACAAGACTATAATAAAGCTTTAAGAATTATCAACCAAGTTTTTAAACCATCAAAAGTGCAGAGACACACAAGAATGAAAATCTATAAAATTCTCGCTAGACCCATAATCTGTTATGGCAGTGAAGCTTGGACCATCAGAACTCAGGATGATCGTCATATTACAGCCACGGAGATGAAATTTCTGCGACGAACAGAGAATTAAACATCGTACCTATATCTGAATACCTCCAAGAATATAGAAACAATTGCCTAGCCCATATTCAGCGCATGGATCGTCACAGAATACCAAAACAAATTCATCACTACATTCCTCGAGGCAGAAGATCTGTGGGTCGACCTTTTCGGAGATGGCGGGAGACCGTAACGGGCCACTGGGCCTAATATTTGAAAGGACTATGATGATGATGATGATGATGATTACTCATAAACATAACGTTAAATGTTGAGCATTTATAAAATACTTTTATATTACAATATATTTTTGCTTGAAAGTGCCTATTGAACGGCACCTCTTAACGTTAACGGTAAGGAGTTCCAGTCACAAGTATACAGTGAATGAAGAACAATATTTTGTGAAATGCAGTAGGCTTAGAAACTAGAAATAAAAAAGTAACAGCATATTACAATGCGAGGTTGGGAAATGGTTTTTACAGAAGCGAGGATATGATTAAAAACCGGGCGATAGCGAGATTTTCAATTACCGAAATTCTGTAAAACACGTCACAAACGTGCTTTGTACATAATTTTTTGCACTATGGTGTTTTCAAAATAATAAATAATATTAAAATAATAACATCTTTGTTGGAAATATTTGCGTCCATTTTAAACAACTGACTAACGTTAACAGTGTGGTCAATGTTTATACGGTAAATGCCGAAAACAATTTAGTTCAGACTACAGCAATAAAATGGCGGCAAATACGAATGTATTGTTTTATATTGTTTCAAATAAAGTTCTATTCATTTAAAATGTAGTGATTTGTTTCGTATAATGTATATTAACACTACCTTTTGGATATTTTTTGTATATACATTGTACGTAGTATACATAAGGGGTAGTAATTTTACTTACCGAACGAGGTAGGTAATATGCAATGTTACAGTATAGTTATTTAGTTATTTATAGGTTGGCAACCCCGAAATGTAGGACATTGAACTTTCAATCATGGTCGCCAATGATTTAAGTACGAAAAAGTGCACTATCGTGGGGGAAAAAAAAAATATATATATATATATCTCCAGAAAGTAGAAGGTGACTCGGCAAAAAATCATACAAATAGTAATATCTTCAGATTTACTCTAAATTAAAACATCTTGCTGTTTTACTTAACTGGAAACTAGCCTATATCGGATTCCGCGATATGACTTCACACCAGGCATGATCTTCGTTCGTTGCTTTTTTTTCTCTCCTGTATCTGAATGAATACACATACGTTTTAAATAATCATAGTATTTGCCGATTCTTCTGTTAGGTATTGGATTTAGTTGTGTCGTTATTCAAGGATGTTTTTTGTTAGCTTACGTCATTATTGCCGCACCTTAAAACTAGTCGTGAAATGGCCAACAAATTTTCTTGATAGGCCTCTCTTTTAATACTTGAGATACATTTACCTGTCGTAAATGTGACTACAAACGCACAACTTACTCCCGAAGGTAGCTGTACCCTTAAAATGTATTGAATACGCGAAACACTACACGAACATGACCGAAGCAGGCATGGAAAATTCTTGTGATAAATATATATGTACGCCTATTATAAATGACTTCATTAACACTGTAATAGTGTAAAACGATTATTTATAACCACTGACTCACAGAAGCGATGCAAAATGTTTTATTACCATAAATTATAATACATTTTAGTTGAACTACCATCGAAAAGCCTGAATAACTTTTAAGTCGGTGCTTATTTTTTATTTTTATAGTTAGCTAATAAATAATATGTAGAGAAGCTGTTCGAAATAAATAATCTACGCAGGAGGCGACAAAAATGCACGACCAATGAGGCCGCGGAAGGAAGGTAAGAGGGAGAACAGATCACGTGACATTACTCATTTCGCTCTTAATCTTCAAGTGATACCTAATCGGAAAGCAGGCGAATTTCTTTACACATTCCACGGAAGATATTTAGCTATGCTTCAATCATCCGATTATTTTTGTTTTATAGCACATTACTTTTATATAACATTATAAAATATTACATAGGCCTACTTTCTTCCACCGAATGACCTTCAGTAACGACGTCTGCCTTTCCAGTTGTTTACAAATAATCTGTACTCTGTGTGCACAACACCTAGCATAGTCTGAAGTCAACAAATAAGCGTATAATTTAGACAAAGGGAAGAGGGCTTTTTACAGATTTATCTCTGATTGACTAATTATGATAGCAGTGGACTTTTTTATACTGTTTAGGATTTTTAATTTTTGTGCAGTCTTTATTTTGTATACTGGCTTGTATTTTTTGCTTTATGGGTACCCAATAACTATAAAATATAAATACAAGAAATGAGTTCTCTCATTTAACCCTCAAACACTAGGATGGGTGAAATTTCATCGAGCATTATTTTCTAACTGCTGTTACCAGGTTAATTTTGGCAAAAAAGCGCATTATTTTATTATGAAAGGTTTGCATTTTGACATAAAACTGTTTCACGTATTCCTAGAAAATTTACCCTGTTTTAGAAAGTGAAAATTAAAATATAATATTAGAAAAAATGTATGGGTAAAAATTTGCCCATCTTAGTAATATGTATTTATTTATTTTCAAATGGCAGTAATTTAACAGTATCAGTTATTATCAGGGCCCGGATTTTGATACCTCATTTTTTTCTCATTCAGTATGTATTGCTCATAAGTTTAATAATATTCAACAGTAATCTAACAAGAGGTTGTGTTTTTCGGAAAAAATCACGTGCGACAAAGCCGCGAGTGATTTTGTCTAATCAAAAACTGAAACTCGCGTTGGATTTGGAGTGACTATTTAGCGAATAATGCATCAGAAGCTAAAAATAATTATAATGTTTAATATTAACCAAATGTGAGGTTATTTATTCCGATCTTACTTCCGGGCGATTTCTAAGCCGGCTGTATAGTTATAAATAGCATATCTTTGGGCATCGAAAAGATCAATAACAGATAATTGTATGAGAAACAACTATTAACAATAATGCAGATTCATTATACAACATTTAATACAATTTTCAGAGTGATAGAACTAACTTTTTTTTTGGTAATTTTTAAAGTTTTTTCTTTTGACATTTCTTGCTGTATCATATCGGTCGTACATTGTTGAATCGATATTCTTGTCAAAGAAGTTAATTTTCGGAGATATCTCTCATTACGAACATGAAAATGTAATTTTATCAACGTGAAGATACAAAATTATCGGTATATGAGATAAATAGTCATTATAATTCATTATAATATTAACTTTCCAGTTTTCGTCACATTTTTATAGTTTTGAAATTTAGGACTTTTTTACATTATTTGTCATTTGTTCGCGTTTTACGCCTTTTTTGTCATTTTTCGAGTTTTGCTTTTTTGTATCAAATAGATTTAATTTAAATGAGTATGTTATTTAAAATTTATTTTTAATCTAACGAAATAAATACATGATTGATCAGCTCAACAATGTACATTTTGAAAATTGATATCAGCTAATACTTACTATTCTCACGACACGCTTCTATTTCCAATGTGCTGTAGTATAAAAAATGCCACTCGACAACATATATGTAGGAAATTACTTATATTTAGCTACTGTCGCGGCAAGTATTTGATTCGTTATTTTCATTGTCGCAAATTTTGTTATATTGTTATATTGTTATACAATTTTCAGAGAGGAACGATTGATATTCAGTTTGCGTAGTTTCGCCAAAAACTTGTCATTTAGGATAGATTGTATCTGATTTTGGAGATGTTTTCTCTATGAACGGTAAAGTATTGTTTTTTTAAGTTATGCGAAACAAAGAAATTCAGCCGAAAGAAAGTTCATTGCAACCTGCGCATACTGATGGTCACATATTGTAATAATTGTGATAAAGTTTTTTTTTTTAGATTTGGTCCCTACGACATTTAAATTCCCAAGTTTAAATGAATATTAATTTTAGTTTCACTTCTAACGTTACAGAAAAAGTGCTGTACTGGCATGCCCTCATATGAAGACAAATATCTTAAAGCATTTTTTGATAACTTTATTATTTTAGGCCATTTTATTCAATCGCTTTTTAGATATTTTAGATCATCAAAATTTGTAACCCAGTTTATTATTCTAATCACTTACTATTCAGAGTTCATGGCTTTAAAGCTGGATATATTAGCCCTAATAATATAAGGTGACGATAATATCTAGGGCTGAAAAAAGTATCGGTATAAAGGTAGCAAGTAATTTCTACACACATTGCAAAATGCGTGTCTCTGTTGAGCGTCTCCACTGCCTGCTCGGAGCGGAGAGTGTGTACGTTCGACCCTCCTCACCTGTTTACCAGAATGTCGAAACAAAAATCGGACTGTACTAGAAATCTGTCCTGAGTAGCGCGTGTCAACGTGCAGTTTTGTAAACACAGCGCTCCAAGTACGATGCAGCCTAGCCTATAACCTATACATTTTTTCAGTCCTAATAATATCCTACAGTGTTTAAGTGTTAATTTTATTCCAATAGTTTACGATATAAGAATTGCTTCCGAGCGAATTAGCTCTAGTGCAGCGTTAGAGAGTCGAATTCGGGATGTCCTGTGTCCAAATATCGGTGTCAACCAACCTGACTGAGGGTTTTCTTCATTTGTCAAGTCAAATTCTGAGTTCAAATTTATTATCAGGATCCATTTTATCATATTCGTCAATTCATATTATTATTAAATATAAATAAAACACATTAAATAAATAAAATAAATGTAGGCCCTGCTGTAAGACATTGAATGTTAGGATTCATTTAATCATATTCATCAGTTAATACTATTATTAAAAATAAATAAACATAATAAATAAATACATTTATGCCTTGCTGTATGACATTGAAATTTAAAGCAGTCTATATATAAATAATACAAATATTTTTTTTCTTTATCGCAGTTTTATCTCTCACCTTATAGGTACGTTTTACGTGCCACACGTCGTCCGGGCCTTTACAGTGGCACGATCGTCGGGAGAGGGATTTTAAACTGTGAATCACACAATATTTTTGATCACGCAAGAACCTGGAGGACCTTCCTGAATGAGTGATCAGCCAATGTCAGGGCCACCTCCGAGACAATACAATATAAAATTCACACAACCATTCTTACTAAACATGGCGAATGTGATAATGATCATTATGATGGCCAGATTACGTTCGGGAACCGTTTGGTACTTAAGGTTTCAAGATATTTTTGTCTTACAGGCGAAAAAAAAATCACCCAGTAAAGTTGTTCCGACCGAGGACAAAGTACAAAAATCCAGTTCGTAGAAGCATTAAACAATCTCTTCTAATTCAGAATATCATAATATATTATAGAATACATGTTTATATTACACTATAATGAAAAATATTATTTTATTGTTGTTTTGTTTACTATCTTCATGCACTAAACACTGATAACTTTATTTTTCAACTTGCTGAAACTTATGTTGAAATTCGTATGAATTTAATATGCGAGGGGCAAATTTCTGTGCCCTAAAAATAGAAAAAAATATGTATGAATTTATGTATTCACGTAGACTTTCACGGTCGGAGTTGCTATGATGATCTTGATGAAGATTTTCGGGCTGTAGGCCGTGGTCTTGAGGCTTGAGGATGCCAGACGCAGTCTCTGGCGAAACGTCGGGGAACTACAAGCCTCACGACCACGGCCTACAGCCCGAAAATCTTCATCAAGATCATGTGTGAATTTATGTTTTAAAAAGTTTTTAAGATGACCCTGAAGACAAAAATATTACCTTATAACTTAATTAATCTATTTAACATTTATAATAACTTTAATTCATATGCATGTTACAACTTCTCACCGTACAGTGAAATCGGAAATTGTTACGGTCCGATCTTTCAAGTAATTTCTAAGACTACGATAAGTGGCCTTGCAATGTGCGACTTACGTACATATTCCTGGTTACTTAAACTTGGTTAACGACTTATAAAAATCCTCATATGGCTAACATATGATATTACAGAATCAATTGGAACAAATATGATAAAACATCTAAAAACATGTGAAACATGACTTTTAACCCAATAAAAATCACTACAGTTTCATGAGAAGACCTAGAAAGTGACTAGGAATAAAATAATTCAAACAATATTATATGCTGATGATCAAATAATAATATCAGATTCCGAAGATAGCTTACAAATAGCAGCGTATCAATTATTCAAAATTGCTAGCAAATATAATATGAAAATTTCCACTTCAAAATCCAAAACAATGGCAATGTGTGGAAAAAACATACAACGGGTGAAAATTGAGATTGATGGAAAAATTATAGAACAAGTGTCAGATTTCTCTTACTTAGGAAGTGTATTTGCAGAGTATAAGAGTGACATTGATTCAAAATTACAAAAATATAATAAAATGAATGGGGTAATACGAAGACATTTTGGTAAACAGATGAGGACAGAGACAAAACTAAGATTACCTAATATCACATCAAAAGTTGCTCTAAAATACGGAAGTGAAATTTGGATTTTAAATAAAAGAAACTCTCATAAACTTCAAGTAAGCCAAATGCGCTTCTTACGATCATTGTTAGGAGTTAATAGACTGGATCACCAAAGGAACACTATTATCAGAGGAAAACTTGGAGTAACAAGTTTAAATGAAGATATACAAAGATACCAACAAGAATGGAAAAATCATCTGAGGAGAATGGCAAGCAATAGACTTCCAAAATTGGCATTCGAATATACCCCAACTGGACATTAGGGACCAAGGAAGACCAAAACATCGGTGGAAAGATCAAGACCATCTTCGCTAGGTTTACCGTACAGGCCACATGGCCTAAAACGAATTTGTTCATGATGATGATGATGATGACCTACAAAGTGTTATTTATTTACTCGAAACTCAAAATAAAGTTTTTAAAAAAGACGTGATAGGAAATCTGCATTATTTTGTATATAAAAATATATACCGGCACTAAAGTTCTTCGTAACTTTTGTCCTAGTTGTCTACTTAATTTAAATTGTGCAAGTAAACTGAAAAATGCCAGTAAATAAAGAGAAAAAAAATACCTGAAGAACATAAAGTGTAATTTATGTTGCTATTGACAATAAATGCAATACAGCACTTTAGCTCATTGAATTTGTATGCTGTTGAAAGTTCTGTTTTATCTACAGGTTATAAACATCAAAGTATAAATAAAACAAATCCGTTAACTCTTCCTTCAAGTCGGTGGAAAAGTTTTCTCTTTTTTTGTCGTCTACCGCTGGGAATTCTAAGATCGTAGGTCTTCCGGATCACTGGGGAATATTGGATTTTTTTAAGAAAAAGTTTCACAAACAAATAGACAATTAGGTGAATAAAATATATTTTTAGCTTGCCCACTTGAGGTATGGTAAATATATTCAAGTTCAGTGAATTTAAAATTTTAAAACAAACTACTATTGAAAGAATATATCTCTTTGCATGAAGTATCATTACTGTAACTATCAGATACAAGTTACGACTTTTAGAGATCATAGAGATGTTATAATTAAAGATAAGTAGCAACTCTTAGTCATGTCCTACAAGCCTATGCATTTTAAAAATCCATATTGTAAAATAAAATAAATTCACTAATAAAATATTATAATTAGTAGACTGCGATGAGCAAAAAATGTAGCGCGAAAGGGAATGGAATAAGGGTCATGGAAGCTTCTTGTAGGAAAAACAGAGGGAAAACACCCGGTTGGTAGACCAAGAATAAGGTGGGAGAATAACATTAACAATGATTTGAGGAAAGTAGATAATAGTGAGAATGATTTGAAAGCATGAGCTCAGGATTAGAATGTTTGGAGAGCTTACGTCCGCGCGGCCATAAACCTACGGGTTCTACAGTGCCATCAGTCAGTTAGTTTATAAAATACAGTAAAACTTGTTTAATCCGGAACGTGAATAATGCGGAAATCTGTCCAATGTGAACAAATTTATTGATCCCGACGAAATAATATTTTGCATAAAGCGGAATCGGTCCAACGCGGAAGCGGAAGGATATTTCTACACAATTCATGAAAAAAGTTTATAAGGCGGAAAGACTGAGAGAGAAATAAATTAGTTTCCACTTCATTGAATTCCCGTTATGTGAAATAACACGGGATGATTCCTGGCGCCATGTGAAGTTTCTACCTGTATTTGAAATTTCTTTCGGCCTCACTGCAAACCGGTCATGCGAAATACAGGTTCGTTTAACAAACATTTGGCGTGTGACATTTGTCTTACATGTAACTAATGCACTGTAAAAATTTTAATTAGTTTAAGATCTGAGACCGATTGTGTACGTATCTTTCACAGGTAGTGTTCTGAAATTCCGTAATAAAGATGGCTAAATTGTATGTATCATTGCAATTAAACGAAAAAGTAAAAGTTATTGAAGATAAAGAAAAAAAAACTCTCAGTACGCGAAATAATTACTAAATTGAAATGTGGAAAAATCCAAGTTTGAGATTTTAAAACACAATGAAAAAATAATTAATAAATGGATGCAAGGAAATGATCACATGAAGACGAAAGCAAAAGAAAACGTAAAATGTTCCTATAAAATAGGTGTAATTATTATAATATCTACAAAGGTTCCGGTTGGCTTCAAATTTCTTGCAAAGTTTTACATTTTGACTTATTCCTTCACTAAATTTTATTCTATGAAATTCAATCTTAAGTACTCTTCACAAAGAGTTTAAAACATTAATTGGCCATAAAAACATTAATAAAGGAAAAACATTTATTTTCATTTCATTATTTTCAATCATTCAACGGAAGTAGTGTGGGAATGTTTTACAAGTACAGATCAAAAAAATCCAAATTTTCGGACCTATGCTCCATATTCAAGCTATATCCCTACGGAATAACGATTTGAAAGCATCTTCAGGTTGGCTCGACAGTTTTTATGACACAATGTAGTGTGGAATGAAGTTTGCGGGGAATCAAAGGATGTGGATGGAAGTATAGTTAGTGAATGGAAACCGAAACTGCATACTTTAATTTCCGGATAAGCGCCTAGGAGACATTTTTAACGCTAACGAAACAGGACTGTTTTTTCGCGCGCTACTGTCGAAATCGCTCGTACATACTATACTCCACTTTTCAATGGCAGCGGATCTACAATTAATCCAAGGTACGCAAACAGACATATACGGTACTCTATAATCTAAGATTGATTAATCATTGTTTTTATAATGAGGAATTTTGTCTAATGTGGAAAAAAATTGGTCCCATGCGATTTCGCTTTGAACACGTTTTACTGTATCTTAAAATTATTTCATATTAGTAGACAATCTGACTATTTTTATAATTTTTATTTCGGATATCGGTAAGTCCTTCAGAAGCCTAGGGTAGTTGTGAATATATTGCACAAATATAATCACGCACAACCGACAGGGAGAGTCGTCCTACTTGTGTTCATTAGACATTCTTGAAATATATCTCCAGCATTTTCTTCATCATTGTACATCTTCGATGTATAGAGTTACTAGCGGACCTGGCAGACGTTATCCTGCTCCAACGTTGAATTCTCGTGTTATGGCCGTCGATAAAAATATGTTACGTTTTTAGCATAACATTCACTTATTAATTAGTTCGCAAGAAAACTCCTCACTGCCGTCTGTTGATACTCAAGAAGCGTGCATGATGACGTCACATTATGTCGGTAAAGCAGTTGACTACACATCTGGCATAAAAAATCCTGTAAGCGGAACTTAGCTCTACCTACCGAGTCAAAATGTGAATCTAAACCATCCAGAGATCCATTAAACACTCAAAAAAAAAAGTCATCAACATCGGTCCAGTCGTTTAGGCATTGTTAATTTCGAGTTTCAAGTAACCTCCACTTCTAATTGTCGGATTTCGCTCATTTTTTGGATAATACCTATCTCGGTTTATTTTAATATAATATACTGAGTTACGAAGTAAAACGTAGAAAAATGTGATCGCTAGAGCGACTTTTAAATTTTCACTCCAGGTGAACACCTACACCTAATGGTTTTGGAGGTCCAATTGTGAATCTAAACCATTGAGGAATCCAATCAAACACACACAAAAAAATAATCAAAATAGGTTCACATTATGTCGGTAAAGCAGTTGACTACGCATTTGTCATAAAAATCCTGTAAACCGAACATAGCTCTACCTACCGAGTCAAAATGTAAATCTAAACCATCCAGATCCATTCAAAAACTCAAAAAAAAAAAAAAAAAAAAAAAAATGCCATCAACATCGGTCCAGTAGTTTAGGCAGTTTTTAATTTCGGGTTTCTAATAAACCTCCACCCCTAATTGTCAGATTTCGCTCATTTTTGGATAATACTTACCTTGGTTTATTTTAATATGATCTACTGAGTTATGTTGTAAAACATCGAAAAATGTGATCGTTAGAGCGATTTTTAAATTTTCACTCCAGGTGAACACCTACGCCTAATGGTTTTGGAGGGTCCAATTGTGAATCTAAACCATCGAGGGAGCCGGTCTTTCACTCAACCTCCTTCAAAATGAGCAACCGAATAATTAATAAATCGGGATATAGGAAATAAATTTATAAACAATCAACAAGTAATTGAAGTAATCATCGGACATACACCTTATTTATATTCAAATAAACCAGAAACACACGTAGAATAAAATAATGTAATTATTAATCATAAATTAGACGATCCCGAGGAAGTAATAATATAAAATAATAAACGTTTAGTTATGAGTAATCTAGGAAGAGGTAGATGACGGCCTCCCTTTTATTGTATACTGATGGGCTCGAGACATGTTCACAATAAGTTAAATATCTCTAGACGTATTTTCTACATGCTTTTTATTCAGCGAGTTGGAACCAACAATGCCTAAGCCTTGTACTTCAGACAGCTAGAGCACAATGCATCTAGACGAAAATAAATCTAAGGGTCGTATCTACGAACGCATTAGACCGTAAAAGTCGTTCTCTGCTGAGAAAGTTGCATCCAAAGACGTTTTTGCGTACTCAAAAATCTGTTCTTGCGATAATAATTGTCGAAATTCCTAAGCTGCCTGGCGAGGTGACTTTGCAGAGAACGAATCGTGAGCAACCCGATGGGAACCGATGGTAACCGATGTAATTTGAAACCTTGCTGCTTTATCCAAGATGTCGGACCTTGAAGACTTCGATCATATTTTCGGTATACGCGGAGAAGAGGAATTTGATAGTCTACCAAAGAATTCAACTGGAAGAACAGGAGAATCGGTGTAATATCGGGCGACGCAGACGTCGTTGTATATGGTATTATTTGCGCGACGCAAGCGTAAATGCGTTCATCTAGCAGACTAAAATAACGGAAGTGGTTTTATGTCTGAGAATTCTGGGTAATGTCTTGCCAATATTACGAAAAAAACTACTTTCATGCATGACCAATCAGCGACTCGCTAATTCGAATTTTGCACATTCTCACTGAAAACTCAGCTCACCAGAAACTAATGCATTTGCATGCAACCCTAAGAGCGGGCGTAGACAAAGATGATTCTAGGCTGTAAGCGTCACTTCTACTAAAGTCAATGATCGGAGAAATCCATAGGCCTATGCTGCACGAACATTGATCCAGCTGTACAAGCCATAGTTGGAAGACGGCTCTAAGACAATCGTTGACGTCACACCTTTAGCATTTTTCACAAAATATTCTAATTGTATTAGCTGAGTGAAATGTACCAATGATCTGTAATTTTACATTTCAAGGGGGTGTATCATATGGTCTCAAGATATGGAAGGAGACAACGCGAGCTCACGTCACGGCTAGGAAAGCGAAACAAAAATTAATATCTTTCGTGGTGCCGACCCGGGCACAAGCACTTCTTATTGTGCTATCTAGCACCAACATAACTTATTCAACTTAGTGACGTGATAGCATTCGGGACCAATAACGATATAAACCCATCACCTTAAAAGTAGGGACTTGTAAATTTTAGGATAGTCCTTGTTACTGGACTTAGCCGCGCGTGCAACGATTCATATAAGTGATTGTTATAAAGTTTGAATAACAAACCTCGAGTGAAGTCTCCCACGAGGATAGGAAACGAGATTATCTATTAATTGGCAGTAGATCAAAGTCTCCATACCATTGAACGGAACCAAATGATAATTACCGCTTGTTGTAACACCATTTACAATTGTGTGTGTACCAGCTAGGTGTTTACAAGTCATTAAAGTTAAACTAAATCTACAAACTTGTCTTTTCTCTGTAACGAGATATAACAGTGTCCACACAATCCTTGCGAATCCTGGAAAAGAATCTCAAGCCTACCGCAACTCACTGAGCTACCCGAGGTCCTCGACTAAAGAGGAATCCTAATTCCTGGCGTTCACTAAATCCCTTCTTACCATTAACCTATGGAAACAACAGAACCCCCTATTAATCCTGTTGTAAATCATACACACACAAAAAAATAATCAAAATCGGGTCAGTCGTTTAGGAGGAGTTCAGTGACAAACACACTGCAGAAGAATTATACAGGCTAATATATATAAACATGGAAGCTGCCATTTATAGCAATATGTTTATGGTGTCAAGTTGTTTGCGCCAATTGTTGAATAATCCATGGATTCTGATACGCTGAGATTAGATATCCAACAAGTTTTTACTGCTCGTTGAAGTTCATTTTCAGTACCGGCTTCGTTATTAATTATTATATTTGAAAATTGTAGAATTACTTTCTCTTGAAGGACACAGGTGTAAGACAGGTTCATCCGGTTAGGTTCGAGTATAGGGTTGTTTATCACTGGATTCACAATTTTAGACTCTCTTCCGGGGAATTAACATATTCAGATGTTGTTTTCCATGGAAAATAAGAAATTGTGTTAAATCAATAACTTCAATTTATTTAACTTAGTGTTTCCAATTCGTCCAATTTAACTGCGTATTGTCGGTGGAAAATAATCGTCACAGCACTATTTGCTTCTTCTTCGTTAATATTTCTGGCAGAATTCGATAATTTGTGTTATTTACTATAAAATAATTATTGTATTAATGTATACAATATATGGATTAATTTAGGCTTACGGTGGACTGGCGTGCTTTCTTAACCTACCAGGTGAAATTCTATTGAAGGAATGATAAAATCGCCATATTAAATTGGTAGATATTTATTAAGAGGGGACCAACACCTTTAGCCATTAAAGATATGGCATATTTCAATTTTCCCCTCAGCAACAATGCTGATTACAGAAATTAAATTTGGTAAGTGATATCTACATTACTATGTGAACATGTTTGTGTACTTAAGTACAATCCAACTTCCGTCGTTATGGTTAACTAAATATTCAAAACGTCAGCTGAAAATTTTGCATTGTCTTGCCGTTTCCCTGATCCATCCACAGTAATTCTGCCCGAGGGCAAGTATGTTACTGCAATCATTGCATTTTTCATGCTATGCTTTGCAATTTTCTACACCGGTGAAGGATGATGATGATGATAATGATAAGGATGATGATGATAATGATAATAAGGATGATGATGATAGCCGGATGATTTGCGCGGACCGTTGGGCCCTAAGCTTCCTGACATTTGTCTTACAGGTGAGGAAAAATCCCGAAAAAACCTCGCCCAGGAGCCTGTTCCGACCTGGAATCGAACCCGGGCCCGCTGCGTGACAAGGCAGCACGCTACCTTGATACCTCAGCGGTGGCTTGTTTCCCTGATAATTTTCCTAAATTTCAGTAGCCTATATCTTAATGATTCGTTTTATTTTACTCATTAATGTTGTAACTATAAAATATACTACAACTGTATTATATAGAGTGTAAATATTTTATTTTTCATTTTAAATTGATGCATGCTCATTTTTGTTAAAATTTGCATTGAAAATATTTTTTAAAATGAAATATAATAGGTACATTACTAATTGTAGTATAGTTTGTTCATCTCTGTAAACTACATATACACTCAAAATGGCATCTCAATATCTTGAAAACTTTGGGAGTTATCAGGAAAACCGTATTGAAAAAATGAAGTTACTGAAAACAAGCGACAAACTTACCGAAGATGTAAGTACTTTCTAAAATTAAAGGGCTCACTCGAGTGACAGCATTGCACATTTTTAAACGTAACTCGAAAAGTAATAGAGATGTCAATGAAAATATTTCGCTAAAATAAAAATGAAGTTCCAATCAACATGAAAAAGAATTGAAAAATGCCTTTTTTTACCCTCAAAGGTGTTGGTTCCCCCTTAAATCACATGACACGTACGTTATTTCTATTGGTCAGTTCGAATTCAACATATTAGATCTATTATAATTGGTCAAATGAGAGTTTAAATTGCTATCACTACCAATTAAAACATAGTTTTGAGAGTACCAGCTATAACGGCAGGGGGATCCGACATACTGACCACATGTCACCCCTACACTGGCTAGATGATCGTCTACCTCTGTGATTAACACATGTGGATGTGAGGCCAGCAGCCGGCTGGTCAGCCAAGGATCTTCTAGGCCTGTCGCGCTTGGAGTTTTTTTTTACTTTATATTTTTAAATAATGTAATATAAAAGTATTCACATATATGTTACAGCTTAATATAAACAATATTTTATAAATTTACTCAACAATGTTTAAAATACGTTTTATTAGTACTATTTAGATATTTATGTCCACCGCTGTGGTCTCGAGGTAGCGTGCTGCCTTGTCACGCAGCGGACCCAGGTTCGATCAATGGTTTGGATAATTTTCTTGGGTGATGTTTTATTTCGGGGTTTTTCCTCACCTGTAAGATTAACATTACTAAGATTCGTGTTGAAGTTCCGTTGAGGTATTATTCAAAATTAAAACATATAATTATGAAATATTTACCTATAAGGTCCGTCTCCTCAACCGAATTAGTTATTTAACTATAGCGCTTTCGGGACTAGTCCAATCATCAGCAAGATTCAAAACTGGTGCTTCAATGAAAATCTGGTATAGAGGGTTACACACATTGGGTGCTTTTCCATTTATCACATGGTCGTTGTTAACCCTTAAATTCGTAATGTATCCTTTTGGATACATCTGTTGGTTTAATTTATGTATTTTTTAAATAAATCAGAAGATAACGAACAAAAAGAAACCACTTAAATGTGTGTCTAATTATACAATATACATAATAATCACAGTTACACAAGATTCCGTTTTCACTGCGGTCCGCCACATTCAAATAACTAACAGAAGAAATTTGTGTTTTGCCAATTTAAGGGTTAACTGCCTTCAAAATTTTCATCTCCATAAACGTACTCGAGGAGATGGAAATTTTGAAGGCAGTTAACAATGACCATCTGGTAAATGAAAACGCACCCAATGTGTAACCAGATTTTCATTGAAACACCAGTTTTGAATTCTGGTGATGATGGGACTAGGCCCGAAGGCGCTACAGTTAAAACGACTGGTAAAGTTGATGAGACCGATCTTTTAGGTAAATATTTCATAATTATATGTTTTAACCTGTAAGATAAATGTCAGGAATATTTAAGGCCCAAACGGTCCCCGAACACCATATGGCTATCATTATCATCAATATCATATTCGCCTAATTAGATTAAGTTTAGTTTAAGGATTCTCCTGTCGCATCATTACCACATCAACTCTAACATAATCGAGGCAGCGTAACCCCGCCTTCCAGGCACTCTAACCTTAGAAGTGTGTTACAAGTACGCCACGCCAGGAGAGAACACCAGAAATGTCGAAAATGGCAATCTGGGGCATCGAATAAAAAAAATATAGACCTTTATCTATGAGATGTTTTAAGAGGTATTTTAATAATTTTTTTACCCGACAAACAGATTTGTAAGAAATATTTAGAATCTGTGTAATTTTAATATTTTGTATTACATATTTTGGAGTAATATATTACTCATCTATATTAATTTAAGATTTACACCTAAATCTCCTGCTTTAGATGTCGTACTTGTTCCTAATCTCTTATTTGTTAGTTTATCGTGCAAAGTTTTGCAACAGTTATTCTGTCTGTTGCTATTATGTATTTTAATTTTCTGTTAAATTTTTAAACTGTCTCCTATGATGTAGGCCTAAAGGCATAGCGCGTACTAGTAAACTCTATCATTATGTTACTTTTTTAAAGTAATTTAGCGTCGTGAGGTTCATGCAGTAACTATTTGAATTAAGTAGAAAAATTAAATTGAAGTCGAGAAATTTCGTCACCCTAATCACGTGACAACAACCACGTCAGTTAGCCTTAGTTAGGTCTTCGTAGTTGTCGTGTCAAGTATTTGTTGATTTAATTTTAAGCAGGTAGACATTCTTCGTACTATTAGATAATATACATTTTTCTAAATTCGAAACTTTGTAATACCTAATATTTCCTTGGCCCTTTTCTGATAGGAACAAATTCTGTAGATTCTCGGACAATACAAGAATCTGTATTTCGAAACTGATTGCTACAGTTTTACCATTAAACGATCCCAGAAATGTTGTATAGCTTACCCCGTAGAGTGAATATTATATCAGTAGCATGTTTTTTTTCTCAAGAAGAGTTACGAAATTTCATTGGCCGAAATCTCTATGTATACACGAGGAGCTTTTTTTTAAAACGCTTCATGTGAGAAATAATCTAAAGACTTTATTTAGCTGTAAAAAAAAGAGTCAATTGGATTACATTAATAAAGATCTGCTTGATATCCCTTCTCAATATCCATCCATAGTAATTCTGCCCGAAGGCAGGTCCTTCACTGCTATCATAGCATTTTCATGCTATGCTTGCAGCTTTACTAGGGAAATGTAGGTGTGGTAGCTTCCCGTTGCTTTCCACACCGGTGAAGGATGATGATGATAATGATAAGGGTGATGATGATGATGGCCATATGATTTCGGGGACCGTTTGGGCCTTAAAGTTTTCCTGACATTTGTCTTACAGGTGAGGAAAAACCCTGATAAAACCTCACCCAGAAAAACTGCTCCGACCGGGGATCGAACCCGGCCCCGCTGCGTGACAAGGCAGCACGCTACCTCGAGACCACAGCGGTGGACCTTCTCAATATAATTCTTCCTAATTGCTGTTATCTTCTTAACGCTCGATGTAAAAATTACATATCGGGTTGTTCTATGTTTACTCGGGGTTCTCCCTTTTCCAAATTTCATCACACCAGCACTTTGCATTCCCATTTCCCATCCCCTTCACGTCATAACATTTCCCATTCATTCTTTTTATTTTACCTCGTCTTATGTCAAATAAAAATAGTTTTTACGCGATAGTGCGTTTTGTCGTACTTACAGCAATGGCGACGAAAGTTCAACTTCCTACACTTCGAGGTTGTCAACCTAAATAACTACACTGTAATAAAATAATTATATTTGTAATATTACAAACCGTTCGTCGGAAGTAAAACCAATGTCCTCTATGTACACAACATACAATAAGTTATATATATATATATATATATATATATATACAAAATATCCAAAATATAGTGTTAATATACATTACACGAAACAAATCACTGCATTTTAAATGAACTGAACTTTATTTGCAACAATATAAAACAACAAATACGCACTTGCCGTCATTTTACCACTGATTGGTGTCACGGCCTCCTGTAATTTCAACTAATAAATATTGCCCATACTGTTAACGTTAGTCATTTGTTTATAATGAACGCAAATATTTCCAACAAAAATTGTATTGTATGGCGATTGTAGAAGTCAATTTTTAGTTTCGGATTTCCAGTAAACCCCCACTTCTAATGGTTAGATTTCGCTGATTTCAGAGGATTCCTCTCACTGTTTATTTTAATAGCATATATTTTGTTTCGTTGTAAAACATCAGAAACTCCGATCGTTAGAGAGGAATATATGTTACTGTTTTACTATTATTTATTATTTTGAAAACACCATCACGAAAAAAAATAATGTACAACTTACGTTTGTAAAGAGTTTTACAGAATCTCGGAAATTAAAAACCTCGCTATCGTTCGGTTTTAAACATTTTCCTCGCTTCTGTAAAAACCACTCCCCAACCTCGCATCGTAATATACTATTAGATGGCAATCCACAGGTGTTGAAAATGTGTGGTTAAATCAGTTATAAAGACAGTCATTAGGTGACGAAAATGTCAATATGGAAGAGGCAAAACTTTTGACTATCAAGATTAGATCCATATTTTATGTTTGTATAACTTGTCCAGGAGTAAATAAATTCAACGATAATAGGGTCAAATCAATACATATCTATAATGGCGTAGCCGAATGTTGAGTCATAGCCTCTCCTTTGTTATGAGTTACTAGACCGAGTTAGTTTAGTTACTCTTATTTGCCTATAGATGTCATGAACGGTATGCGGTCAACATATCGGCCCAATGAGACATCTAGCATGTAACTAATGTATTACTAAGATGATGTGGTCGGTACATTTTGCTTAGAGGTATTTTTATTCAGGCTTAAGGATCTTTTACGAGCCTGTAAATCTTCAGACTCGGGACCCACAGCTTAAGTCCCTCCCGGAGAACTTTGAATATGGATTCACTATTTTTAAATATTAGCCTTCACACTTGTGACATCTTTAACGAATATGTATAACGATTTAAACTTCTTTCGTTTTTAATCTTATATTCCCAAGGCACTTAACTTTATACACACAATACAACAAACAGCAAAAGACGTTTTGACATATTCTCTCAAATATATGTGATGTCTTTTGCAAGTATACATTCCACAATATAAACAGAAAAAAAAACTTACAACAAAAGAGAATTTTTGTGAAGTTACTATATATGACATATGCAGTTTCAATTTATACTCGTATGTCATTTCATAAAACAGCAGAGGGTATTCAGAAGAACTTTCGTCATACCACGGGAGACAAAAATAAAGTCAGTGAAGCTTGTCAAAGAAAAGTTAAAAGAAAATAATACTCGTACCAAGAAATTTGTGAACATCTACTTTTTTCTATAATCCTATTTTTACATTATCAATTTTTTTATCTTAGTATTTATGTATTAGCGAATTATGAAAATTAGGGTCTATATTACTAATATAGAAATGCATATAGAAATACATTATGTACTAGCAATGGAAATGACGGTTAACTACAAATGAGATAAAATTTGAAGAAGTGACTGAACAATAATTATAAATAGGAATGAAGCGCAAGATTAAATTAAGCATGGGTTTAATTCTAGAAATGCATGCTATTACGCAATACATGAATTCTTGTCATTTCTTCTCAAAAAGGCTGAAAATTTGTGAAAATATTACTCTCCAGTTATGGGCCTAATACATGAATGTGAAATGTGGACTCTTACTTTAAGAAAGGTGAAAAGGTTACGAGTATTGTCAATAAACATCTTATGAAAAATTTTGGACTGAAAAGAGACGAGCAGACAGGTAAATGGAGAAGACTACATAACATTAATCTACATGATCTTTGAAATATCAGATGAATAAGAACAGTTAATTCTCGTAGTCTGCGATGGGCAGGAAAAGTGGCAAAAATTGAGAATGAAAGGGGGGTATAAAAACTCTTTATAGGAAAACCAGAGATTAAAGTACCCAGTTGGTAAGCCGAGATTTAGGTGGGAGAATAATATTGACCATGATTTGAGGGAGATAAATTATGAATGTGATTGGAAAACATTAGTTCAGGATAGGGATGTATGGAAAGCTTATGTTTGCTGGGCCATGAACTTACGGGTTCGACAGTGCTAATGGACTAGTTAGTTTATAAAATACTAACCTAGAATTTGTTCTCAAAATTAAGAAAGAATGTAATTAAACATTGTGATCAGTTTAGGTTTGTCCCCGTTGTTTGACTCCAGAAACTCTGAATACACAAATCTGAGTTTGATTAAAATGTTTTACCGATCTAGATAAAATAGTATATTACGATGCGAGGTTGGGAAGTTATTTTTACAGAAGCCAGGAAAATGTCCAAGAACCGAGCCATAGCGAGGTTTTTAATTTCCGAGATTCTGTAAGACACTTCACAAACATACGATGTACATTATGTTTTGCGTAGTGGTGTTTTCAAAATAATAAATAATATAAAGTAATAACATAGTTGTTGGAAATATTTACGCTCATTATAAACAACTGATTTACGTTAACAGTGTGGGCAATGTTTGTTAGTTGAAACTACAGGAGGTCGTGATACCAACCAGTGATAAAATGGCAGCAAGTAGTCTTACGTATTTATTGTTTTATATTGTTTCAAATAAAGTTCAATTAATTTAAAATACAGTGATTTGTTTCGTATAATGTATATTAGGGGCCTAACACCACCGTTTGGATATATTTTTGTATATGCATTATACGTAGTATAAATAAAGAGCAGAGGTCTTACTTCCCGCATGTGGTTTATAATATGTAATATTACAGTATAGTTATTTAGGTTTGGCAACTCCGAAATGTTGGAAGTTAAACTTTCAAACATTGGTCGCCATTGCTGTAAGTACGACAGAACGCACTATCGCACAAATATACATCATCCATCCATAGTAATTCTTCCCGAGGGCAGGTCTTTCACTGCAATCATAGCATTTTCATGCTATGCTTTGCAGCTTTACTAGGGAACTGTAGGTGTGGTAGTTTCCCGTTGCTTTCCACACCGGTGAAGAATGATGATGATGATAAGGATGATGATGGTGATGTCCGGATGATTTTCGGGGACCGTTGGGCCCTAAGCGTCCTGACATTTGTCTTACAAGTGAGGAAAAATCCCGAGAAAACCTCACCCAGGAGCCTGTCCCGACCGGGAATCGAATCTGGGCCCACTGCGTGACAAGGGAGCACGTTACCTGGAGACCACAGCGGTGAACAATATACGTAATGTCATAAGATTTATATGAGATAGAAAGTCCTTAAATTGAGTATTTGGTTCCGATGTAAATAGTAGTTACCAAGCGCTCTTCTGGTTCCGAATTTTTCAGATTGAAATCCGGCCGAAGTCCATAGATTTATTTACAGGTAGTTAAAATCCTGAATATAATCCTTCCAAGGGAAGTAAAGCCATTCGATCTATCTATTTTTATTTACTTATTTATTTATTTTACCTGATGGAGTGAAGACCGTAAGGTCAGTGTTCTGTTGTAAACATCACCACCAATAACAATGTCATTAATGGCATCACTGCTATGTCTGTTGCTATAAAAAATATATCCTCAACGCGTGTCCAAATCAGGGTCGAGTCGAGGGATTAGATGAGATGTAGCCCTTGTATATAGAGGTCTGTGAATGACAAGGGTACCTGCCGACCACACCTGACCACCATCACGGGAGCAGATAAACGAAATTAAACAGGTGAAATGAGTTTGAAGAAATGCTGGAATTAAATTGCAGGGGAAAGCGGGAGAAAAACCTGCCCAAGCTCTGTTTCGTCCACCACGAAACCCACATGGAGTGACCGCGATTTGATCTCGGGATCCCAGCGGTGAGAGGCGAGCGTCTTACCACTTGCGCCACGGAACCGGCTGCTGCTGCTACTACTACTGCCGCTAATTCTTTGGTACTCCTACTTACCTACTCACTGGCACTATCGAACCCGTACGTTTATGGCCGCGCGTACATAAGCTCTCCATACATCCCTATCCTGAGCTAATGCTTTCCAATCATTCCCTGCATAATCTACTTCCCTCAACTCGTACTACTGATACTATTGCTGATATTATCATTATTACTATATTTATTATATTATTATATTATTATTATTATTATTATTATTGTCCTATGGAACAGACATAAGACCAAGAAAATTAAGTTACAAATATGTAATTTAATAGTGACAAGTACTCTCTCATTTGGAGCTGAAGTATGGAAATTCATAGAAAAAGACTTATGCCGATGGTAATGGATATCTTGAGAAGAGTAGCAATATGTTCAAAATTGGAAGCAAATAAGAAATAAAGGCATACGAGAAAAACAAATGAATATTGAATATTGAATAGTAAATAAGAAATAAAGGCATACGAGAAAAACAAATGAATATTGAATATTCAATAGTAGATTATATAATATCCAAACATTATAATGTGTATGGACATGTACGACGAATGCAAGAAGAATCGTTACCCACAAAACATTGGAATGGTGTAAACCACGAAGAAGAAAGAAAGGAAGACTTCCAAAAATTGTGATGCAAGAAATGAGACCTGGAATGAGAACAAGAGAACTGGAGTTCTTGGAGTGGATGGATATAAACGAGTGGAGAAGGAAAATCAAACGTTAGGCACAGAAATATGTATAAGCATTGAAAATCTGTTTATAAATAAATACAACTATTATTATTATTATTATTATTATTATTATTATTATTACGCATGTGAAAGATGTCATTTGTTATAATTACAAATTACAATTTATAAGATAAGTTTCTAATTATCTTTCCATTATCATAATGATTGTTCCAGTATTATCAAAGGTATATCTCACTTTCTGGCAATATTTGTTATGATTGAAGTATAAATCTCCATGTTAAAGCAATGTGACGGAATATACTTTAAAGGTCAAACGAGAAGACATCTGTGTCTCTGTGTTGGCAAAGACCTCTAGGCAGGTCGCACAGACTTGCACATTCTGGAAATAATTAGATTCTACTGTACAGGATAAGCAGCCTGGAAAAGGAAGTTCTCAAAGTGGAAAAGAGGAAGAAAACCAAACTAACATGCTCACACACACATCCCTCTTGAAATTCAGTCTAAAGTAAACTGAATGCTCTGCCTTCACCTGACGAAAGTTACTTTATATCCCTCTCAAAGGAACAACTGTGACATTTTCAGTGTCGCTGAACATCTGAAGAGCCACGGTGTGAGTATTACGCCTCAATGATATCGCTTTGCCCTCGTGAAATTGTGCTCAATTGATAATGGTTCCTGCCGTCGCAGGTTTCTCAACTACCTCTTGCCACTGAATTTATAGATTCAATGAAACTAGTTGCACTAAATTGGAGCCATATTTGGATAAGACTGTATTTTGACGACTAATAAATAAAAATGTGATAATTTTTCGCTTAGGCCTATAACTATGATCATAAGTAATGTCATGAGTGATTTCCAAATCATCGGCAAGTTCACGAATCACAAAGTGACGAGTGAATTTATCTAGATAATTTGGAAATCAAGAGTGGTATTTGTTAGGACTATTTAATGAATGAAATCTAGCTCTTTACTCAAAAATCATTATTTAAATATAGTTACCGGTATTTTAAAATATTCATATATTTAATGTAAACGACGATGTTTGAAAACAAATCAGAAATGTGAGGTTACGTATATTCACTGCAAGTTGATCGTATTATTTATTGCCAAATAGGATCGCAATATTGTAAGAATGCAACCTTAGTAGGGATATAATGAAACACATCAAACTGTATATTATAATCAACATTATAGGTTATTCATTTATTTTTTTAGTAAACAAGTCAGTAAAATCACGGAATCTGTTCATTATTTGCCATATTGAATGTATTTGTTGGCTGCAAGTTAATGATATTATTTATTGCCAAATAGGATCGCAATACTGTAAGAATGCAACCTTAGTAGGGATATAATGAAACACATCAAACTGTATATTATAATCAACATTATAGGTTATTCATTTATTTTTTTAGTAAACAAGTCAGTAAAATCACGGAATCTGTTCATTATTTGCCATATTGAATGTATTTGTTGGCTGCAAGTTAATGATATTATTTATTGCCAATAGGATCGCAATACTGTAAGAATGCAACCTTAGTAGGGATATAATGAAACACATCAAACTGTATATTATAATCAACATTATAGGTTATTCATTTATTTTTTTAGTAAACAAGTCAGTAAAATCACGGAATCTGTTCATTATTTGCCATATTGAATGTATTTGTTGGCTGCAAGTTAATGATATTATTTATTGCCAAATAGGATCGCAATACTGTAAGAATGCAACCTTAGTAGGGATATAATGAAACACATCAAACTGTATATTATAATCAACATTATAGGTTATTCATTTATTTTTTTAGTAAACAAGTCAGTAAAATCACGGAATCTGTTCATTATTTGCCATATTGAATGTATTTGTTGGCTGCAAGTTAATGATATTATTTATTGCCAAATAGGATCGCAATACTGTAAGAATGCAACCCTATTGGGGAAATAATTAAATACGTCAAACTGTATATTATAATCAACATTACAGGTTATTCATTTATTTTTTTAGTAAACAACTCAGTAAAATCACGGAATCTGTTCATTATTTTTTATATTTAATGTGTTTGTTGGAGAAAAATAATGCCATGGCCTGTTCAGAATATTAAAAAGGAGGAGCTTTCTTTATCACAAAAGTAGGAACTGATATTGAGATATCGATAAAGAGCGAGGTGAAACACGACTGTCATTGGCTGCAAAACAAAATTCAGTGAAATGTGATTGGTCATTGACTACCATTTGGGGCATGAGTTAAATTATTCACGAAAAATATTTGCAAAACTTTTACAATAAATTTCATTCGGAATTATATAGCATATTATAAAAGTAAGCCCCTATGAGAAACTATATGTAATAAGAAGTTAAATCTCGTAGGTTACGACCTATGAGGAATGAAAGATGGCCACGAAAACATCTTGTAAGAAAAACAGAGATAAAGCGCCCAGTAGGCAGAATTAGGTGCGAGAATAATATTAACTATTATTTGAGGGAACTGTATTATACAAGCGATGATTGGAAAACGTTAGATCAGGATAGGGATGTATGGATAGATTATGTCCGCGCGGCCATGAACCTACGGTTTCGATAGTGCCAGTGAGTTAGTTATAGTTCCTGCGTAATGATTATTTCTTTACAATTTCACTAATTTAATTTAAAAAAATAAAATTATCGCTTAAAATATTGTAAAATATGATTCCAAGATTACTGATCCCATAAAGTATGAGTACGGAAAATGGAGAGTTTTATATATTTTTTTTATAATTTATATTTTATATTCCTAGTAATATCATCAGAGTTATTAAGACCAGGCGAATTAGATGAGCAGGTCCTATAGTTCGAATGTGCTACTGTAATAACTAAATTGCTAACTCACTGGCTCTATCGAACCCGTAGGTTCATGCCCGCATGGACATAAGCTCTCCATACATTCCTATCCTGAGGTAATGTTTTCCAATCATCTCCTGTATATATTTGCATCAGATCATGGCTAATGTTATTCTCCCATCTCATTCTTAGTCTACCAGCTGAGCGTTTTCCCTCTGATTTTCCTACAAGAAGCTTCCTTGCATTTCTTGCATCCCCCATACGTGCCACATGTCCTGCCCGTTTCCAGTCTACGAGACTTAACTGTTCTTATTACATCTGGCTGCTTATACATATCATTTGCTCGCTATTCTGTAGGTTTCTCCATTCACTTGTCTGTTCATCTATTTTTGGCCCAAAAATTGTCCTAAGAACTTTATTCTCAAATAGGTATAATCTTAATCTTCTTTCCTCCCTTGAAGTAGGAGTCCATGTTTCGCATTCATATAATATAACTGGGAGAATATTTTGAGTTTAACATTTTGTGAAAGGAGTTAGGACGTCAAGAGTCATTGTAACGCATAATAGCATGGTTTTCCAGAATTGAGCCTATGTTTAATTTCTTTGTGCATCTCATTCCTATTTGTAATAATTGTTCCTAGATACTTGAAATCAGCCACTTCTTCAAAATATCCTTAATTTGTCATTAGTTGTCCATTTCCATCATATGACGCATTACTATGTGTGGTCATATATTTAGTTTTATTGATGTATACTTCCAGTCCCAATTTCTTAGTATTACTCAATAGACTGTGCGTGTTGGACCTTAGTATCTCCTCGTTACCGCTCAATAATATTATATCATCAGCATAGACTAACAGCCTATTAATACCATTGATTTGTAGGCATTATTCTTTCTCCAAAGATTTGATGGCATGCTCTAATACAAAATTGAATAGTAAAGGAGATAGTGCATCTCCTTGCTTTAACCCATTGTGGATTTCAAAAGTATCCGAAAATTGTTTGCCTACACGCACCCTACTCTTTGTGCCATTTAGACACATTCGTATAAATCTAATTCTTTAGGAATTCCGAACTCCAGAAGAATACTATATAACTTCTCCCTCTTAACTGAATCGTATGCCTTTCTGAAGTCTATGTATAGTTGATGTACAGTGTCATTATGTTCCCATTTATTTTCTAAAATCTGTCTTATGCTAAAAATCTGACCTTTTGTAGACCAGTTTCTTCTAAATCCACATTGATTATCTCCTAGAATGTCATCAATATAGGGAGTAAGTCTGCTTACTAATATATTTTTTAGGATTTTGTACGAAGTTGAGAGTAATGAGATGCTCCTGTAGTTGTTGCAATCAGTTTTATCTCCTTTCTTATAGATTGATACGATAATCGATTCTTTCCATTCACTTGGAAGATCTACTGTATTGCTTTAAATATTTTAAATGGTAAACTTTTAGGGAAAGTATCATTCGGGGCTGTTGGGAGAATAATATTCCAATGGATCGTACGGAAATAGTTATAAGAGATGCGAGCTGTATTCAATTGTTTGAGAATTGCAACCGATGGAGGGTGTTAGCGTGTACAGCATTAGATCTATGGGTTCCGACAGCCTAGAGTTAGTTAGGAATCATGAAAATTAAGAATCAAATATTTACTGGTATTAAAATTAATCTAGAATTTACCTGACGATCGGTAAAGAGCTCTTGTATCCCAATCAGGTTGTTCGAATTCAAAATTGAAACCCGTGATCTTCTGAGTCAAAAACACTGCCGCTAGAACTAATTTTCTTGGTGTTAAACGAGTTGGTATTTATGAAAATGGGAAATATTCTTATTCCGTCGTTGTAGAAATGCTTATGAGCCCCAAGAGCACCATAGAGGACAATATCATTAAGACTTGTATAAATGTTGACTTCTCCATTATTAAGCACAAGGTGTATTTCCTTAATTACTGTTTACCCTCCTCCACTACAAACATAGAGTGAATATCGTGCCCTGTATCTTAGAAAGGGCATGAAATATATCACTGAAATTTTGAACAAATTCTCTTCTATTCCTGTGGTAGTGCGTTGATTACATTTAATGGTCCATTGAGGTTTTTCTTCTCTTGAGTTGAGCGTCCTGTTAGTCTTTAGGAGACAGTGGCGGGTGATACAGCGAAGGAAACCTATGTTTCCACCTACTGTCACCATGTCCTTCATTGTTCCTTCTTGTCTTGTAACAAGGACTGCCCAACTCACGAAAATAAAGTAATTAGCTTTAGGAACAGAGTAAAATATATATTATTATGAGCCCAGTACAATGATATAGAGACATCGTCGTCTGTGTCTTCAAAATCTGCTGTGTGCAATTTTTTTAAAATTATATTTTTAAATCGTTTATTATAATGATTTGGGCTATCCTGTAATTATTTTTACATTGCTGATTTTGAAGAAATAACGATAACATATATATATATATATGCTTAATACCATTATTATATTTTATATTTTATATTATGGGGGCACGCCGTAGCGTAGTGGTTAAGGCACTGCGCTACAAGCCGGAAGGTCGAGGGTTCGAGTCCCGGTGGGGTCAGGATTTTTAAACTGACCCAAACCCTCTGGCGGCACTATGGCCCTGGGGTCTACTCAGCCTCTAAGGGAAATAAGCACCAGACGCTTGTTCTGGGGATAAAGACGGCCGTCACACAGGGCTGACAACCCGGCTGACATCAAGTGCCGATTGTCCAGAAGAGGGGGAGCCTAGCCTTAACCTCCTACTACCCCAAGGGCCTCCTGAGGCCTGTAGTGGGATACATTTACCTTTAAATTTTATATTATATTATATTATATTATATTATATTATATTATATTATGTTATGTTATGTTATGTTATGTTGTGCTGTGTTGTGTTGTGTTGTGTTGTGTTGTGTTGTGTTGTGTTGTGTTGTGTTGTGTTGTGTTGTGTTGTGTTGTGTTGTTTTGTGTTGTGTTGTGTTGTGTTGTGTTGTGTTGTGTTGTTGTTGTGTTGTGTTGTGTTGTGTTGTGTGTGTGTGTGTTGTTGTGTTGTGTTGTGTTGTGTTGTGTTGTGTTGTGTTGTTGTTGTGTTGTGTTGTGTGTTGTTGTGTGGTGTTGTGTTGTTGTTGTTGTTGTTGTTGGTGTTGTTGTTGGTGTTGTGTTGTGTTGTGTTGTGTTGTGTTGTGTTGTTGTGGTGTTGTGTTGTTGTTGTGGTGTTGTGTTGTTGTTGTGGTGTTGTGTTGTTGTGGTGTTGTGTTGTTGTGGTGTTGTGTTGTTGTTGTGTTGTGTTGTGTTGTGTTGTGTTGTGTTGTGTTGTGTTGTGTTGTGTTGTGTTGTGTTGTGTTGTGTTGTGTTGTGTTGTCTAGTGTTGTGTTGTGTTGTGTTGTGTTGTCTAGTGTTGTGTTGTGTTGTGTTGTCTAGTGTTGTGTTGTCTAGTGTTGTCTTGTCTAGTGTTGTCTAGTGTTGTGTTGTCTAGTGTTGTCTAGTGTTGTCTAGTGTTGTCTAGTGTTGTCTAGTGTTGTCTAGTGTTGTCTAGTGTTGTCTAGTGTTGTCTAGTGTTGTCTAGTGTTGTCTAGTGTTGTCTAGTGTTGTCTAGTGTTGTCTAGTGTTGTCTAGTGTTGTCTAGTGTTGTCTAGTGTTGTCTAGTGTTGTCTAGTGTTGTCTAGTGTTGTCTAGTGTTGTCTAGTGTTGTCTAGTGTTGTCTAGTGTTGTCTAGTGTTGTCTAGTGTTGTCTAGTGTTGTCTAGTGTTGTCTAGTGTTGTCTAGTGTTGTCTAGTGTTGTCTAGTGTTGTCTAGTGTTGTCTAGTGTTGTCTAGTGTTGTCTAGTGTTGTCTAGTGTTGTCTAGTGTTGTCTAGTGTTGTCTAGTGTTGTCTAGTGTTGTCTAGTGTTGTCTAGTGTTGTCTAGTGTTGTCTAGTGTTGTCTAGTGTTGTCTAGTGTTGTCTAGTGTTGTCTAGTGTTGTCTAGTGTTGTCTAGTGTTGTCTAGTGTTGTCTAGTGTTGTCTAGTGTTGTCTAGTGTGTCTAGTGTTGTCTAGTGTTGTCTAGTGTTGTCTAGTGTTGTCTAGTGTTGTCTAGTGTTGTCTAGTGTTGTCTAGTGTTGTCTAGTGTTGTCTAGTGTTGTCTAGTGTTGTCTAGTGTTGTCTAGTGTTGTCTAGTGTTGTCTAGTGTTGTCTAGTGTTGTCTAGTGTTGTCTAGTGTTGTCTAGTGTTGTCTAGTGTTGTCTAGTGTTGTCTAGTGTTGTCTAGTGTTGTCCAGTGTTGTCCAGTGTTGTCCAGTGTTGTCCAGTGTTGTCCAGTGTTGTCCAGTGTTGTCCAGTGTTGTCCAGTGTTGTCTAGTGTTGTCTAGTGTTGTCTAGTGTTGTCTAGTGTTGTCTAGTGTTGTCTAGTGTTGTCTAGTGTTGTCTAGTGTTGTCTAGTGTTGTCTAGTGTTGTCTAGTGTTGTCTAGTGTTGTCTAGTGTTGTCTAGTGTTGTCTAGTGTTGTCTAGTGTTGTCTAGTGTTGTCTAGTGTTGTCTAGTGTTGTCTAGTGTTGTCTAGTGTTGTCTAGTGTTGTCTAGTGTTGTCTAGTGTTGTCTAGTGTTGTCTAGTGTTGTCTAGTGTTGTCTAGTGTTGTCTAGTGTTGTCTAGTGTTGTCTAGTGTTGTCTAGTGTTGTCTAGTGTTGTCTAGTGTTGTCTAGTGTTGTCTAGTGTTGTCTAGTGTTGTTGTCTAGTGTTGTCTAGTGTTGTCTAGTGTTGTGTTGCGTCGCGTCGCGTTGCGTCGCCGCGCATCGCGCATCTCGCATCGCGCATCGCGCATGTCGCATCGCATCGCGCATCTCGCATCGCGCGCATCGCATCGCATCGCGCATCTCGCAACGCATCGCGCGCATCGCATCGCATATCGCGCATCGCATCGCGCGCATCTTGCATCGCATCGCGCATCGCATCGCGCATCGCATATTGCATCGCATATCGCATATTGCATCGCATATTGCATCGCATATTGCATCGCATATCGCATATTGCATCGCATATCGCATATTGCATCGCATATCGCATATTGCATCGCATATCGCATATTGCATCGCATATCGCATATTGCATCGCATATCGCATATTGCATCGCATATCGCATATTGCATCGCATATCGCATATTGCATCGCATATCGCATATTGCATCGCATATCGCATATTGCATCGCATATCGCATATTGCATCGCATATCGCATATTGCATCGCATATCGCATATTGCATCGCATATCGCATATTGCATCGCATATCGCATATTGCATCGCATATCGCATATTGCATCGCATATCGCATATTGCATCGCATATCGCATATTGCATCGCATATCGCATATTGCATCGCATATTGCATCGCATATTGCATCGCATATTGCATCGCATATTGCATCGCATATTGCATCGCATATTGCATCGCATATCGCATATTGCATCGCATATCGCATATTGCATCGCATATTGCATCGCATATTGCATCGCATATCGCATATTGCATCGCATATCGCATATTGCATCGCATATCGCATATTGCATCGCATATCGCATATTGCATCGCATATCGCATATTGCATCGCATATCGCATATTGCATCGCATATCGCATATTGCATCGCATATCGCATATTGCATCGCATATCGCATATTGCATATTGCATCGCATATTGCATATTGCATATTGCATCGCATATTGCATATTGCATATTGCATCGCATATTGCATATTGCATCGCATATTGCATATTGCATCGCATATTGCATATTGCATATTGCATTGCATATTGCATCGCATATTGCATATTGCATCGCATATTGCATATTGCATCGCGTATTGCATTGCATATTGCATCGCGCATTGCATTGCGCATTGCGCATTGCATTGCGCATTGCATTGCGCATTGCATTGCGCATTGCATTGCGCATTGCATTGCGCATTGCATTGCGCATTGCATTGCGCATTGCATTGCGCATTGCATTGCGCATTGCATTGCGCATTGCATTGCGTATTGCATTGCGTATTGCATTGCGTATTGCATTGCGTATTGCATTGCGTATTGCATTGCGTATTGCATTGCGTATTGCATTGTATATTATATCATGTATTGTATATTATATTATGTATTGTATATTATATTATGTATTGTATATTATATTATGTATTGTATATTATATTATGTATTGCATTGCATTGCATTGCATTGCATTGCATTGCATTGCATTGCATTATAATTATATTATAATTATATTATAATTATATTATAATTATATTATAATTATATTATAATTATATTATAATTATATTATAATTATATTATAATTATATTATATTAATGTTATTATTTTCATTAATATCTAATATATAATAATGTATGTTTGTTCGTTCGTATATTATGCACTGCCTTCATCCGATTTTGATTTTTTTTTTTTGCAAAATGTTCAGCAAATTCACGGGTTGAACATACGTTATAAGAGAATTGTGATACTCAACTCCTACACCCTTAAACACGTGAAAAAGTCCCTTTTTTTACGTTTAAATGGCTTACGCTGCCTAAACCATAACAAATACACAAAATTAATGTACACAGAATTGAATATCTCAAAACATTCTACAAAAAATTCCGCGACAGTATATGTTTATCTTTTACCGATAACTCACAATAGCCATTTTTATATTTCATTGATGCCAAGAAGATCGGGATAAGTAGATTCCCGGGCAAGCACAGCGGGTATTCTTTTATGGATAACTGAAAATAACGAATTTAGTCTTTCAGCTCATTTATGCTAAGTACATCTGACTACGTAGATTTCCGACCAACGCCGGGTAAACAGCACAGGGTATCTAAAAATAATTATGATATAAATTTATATATATATTTTTTTTCCTTTTACTTTTTCAACTAAAGGCAAAAACACATTGTGATTTATGTAGGCGTAGCAGCGTACGCCGGGCATTTGCTAGTATTTTATACTTGTATTTAGTAAGTCTACATTATTAGTAAATGCCATTATCGAATCTGTTCTCTAAGTCTCCAAATATATTTTTATGCTATAGGGATCATCAAATACATTTTTCAGCGATCATGTAGAAACTTTGCGTGCAAGTACGCTATCTGCTTTTTGCCAGAAATGGGAAGACTTATTAGCCTTTAGTTGGATATCGGTGAGCATATAAGACGCCGAAGATTATACTTAACGCCATTGGTTCCAAGTCGTTCATTCTTTCTTTTTACGAAGGAACCTTCTAAGAGTAGACCGGAGGTTAAAAAAAGCGCAGAGAGCTGCTAGGTTTGAGCAAGTTCCTTGAATCTTCTGCGGACCACTGAGCAATTTGGAGGGTTGCTGGACGTCTGACAGCTGTTTCATCACGTTATCAACACACTTGAGCTTCTCAAAAGCTCAGTGACCGGAAGTAGAAGACAGAAATATGAGTTCAGTTGGATCTGCAGTAATTTCTGCATTCTGCTCATACTTATATTATTTTACTTGTGTTTCACACACTTATGTTCACAGCGTTCGTATTTTGGAAACCTGGAAATTTATTCTTAGCATTTGGAAATGTTTTAAGTATTTAAACTGTGTACTTCGTCGGCCGCGGTGGACTAGTGGTTATGTTCCTTGCCTCTGGTCCCGAGAGTCGCAGGTTCAAACCTGGCCGAAATCGATAGATTTTTTTAGGATGGAAAATCCAGGGAACAAGTCTTCCTGGAGGTACTTTAAAGTCGTGGGTCTCCAGTGTGAATAATTTCAGAATCGACAAGAATCTTAAGCCTGAATAAATTGGCCTCTAAGCAAAATTTAGTTATATTCATCCTAGTAATACGTTAGTTGCCTACTAGATGTCTCATTGGTTCGGTATGTTGACCACATACTATTTATGACGTCTATAAGGAAATAAGCTTAACTAAAATTAAATTTGTCTATTAATTTTTAAGATAAGAAAGGCTAAAACCAAACATTGGGTTGTTACGCCATTGAAGATGGATGTAATTTGCGTAGTTCGCTGTCTCAGAACCCAAGCTTCAGAAATTAATCTCCTTAGAGGAGTAATGCATAAAACGAAATGAGGTTAGATGCTAAATGATGAAATTAGAGACAAATTAAATATAGAAAATTTCCCGCGCAGTAGTCATGTGGTTTAAGGCATCGGTGGTGCAGAGCTACGGAACTTGGACTGGTTTGAGTCCCCATTGGGGAAGAAATGTTCTCATCAAATTTCAGCCGGTATATGATCGATAATAGCGTAGAATCGTAGGAATATGTATATCTACATCAAGTGTCGGATCCAGGTTCGAAAACCAGTTATAACGGCAGCTGATCGCGACATGCTGACCACATTCCACCCATACAAATTGGATGTTCAAATATTTGACTTACTCATATGAATATGAGGCCAATAACCACCTGGGAAAGCGTGCAGAAGGTGGACCAGGAATGAAGTGGGAGGATAATATTAACCATGATTTGTGGAAGTTAAATTATACAGGCGATAATTGGAAAATGATGGTTTAGACATGGATATATGGAGAGCTTATGTCCACACGACCATGAACCTCTATGTTCGATAGTGCCACTGAGTTAGTTTGGTTCGTAAAACAGAATAAATTCTTATCTTCATAGAGTTGTCAAGTAGTCTTTCTCATGAACGATTAAGTTTACATAAATTGTATATTTTACAAGTTTGTTTATGCCTTGACTCTTCGAAGTTGTAGTGTCATATATTTATTATTTTATTTGTTAATTTTCTATTATCTAAAATATTTTGTACAATTATTATCTGATAAATCTCATATGGCAATACAAAGGAACACTGGAGTCATTTGAAAACCTCTATACAGATAGCTGCAGAGGAAACAATAGGATACAAAGAGAGCAAGAATAATAAGAAACCTTGGGTCACAGAACAAATGTTGGAGAAGATGGAAGAAAGAAGAAAATGGAAAAATAGCAATACAGAAGAAGCCAAAAGAAACTACCGGAAACTAAACAACGAACTTAGAAGAGAAACTGACAAGGCAAGGGAAGAATGGATGAAGCAGAAATCTGAAGAACTAGAGAATCTGGAGAGGAAAGGAAAATATGATTTAATGTACCAGGAAGTTAAACGCTTGGACTATGGAAAGAAGAGCAGGAAAACTATGTGGCTGATTGAGAACGAATATAATGAAGAAATAACAGACAAACAGGGAATTATGAATACATGGGAAAAATATGTAGAAGAGCTATATGAGACAAGAAATCGTCCGGCTAACTTGGATATAGAAAATGAAAAAGACGTATCAGAAGATGAAAAAGGATTTTCAATTCTGAAGGAAGAAGTTAAACTAGCAATTAAGGAAATGAAAAATGGTAAAGCAATAGGGGTAGATGGAATCCCATTGAATTAGTTAAATGCTTGGGTGAAGGAAAGAAGGAAATTTGCGTTTATGCAACAAGATATATAAAGAAGGTGAATGGCCGAAGAATTGACTGAGACAGTGTTAATACCAATACCGAAGAAAAACAATGCAAAGAAATGTAAGAAGTTCAGGACTATCAGCTTGATATCACACTCTGCAAAGATTCTCCTGCGAACACTAAATCGACGTTTACGTTCTACGATGGAAAGCCAATTGGAAGAAGAACAGTTTGGCTTCAGGAAGGGAAAGGGTACAAGAGATGCAATTGGATTGATTCGAACAATAGGAGAAAGATATATAGAAAAAGATAAAGACGTTTATGCAGTATTTGTTGACCTGGAATAGGCCTTTGACGGAGTAAATTGGAATAAACTCCTGAAGATCTTGAAGAAAATTGGCGTGAACTGGAAGGAGAGGAGGTTCATAAGTAGTCTTTATATGAAACAGCGAATAAAAGTGAAGATAGGAGAAGAAATGTCAGAGGGAAGAGAAATTGGAAGAGGGGTGAGGCAAGGATGTCCTCTATTTCACCTACCCTTTTCAACATCTACCTGGAAGACCTAATGAAGAACTGCTTCAGTAATACGAGAGGCGTAAACATGGGAGGAAGAAGAATAAAGTGCATAAGACTTGCTGATGATATGACTTTGCTAGCAGAAGATGCAATGACATTGAGGAACATGCTGATGGAGCTGAATGATAAGTGCGAGGATTATGGGATGAAGATAAATATAAATAAGACGAAGGCCATGATTATAGGAAAGAAACAAAGGAAGATAAACATTAAGATTAAAGATGAGGCCATTGAGCAAGTGGAGAGCTTCAAATACTTGGGTTGTACTATCAGCAGTAACATGAACTGCGGTCAAGAAGTAAAGCAGAGGATAGCAATGGCAAAAGAAGCTTTCAACAAGAAGAGAAGCATTTTCTGCGGACCTATGGCAAGATAAATAAAAAAGAGGCTAGCGAAGTGCTTTGTGTGGAGTGTAGCATTATATGGTGCAGAGATGTGGACATTACGACGGAATGAGGAAAAGCGACTGAAGCTTTTGAGATGTGGATATGGAGAAGAATGGAACATATAAAATGGACAAAGTAAGAAATGAAGATGTGCGAGACAGAGTGGGTGAAAGACGACGAACAATGCTGGAACTCATAAAGAAGAGGAAAAGAAATTGGATTGGCCACTGGCTAAGAAGAAACTGCCTGCTGAAGGATGCTTTAGAAGGAATGGTCAACGGAAAGAAAGTTAGAGGCAGAAAAAGACATCAGATGATAGACAATATTAAAATAAATGGTTTGTATGCAGATACAAAAACGAAAGCTGACTCAAGGAAAGAGTGGAGAATGCTGAGTTTGCAGTGAAAGACCTGCTCTTGAGCAGAACACTATGAATGAATGAATGAATGAATGAATGATCTGATAATTTTAATTCAGTAAATACATTTGTGACTATTTAAACATTAGGCATATAGCCAATATTTTATCATCTTCTTATTATTCTTTATTTGTAAAATTTTCATCCTGTTTATTTCCCAAATCACTCCTCGGAGGAAGACGTATTGGATGTGCAGCCACTGTCTATCCATCTCTTGGCTGGTCTCCCTCTTACTCTTCTCCCGCCCATCGGTCTATTTTCTTTAGCTCTTTTCAATGTCTTCCATTCTTTCTATATGATCTTTCCAATATTTTCGTCTGTCTATAATAAATTTGGTCATGTCTTGAATCTGAGATTTGTCTCTAATTTCTGGTGTTGTGTATCTTATCAATAATGTTTTCACCTGAATAGTTCTCAATATCTTCATTTTACATGTGCTTATCAATTGTATTTTTTTCTTGTATCAGCCCCTAGTTTCTACCCATATAAGATAACTAGTCGAACTATGATTTTGTATATGCGGGTTTTAGTTTCATTTACATATGTTTGTTGCGCCAAATTAAATCTTTCATATATCCTGATATTTGTATTGCTTTATCAGCTTGCATCTTTACTTCCTTTATTAGATTTTTAATGTTTGTTATTAATACACGAAAATAATTAAATTCTGATACTTGTTCTATAATTTTTCTTTCAACTTCTAATTTGTATCTTACTGGTTCTTTTGATATTGTTAAGCATTTAGTCTTATTCGTATTAAGTTCCATATCGCATTTACTGCAATTTACATTAAATTGAGATATTTCTAAATTATCTTCAGATTCTGAAAGCATAACGACATCATATGCGTAACATATCAGGTGAAATCTAGTGTTTACATATATTTGTATGTAGGACAAATATCAACAATTGTTTGGTGAATGAAAAATGTCCTGAATAAATATCCAATAATAAATATAAAATCTTAATATGAGAAAGTAAACTTACTTCATTTGATATATTTTTATTATAGGCCTAATTAAAACTTAGATATTAGGCTTAACTGTTGGATAACTATTGTGACTTAAATAACTGATAGGTGTGCATTGGACAGAGCTATAATAGGTTATTTACTTTTTTAATTTCCTCAATATTTTTATGTATTATTTGAGAAAATTTCCTCATCATTGAAGGTTTTCTCTAACCTATCTTAGTAATTAACATGAATTATAAACAAATAAATAAATAAATAAATATAAATGACTACGTACTTACGGACTATCAGTTTGCAACAAACATTCACAAATGTCCCTTAATTAAAGTTTTCCATCGTTCTCTGTCCTCTGTGTCTTCATGTGTTATTCCAAATTTCTTCAATGAATTTTGAATGATGTTCTTCCAGGTAGTTTTTGGTCTTCCTTTTATGTTCCTTCTTTTAATTTTCCATGAATAGACGGCCTTTGGTAGTCTTCCATCCTTGCATTCTTCTTACGTGTCCATACCATTTTAGCCTTCTGTGTTCAATTTCATCCATTATATCTCTTTCTGCATTCATCCATTTTCTAATTTCTGTATTTCTAATTTTTTCTAGTCGAGATTTTCTGGCACCTCTTCTCCAAAAATCCATTTCAACCGACGTTATTCTGTTAACATGTTGTGTCATTATCCAATGGTAAACTCTATACTATGGAGTAAAAACATGATTAACAGAACAAAACAACTGACTTATAAATCCATACTAGAAAGTGTAATGTTATATGGAACGGAAGATTGGACATCCTCAATATATAACTATATTATTAACATTCTCTAGAGCCATAATAATTTCTGATACTGAAGTTCACTAGTTCAAAGTAGGCTGGGATCGAATGATTATTTTAGGATATATATGATATCTTGTGCGCAGAATATGAATAAAGCGATGAATAAAAAATAATTGGGAAGATAGATTTGGAGGAAAACGATAAGTGTGTAGAACGTAGTCACAGGAAGATGTGATAATACATTGTAAACGTGCTCCTGATGATGTTTTTGTTGTATACGTCTCCCCTGTTTAAACTTAAATAAATTTTAACCTATTTTGTTATATTCCTGGAATAGCCTATATCTTATGATTTTGTAAAATTCTTATATACCTTAATCAGGAAATTCATTTCGTTCGGGAGTAGAACTCGTACCCATTGCGTGAAAAGCAATTATGTTATTTAAACCAAATTGATGATCTTAGTATTGATTTTAATTTGACCTGTAGAGATATAAAATTTAGTAATAATTGAAATCCCGATAGGGAACTCTTTGCTGTAGAGGTAGAAATAGTTAAAGTAACTTCTTACAATTTAATTTAATTTAATTAATAATTATTTCCCTTCTAGTACCCTATTACTATTTTCCTTCTACCTAAACAACCCATAATATTGTTATTTTTTAATTCATTCTGAATTCAACAAGCATCTCTGCTCAAATTAAGGAAAAAATAATAAAATCTGAATACACTTTACAGAAATCATTGAATATTTAAATACTTGAAGTTTTAATTGCATAAGAAAATTTAAATTTGAGATTTCATGAACACTTTTTTGCATACCTTAGAAAAGTTGTTCCTGAATATTATATGAGTCAAGGAACAAATTTAGTTAATATAGAATACATTATTATTAAATTTATTTATATATGCAAATACTTGCTTCTACTTTCTACTATGAAGCCAGGTAGTGTTCGTACTTAGAGAAATCAAGTCAATTCCCTTAAGATCCAGGTAATTGTATATGATTATCCTAGTCCTTATTTTAGAAACAGAATCGATCCTTTTTTACATAATTACTTCACCTGGAACCAACTTTTCAAGTAACGAGCTCGCGTCTTCCTCCGCAAGTTCGATTCTTAAAGTAGTGTTTCTAAGGCTCAACGAACTTTTAAACAAATGTTTTTTTCTATTTTTGAGATGCTTAGGTGATGTCTTGTGTGAGATCATTGGACATTTACTAACAGGCCCTATGTGTATGATGTGTGAGAAATATGTTTGATTGGATAGTCAAACCTGTACATTCCCACATGGGGACTAGAATAATCCCTATCGGAAATTACTTAACCAAAGTTATGCTGGTTTTCCTATAGATGTCAGCCAGTGACATGTGGTTAGCACATCGCCTCAAAGAGGTATCTTGTATGCAATTAAGATATTTTTTGGATAGAAAAAGCCGATTACATTTTGCACAGAGGATCTAATTTAGACGTTAAGTTCTGTTGATCCATTTGCTTCAGGTTTAAATGCTCAATGCATTTCCCCAGAAACCGGACTTAAGTCACCGTAAATTACTTCGTCTAATTTCAGACATTCAAAGCGGACAAAAGATAACTGGGATTCACAATAAGGGCAAAGGCCAACATACGTTCCTCTACTATTCATAAATGTTAACAAAAGATTACCCTGCCAAGGGATGTACAAAATATTGCAAAATATATAGCAGGCAGAGTTAAGGGAGTGTGCTCGAAAATCTTCAGTCTTGGGATCCGAATAATACTACAAGTTATTGATTCGCAGAATTATTTCGTATGGAAGTGAAATATGAACATTTTTCTGAAGGAAAAATAGATTATTATTTATTTTCTTGGGGTTACCAACTAACTCCTCGGTCTCTGATTAGGAATACTTTATAATGTACTACTCGTATATTAGCTGTCTGAATTCTACTTTTGTTCTGTATTTCTTCATTTCTCTCCATGATGATTACACCTAAAGAATTATTTTTGTGAATCACTTCTATAGAGAGACTGCCTGCTTGAATTAATACATTGTAACCTTGTTCAGTGAGTAATAATTGGACATTTTTATGCATCAACCGGCTTAGCGCCATTTCAAAAATTGATATTTTTATGCCATCTATTGCAATTGACCATGAATTAAGTGTACGCACACTTTTAGTGCCAAATCTTTAAATACAGCCTTATTACTAAAAAAATGTAAACGCCATCAGTCATATCAGAGATTCTGTATTTTTGTAACAAACGGCTATGAAACCAGATCTTCGTACATAATAATCTAAATGTTTCATCGTGCAGCTAAGTGCCAAGTGTTCCTGCTCTTAGATTGTTGATGCATAGTTGTCAAACAAGGAAAAGAACTTGCAGTATCCAGTATTGTTAGTTTGGCGCACAATACATAGGTCCCGAAATCATATGGCCATCATCATCATCCTTATCATTATCATCATCCTTCACCGGTGTGGAAAGCAACGGGAAGCTATCACACCTACAATTCCCTAGTAAAGCTGCAAGCATAGCAGATTATGTCGCGTCAGTGCCTCAGATACAGCGGGCCAACATCTGTAATGATAATTTAACTAAGCAGTTTATGTATAATGAAGTTAAAAAATTTGGAAACAATTTTTATCATATTGAATTTTTTATCAGAAATATTTTCTTTATTCAGTGCTACCACATTGTCATTTCGACATTCTGTCCTAGCATGACGTTATTTTAACCCATTTCTGAGATTGGGGTGCCTGGAAGGCGGAGTTACGCTGCCCCGATGATATATGATAGGTAGTGATGATTGTAATAATGCACCAGGAGAGGCCTTAATCCTAAACTTAATTAATATTTTAATGATGATAATGATGGCCAGATGATGTTCGGGAACGTTTGGGCCTTAAAGGTAAGGAAAACCCCCCAAAAAAACATCACCCAGGAAACTTGTCCCGACCGGGGAGCGAACTGGCCCGCTGCGTGACAAGGCAGCACGCTACCTCGAGACCACAGCGGTGTGGACTTATAAGTAATATAAATTTTCTAATTGACTTTTGCCTCATATTTCTTCTTTATCCAATAATTTGCATGATTTGTCTCCAAGATCTATCCACCCCAAGAGATAACAACGCGCCATCTTCCACGATCCGACCTGAGAAATCTTTCTAGTACATATATAAATCTAAGTGACTTTAAACTGATGTCTGCGAAGAACAGAGACGTGCCGAAAGCTCAGTGCGCCAACTGACAGAATTAGCTGCTATGTCTGGGTGGTTCCAGAGTTCCCGTAGGATGGATACAACTAAGAAAATCACTTGTAGTTATTATTATATAAAAACTTTCATCATTAGAGGATTGCCTCAAGGACAAAGTGATACAGTCAATTAATGTTTGTAATTGATGAAATACATTTTGTAAATATATTTAAAAAAATTCAACTTGTAGGCCTAATTGAAGTATACATACTATAAAGCAATTTTGTAAATATGGTTTCTTAAAATTGAAATTGATCCTCTAATGGCAGCGATGGCAATTCTAGAAAGATACACCCTGTCCAAATCTAAGGAATTCCAAAATTTGGCTAAGAATCCTGGTATAGTACCTCTTGCCCCGATCATCAATCCTGTGACAGTTATACTATCTAGTTGGTATTTATCTTTGTGATAGTAAATTGTTGGTTCATATATGGCTTTCTTTTCAGAGTCAACTTCCTCAGGTTGGTCACTATGAGTCTCAAAACGAATTGTGGGAACTAATATCATACCAATTTTAGAGGATGGTCTAAATGCAATAATATCTATTCGTCTGTTACTCCCATTAGTGGCCACACCATGTACTTCCTCATAAACTATTAAATGAAAATATTGTAAAGATTTATTTTAGAAAAATAATCAGGTATTACTCCAATGTTTGTAGTAAGCACTTTAATTAAAGTGTGGTAGTTTCAATGGATGGATTCGAAACACTTAAAAATTTGTCATAGACGACAAATATGACTGATAATGACAAATTGTTGAGACAAGCGGAAAATGGTATCCAGTAATTGAGACTTATAATTCATTTATGGACGCTAATTAACAACTTTTGCCAAGTACCGTCCCTGCTATCGTAGGCATGGCAATGAAAATTACTTGTTGTCCATTGACACACAAAGTGGTTGTGATTGCACGCTAATAAAACCGATGCCTTTGTGGGTTTGGATTGGAAATTGAAATGTACCACTTGATTATAACACGGAATACGAGAACGCGGATAATCGTCCATTTCAAATTGCAGGTTAACCATAGCAAACGATATGAAAAAATCGTTTCCACCAGTTAGCGCACACCCTGTACATTTATGCAGTTAAGTATTGGATTCCACAGTTATTATTATTGTTCATATTATTATTAGTCTTATAAAATATAGAATGTAGGAAAAATTAACATTGACAAATGTTTAAAATTCGGTATTTTAATATGTGTTATATAAGATTTGATGATACGGGCACATAAGAAAAATACAAGAGGTATGTTTGCCTTGAATATTGATTGAATGGTGTCCACATATGGGAGAGAAAAGAAAAGAAGACTTTGCAATTCCCATATGCAGGAAAGAAGAACATGAACATTTGAAGAGTGCTAGATGATATGGAATTGATGATTATGAAGGAGTGAAGAATAAAATGAAACGGAAAGATCCGTAAATATTTGTAAATTATTATTATTATTATTATTATTATTATTATTATTATTATTATTATCACTATCGTGCATGGAAGCTTCTTGTAGGAAAACCAGAAGGAAAACGCCCAGTTGGTAGACCAAGAATGAGGTGGGAGAGTAACGTTAGGCCATATATATAGTTCAATTAAATTCAGAGGAAATGCTGCATAAGTCTATCAAAATGGTGAAGGTTGCAATCCTGAAATGATTACCTGCATCTTGTCAACTAATCGGAGGGAAACTTGTTATACATATTGAAAGATACGTGTTTATTATTATTATTGTTATTATTATTATTATTATTATTATTATTATTATTATTATTATTATTATTATTATTATTAGCTACTAAATAACTAACTTACTAGCACTATCGAACCCGCACGGATATAAGCTCTCCACACTTCTCTATCCTCAGCTAATGTTTTTAAATAATTTTCTTTATAATTCAGCACCCTCAAATCATGGTTTTCATTCTCCCACCTCATTCTTGGCTTACCTATAAGATACTTTCCTTCTGGCATTATCATCATCATCGCCGCCGCCATTGTCTCCACCACCATTATAATCTTCACCATAATTGCCATTAATAGCTCGTATTATTCATTATTTATTTCTCGATACCATACTCTCCACTGGTTTACGGGTTTGCGAGTTTATTCTGGCGAGAGTTTGGGGGTTTTTGTGAGTAAAAAATTATTATTACTTCTTTCGATAAGGAAATAAGACCGTGACTGCAGTGTTGTAGATATTCTCATAAAACAGTTTAAATTTTGAATTAAGAATCATCTGAACAAAAACTGCCACCCCTTTAGCCCAGTTTTGAATTGTTATACTAACAATATGAGCTGTTGAAAAGCGTCGTTATATATAAAGTACTAAAAACAAAACTATTTTACAAGATGTTTCCTTCAAAAACATTAGCTGCCAAGAATGAAAATGAAACCCATGGGTACAAACATAAAAAACAGCTCGTAACTTTAATGACATGTTTTATTGCAAATGGGAGTCACACACTACCGCTCCTGATGACACACTCAATAACCCGGCACCCCTTCCTCAAGGAGTGGCCGGATTAGCGAGAGTCTAGTGTATATGCCGTCACTGAAAGTACATACCGTATATTTCCGAATATAAAACGCACTTTTAACCGAATTATTGGGTCCTCAAAATAAGGGTGCGCTTTATATTCGTGTGTGTCTTACATTCGCATACAAATGTAGGTTATGGTAAGTCTCCATCGTCAAACATTTGTTCCTGCAACACTAACTAACGAGTTGCATGTCGGTTTACATATTTTTGGGCGTGTAAGATAACTTTTCTTTTTAAACTCACATCGTAAGACATTCACTTGGTTAGTATTCTCTCCATTACACGCAGCCTAAACTTACGTACTCCTTCTGGCTTCTTACTAATTTTTCTCTTCTATTCGACCATTCTCATAGGCTGGTGGTCAGCGTTTCTGACTACTGTTCATGAGGTCCCGCGTTCGATTCCCGGTCAAACCATAGGAAATTGCCCTTAATGGGAATTATTCCTGTGGTTGCCCGTGGTCTGGAATTTAGGTTAGGTTAGGATTAAGGACTCTCCTGGCGCATCACTATAATCATAACCCATAATATTATTAGGGCACCGTAACACTCCGCCCCAACTTCAGAAGTGGGTTACAATTACTCCAATGCCAAGAGATAACACCAGAAATGTCGAAATGGCAACCGGAGCATTGGATTTAAAAAACTATTATAACGCAGTTCTAATTGTTGATCTTAGCAAGTACTTCTAACAATGCATGCTTGATAGAGACTTAAAAAAACAGAATAGCCAACACAAGCCAGATAATTAAACTCATGATATGTGCCAACGATACGTATTTTCGTTCTCACATCGTGACTTTTTACTTTTCTGTCGTACATTTATGATTTGGAGTTTAAACTTATATTCGATTTTTTTTACTTCATTGCACCTTGAATTTGGAGTGCGCCTTACATTTGGACACATACTGTATATTTTATCATATAATTTGTAGCCAAAAATACCTGGAGAATTCGATATCTGTGCATATATTACTTTCCAGGAATACATATTTGTTTTCTTATACAATCAACATAGAATATGTTATAAAATACAATTATTAACATTTTCATGCTGTGAGGAATGTTCTAAAATGTATGTGTGTATATATATATTTATATTACAGGGACTCTTGTCGTCCAACTCCTTTAAATAAACGTTTAACTGAAAACGTATAAAACTGTTATTCTCCCAGTTATGTTATATGGATGCGAAACGTGGACTCTTACTTTAAGGGAGGAAAGAAGATTACGAGTATTATAGAATAAAGTTCTTAGGAAAAAATTTGGTCCAAAGAGAGACGAACAGACAGGTGAATGGAGAAGACTACTTAACAGTGAGCTATATAGATTTTATAGGAAGTCAGATATATTTTGAACAGTTAAGTCTCGTAGACTGCTATTGGCAAGACATGTGGCACAAATGGAGAATGCGAGAGGTGCATGGAAGCTTCTTGTAGGAAAACCAGAGGGAAAACGCCTAGTTGGTAGACAAAGAATGAGGTGAGAGAATAACATCAATCATGATTTGAGGGAAGTAGATTATACAGGGGATGATTGAAAAACATTAGCTCACGATAGGAACTTATGGAGAACTTATGTCCGCGCGGCCAAGAACCAACAGATTCGATAGAGCCAGTGAGTTAGTTATAAATACAACACTAATTCACGATAAAAGTCTCAAGATTTTCTTCTTTGAATTTAGTATCCGTTGCTATTTTTTATCTGAACTGTTTTTTTACGTTTGTAATTCAAGCAGCAGAAATGAAATATTTACGATTTGTGTCGGGATATACTTTGACTAATAAAACACGAAGTGAAGATATCCGTAAAGAACTACAAATATTGAGTTTGACAGATTAAATAGAAGATTATAGGATAAAATGGTATGAACATGTCTGCAGAATGTGTACCAACAGATTGTAAGTCTAAGCTATCAACCAAGAGGAGGAAAAAGAAATCGGGGACGTTCACAAAAGAGAAGTACACAGCAGCTATAATACTTGGAGCCGGAACGAACCAGAAATGTTCAATCCTGGCAAGAAGAAGAGAAGAATTCAGTATTGTGATTCGTATACTACTGGTGAACACATGAAGAAAATAATAATAATAATAATAATAATAGTAATAATAATAATAGTTAATCATGATAATAATAATAATAATAATAATTGTTCATGATGATGATGATGATGATGATGATGATAATAATAATAATAATAATAGTTAATCATAATACATGTACATTATAGGTACTAACTGGATAACCACTGTACCAGAGACTGGACCTGACAAAGGATGTAGTACAGATAGTAAGAATGTAGATAGAATGATAAGGTGCTCTGGCCATATGCTGCTAGAAGGCTCCTGGTCTCAGATGTTCATCTGTGCGGCAAATTCATTGATGTAGCTTTCAGAAAGTGCGGTCTGCTTTCTAAAGTTATAGCACTCCCTTCAAGTCGATGAATTTGTGGAAATACTATTACACAAGTTTCAACACCGAACAGGCCTTCTGCTCTCCACTCTTCAAATAGGGTCACCTCTTTTATTAAAATAATAAAAACATTTGTGCCTGGCCTTGAATAACAAACTTCCAGTTTAAGTTCTTTCGCTCTAATATAAAGGTCATGTTGTCGTCCTAACTTCTCTCAAAAAAGTTAACCTCAAAATATACAGCGCGTTGCAAAATGCCACCGGCTATGGAGGTCAGGTGGTATACTGAGACACGTTGATAATTTTTTAATAAGGTACCAATTATGCATTTTCACACTATGAGTAGCTAACTTCTCAAGAGTTCCGTTAGTTTGATTTAAAGACACAATACTTGACATTACTTTCACAGTCACTTCGAGTTTTCAAAATACCCACCTCTCATCTCATTGCAGAGCGCACATCGGCGGTGTAGTGATTGGCGCACATGTTCAAATAGTCCTGGTCTCGTTTGAATTATTACTGTAGCGGCGTGGATTGGGGCTATAATATCCATACGTGACTCTACTGGAGTCTCATAAACAGATTATTTTATGTCGTACCACAAAACATAGTCGAGAGAGTTAAGATCAGGTGATCTCAGAGGCCATATGACTGCCTCCTGTCAGTCCGTCTACCTAGATACCTGGTATCCAAATGTCTCCTCACAGTTGCATGGAAGTGAACTGGAGCTCCGTCGTGTTGCAACCACATTCCGTAGCGAAGCCACGTATCATTGGTTCCATACCTGTGACGTGTTGTCAAGTAACGAGTCTTCAAATCCTTTAAACTAACACTGATCTTGAGACATAATTAACAAGTCGCAGTGTGAAAACGCTGGTACCTTATTAAAATATGGTCAACTTATCTCAATACACTGCCTCACATCCGTTGTCGGTGTTTTTGTAACACCCTGTATAAAACTGTTATTCTTCCAGTTATATTTTATGGATGCTAATCTTGTACTCTTATTTTAAGGGAGCAGTAAATACTACGAATATTTGAGAATAAAGTTCTTAGAGATAAGCAGACTCTGCAATGTAATAATACATGACGATGACAGTTCCTATTATTACTTATTAATTCGAAACATGGACATTGACATCACAACAACCTGCCAGAATACAAGCAGCTGAAATAAAATTTCTCAGACCAATAGCAAGATATCAAAGAACAGACAAAAAACACAACACAGAAATGAGACAGCGACTAAAAGTAGAGGAATTAAATAGGCTACAACAGTAGTAAAATACAGAACAAAATGAAAAGAACACTTAGCAAGGATGACTGAGAACAGAATATCAAAAGCAGCATACAGCTATTCACCACGAGGAACAAAAAGCTTGGGAAGACCAAAGAAAAGATGGAAACAGCAGCAATTTGGAGCCGGAACAGGCTAGTAAAAAAGCCTAAACCGTGACTAAAAATAAGAAGGGATGAACAGACAGGTGAATAGAGGATACTACATAACAGTGAGCTACACGATCTTTACAAGAAACAGTTAAGTCTCGTTGACTGCGATGGACAGGGTATAGGAAATGGGATAGAGTAGCATGGAAGTTTTTAGGAAAATCAGAGAGAAAAAACTACAGTTGGTAGACCAAGAATGACGTGGGAGAATTGCATTAACCGTGATTTAAGGGAAGTAGATTATACTGGGGATTATTGGAAACCATTAGCTCAGGATGTGGATGTATGGAGATCTTTTGCTTGCGCGGCCATGAACCTACAGGTTTGATAATGCCAGTGAGTTAGTTTTTTTAAGTTATGCAGCATAAAATACGGCATGCTGAAATACTGAACAATCTCGAAAAAAGTACAGGAATGAATTAATTGGAAGATATTTACCTGGTTAAAAAATAATATATTTACATTTATCTGACAGAGTTAAAGCCACACATGCAGTACAATAACCATATACAGGGTGGACCGCTCGAATGGACCTAATTTCAATTGCTTGTTACTGGCAAACGGTTGAAGATAGAAACTTAAAACAACGTTCATATTACAGAAAAACTCACCAAGTTTTGATATCCAGATCACCACATCTCTATATGAGCCCCAGCAGTCACTGTGACGATATCAAAGCGATGAACAATTTCTTGCCAAGTACGTTGGAGTATGTCTTCTGGAATGTTTCTCAATAGCCTCTATGATGCGCTCACGAAGATCACGAAGGTCTTTGACTGGGGTGGTGTAAACTTTATCTTTGACATAGCCCCAGAGAAAGAAATCCAGTGGTGTTAAATCGGGAGATCTCGGGGGCCACGCGATTGGTCCTCCCCTACCAATCCAACGGCCAGGGAAAATGTTGTCCAAAGTCGTACGAACTTCATTGGACCAGTGGGGAGGAGCACCATCTTGCTGGAAAACGATGTTAGGCTGCAGTTGTTCAATTTGTGGAAAGAAGAACTTCTCCAGCATGTCAAGATATGTGGTACCACGAACAGTTTTCTCGGCGAAGAAAAACGGTCCAATGACCTTATTATGTGACAAACTGCACCAAACATTCATCTTCGGACTATCACGAACATGCTCTTGAATAGCGTGAGGATTCTCCGATCCCCAGATCCGCACATTATGCCGGTTTACCTTGCCTGACAAATGGAAAGTGTCTTCGTCCGAGAAGAAAATCTTGGTCATGAAGTCAGGATCAGCGCCGAGACGGTCCAGCATCGTATTGGCGAATTCCACTCGTTTCGGCATGTCATTCGGCTCCAGACGTTGCACTAACTGCACTTTATATGCGTGCAGTTTGAGGCGTTTGTGGACAATCCGTTGTAATGTCGATTTTGGTATTTGAAGTTCCCGCGAAGCTCTTCTTAATGACTGTCCGGGGGCTTCGCTCAAATGCGGCTTGAACATTTGCTACCATTTCATCGGATACTCTGCGACCACCACCATGCTTCTTCAACACAGATCCTGTAGCTAATAATGTATCACGCCACTTCTTTATGCTTCTAGCAGTTGGAGCATCACGGTTAAACACACGCCGGAACTCCCTTTGAACTCTAATGATTGATTTTAAACTCCGCATACCACAAAACAGCTTGCGCTTTCATCTGCGGAGTCGCCATTTTCACAAACAATTAAATCTAAGAACGAGAAACGTATCTTTGTGCCATCTACCGACAGGATTCGAAACTTGGTGAGTTTTTTCTGTACTATGAACGTTGTTTTAAGTTTCTATCGTCAACCGTTTGCCAGTAACAAGCAATTGAAATTAGGTCCATTCGAGCGGTCCACCCTGTATAATAAAACGTCCCATAAACTGCTATTATCACACCATATTGCACGAATGATAAATGAAATGAAAGGACACGGAAAGTTCTTGTAAGAAAATCATCCTATAGGCAGGAAATGAATGAAATGGAAGATTAACATTAAGCATTATTAATGGAAGGTGAATTATACAGGGAGTTTTTGGAAAATGTTTGCTCAAGATAGGGATATGACCGCGTGCGGATGAACTCCGGTTTTTTTTTAGTGGCAGTGACTTCGTTTTCATAAAACTTTCTGCAATCTATCTTATATAAAAATTCACTTGCGTATGTTTGTGACTGACGTCTAAACTCCTCTACCGATCTTCATGAAAATTTGTACATACATGTTTTCAAGTACGCCGAGTGTTCAGTCCCTATCCATTATGCTCTAACATCATTAGGTGTAGGATTTAACTTCAAACGAAAAATAAAAAGTAGCTCTAGCGGTCGAAATTTTCCAGGTTTCACACGAAGCTCAATATATGCTATTAAGGGGACCCGGGAGGCCAGATGTGATGAAAAAATGCATTTTCATTTCTTTATCAATTAAATTCTAGAAAGATTCCTCTTTAATATGGTATTATTATCTTGCCTGTATCTTTTGTTTCTAAGTCTGTTTTAAATATTCCCCGGCCCTTTAAAATGTGGGCGTGAGCCGTCATCTCTCTCCCATAGTTAGCATTCATTTGTTTCAATATATAAAGAACATTTTATTCTAAACTATTAAAGCCAGAGATCTGAAATGTTCAGGGCTTCAATATAGTACTAATATACAATTGTTACCATATTGATGTTGTGATAGTTCAGTAATTAAAGAATTTAGGTTGCACAATACAGTGTAAAAACTGAAAGAAAATATTTGTAAAGAAAGAACTTTTATTTTTTATTTATTATTAAATAAACATAAAACGTAGTTTTATTTGATTTTCATATTTATTATATAATTCAGTGCAGCTGTTTCGGTACACTGTACCTTCTTCAGACATGTTAACAAATTATGAATTGTGTTTGAACACAATTCATAATTTGTTAACATGTCTGAAGAAGGTACAGTGTACCGAAACAGCTGTCACTGAATTATATAATAAATATGAAAATCAAATAAAACTACGTTTTATGTTTATTTAATTAATAAATATGGATTTTCATCAAGTAAAACACCAGCTCAATTGATTATTTTATTTTTTATATAAATGCATGTCTATATAAATCCTTATGTTAGAAGACTCTAAATATATGAACCTTTCCACTGTAAAAATATCAACTTGATAGGATTAATAGTTCAGGAGAAAATGTTCCTTACATTTAACATTATACGTATAGGACGTTCCGGGTCCCCTTAAAATAAACCGAACCGAGGTAGGTACTATCCAAAATTCAGCGAAATTTGACAATAAGAAGTGGGGGTTTACCTCAAATCCCGAAAATAAGGTTTGACTCCAGCAAACCGTCATGTTTGTTTCACCGTAATGCATAACTTTGTGTATACACATTTTCAGGCAAGGCGAGTGTTAGCTGCTATTTTGCTCTAAAAACATTAAATGTAAGAGTTTACCTGAAACGAAAATTTAAAAATATTTGATTTATTTAGGCGTAGCAGTGCACGCCATACGTTAGTTAGTATGATACAAACTTTCTTCGGCTGTAGAAGAGCAAATTGACGTGATTGGATGTGTAATTTCTAAACACATTTCATGTGTGTATAAATGTATTTATAATGCTAACTAACTATATAACTAACTAGAACTATCGAACCCGTAGGCTCATGGCTTCGCGGACATAAGCTCTCCATGCATCCATATCCACCAGGCTAAATAAATCTAAATAAAATAAAAATAAATAAATATCCTGAGGTAATGTTTTCCAATTATTCCCTGTATAATTTACTTCCTTCAAATGATGGTTAAATTTATTCTTCCCCCCCCCCATTCTTCGTCCACTAACTGGGCGTCTTCCCTCTGTTTTTCCTACAAGAAGCTTCCATGTTGTTCTTTTATTCTCCATTCGTGTCACATGTCCAACCCATCGCAGTCTACGATACTTAACTGTTCGTATTATAGGCTATCTGGTTTCTTATAAAGATCATGTGACTCACTGTTAAATACTTACCTTCTTAATTTTATAGGAAGAGCGTTGAACTCCATTGAATGAAATAATATATTACAATGCGAGGTTGGGAGGTAGTTCTTACAGAAGCGAGAAAATGTTTAAAAACCGAGATTCTTTATACACTTCACAAACGTGTGTTGTACATTATTTTTTGCATGATGGTGTTTTCAAAATAATAAATAGTAGTATAATAATAACAAATGTGTTGGAAATATTTGCGTTCGTTATAAACAACTTAGTTAGGAGTATGGCCAATGTATATACGCTAAATGCCGAAAATAATTTAGTTGAGATTACAGCAGGCCGTGACACCTATCAGTAATAAAATGGCGGCAAGCACGAATTTGTTCGATATTGTTTCGAATAAAATTCAGTTCATTTATAATGCAGTGATTTGTTTCGTATAATGTATATTAACACTACCTTTTGGATATATATTTGTATATACATTGCACGTAGTATACATAAAGGGCAGTAGTGTTACTTCCCGCCCTAGGTAAGTAATTTGTAATATTACAGTATAGTTATTCAGTTATTTATAGGTTGGCAACCAAAATTTAGGAAATTGAACTCTCAATCATGGTCGCCAATCCCGTATATACGACAGAACGGAAAAAAGCATAAATGTGTCATTTAAAAAAAAACTATTTTATTTGAAGATGAATTCAGTATTATCAGATATACATTCATTAAAATGACCAATGTTACTAGATGATTTTGCATATTTGCTTACTTTACCATCGTGAAAAGTGGAGGTCAGAGTTTTGTTTAAACTGAGAGTTTGAATTGAAGAGAAGAAACCTGTGTTCACGGCTGTTTAACCACTGTAAACAGTTATCTGACGTTTAGCTCGCGCTGGAGTCCTCCGTGGGGAGTTATAATGGAAATACCGTCTCAAGTTTGCATCCAGATCACTCTGCAAAATAAACAATTCAGTACAGTCACATTCTCAAAATTAGCTTCTAAATCTGTTCACGGCTGTGCTTACGGGGTAGAGTTCCTGCTAAGTTCGATCCCCGGTCGGGACATGTTTCTTGGGTGATTTCTTTTTCGACGCTTTCCTCCACCGGTAACACTAATTTCAGGAACTTTCAATGTCCAAACGGTCCCCAAACATCATATGATCGTCATAATCATCATTATCATATTCACCGTGTTTAATATGAATGTGTGTGTGAATGGTATATTTAGATCTCATATTATGTTGGGTCGGAGGAGGTCCTGACATTGAGCTGATAATTTATTCAGGGAGGCCTTTCACGTCTCTTTGTGGTCAAATAAGTGTGTGTGTAATCCAATGCTTAAATTCCCTCTCCCGACAGGTTGTTTTATTACAAGTCCCAGTTCACGTGTGACATATAAAAAGTAACCTACAAGGTGAGAAGTTGAAGCGGTTACGGAAAAAATACTTGTATCATCTGTAAATACTTCTAAATTCATTACTAATCACCGTTCAGGTTACTATCTAAAGTTAAAAACATAAAATCGGTACTTGAGATCTGAGTTGTCAACTATAAAGTACTGTTAACATCCATCCATCCATAGTAATTCTGCCCGAGGGCAGATCTTTCACTGCAATCATAGCATTTTCATGCTATGTTTTACAGCTTTACTAGGGAATTACAGGTATGGTAGCTTCCCGTTGTTTTCCACATCGGTGAAGGATGATGAAGATAATGATAAGAACGATGATGATAGCCGGATGATTTTCGGGGACCGTTGGGTCCTACGCTTCCTGACATTTGTCTTAAAGGTGAAGAAAAACCCCGAAAAAACCTCACCCAGGATCCTGTCCCGACCGGGAATCGAACCCGGGCCCGCTGCGTGACAAGGCAGCACGCTACCCCGAGACCACAGCGGAGGACTAGATTAATATATAGGTCTATAATAACAGCATTCAATAGTTAAGGACAACTGAGATGTCAGGTACCAATTTTATGTTTTTAAATGTTATGTTCTGAAAGAAAAGATAACTACAAATGGGGTTGTTACAAGGGTGCAGAATGCTACCGACATTATTTAAAATATACATACATATTGCATTAAATGGATGGTCAAAGAATGTAAACCAATAGGGTTAAAATGAAATGAGAACAAATACATACATAAATTATTATTCGCAGATGAACAACTGGTAGTCACTTCAGGATGTAAATATGCAAACTAACTGCTCAAAAAATTAGGGGATATTGTAGAATAACCTATTAAGACTATGTTTTTTGGAATAGTATTAGATGCAATCACTTTCTATTACTCCAAGATAATGTAAATAAGAGTTTGAAGTTGTTACGTAACCTCCGTACCACACCAGAGGGCAGTGTCTGTACTGTTGATGTGAAAGGGCGGTGTGGGGGTGAATGTTTTGTTGCTGTTTTTAAATCCAATCCAGTTTTCAGTTAGTGAATGACTTGCCTTAGGGACAGTGATGCCTCGACAACGTGATTTACCTGAACCATGGCTTGGAGAGCCATAGGAAGGACGGAAGCTGGACAGACACAACAAGAGGTGGCACAAGCCATTGGGGTGTCTCAAAGCGTGATTTCCAGACTTTGGAATCATTTTCAAAGAACATACTGTTCACAGAAGAGCCGGACAAGGTCGTCCAAGGGCAACAACAGCAAGGGATGACTGTTACCTCTTGTTAACAGCCCGTCGGAATAGACAGCAGAATGCAACTCAACTGCGAAATACACTTCAAACAGCAAGAGGACGCAGGGTGTCAACTCAAACTGTCCCTACTCGACTGCATGGAAGTGGTCTCTATGCCCGTAGGCCCATGGTATGTACCAGGTTAACTCCACAACACCGTAGAGATCGCAGAACTGGGCGGAGGAACATTGTGGGTGTAGGCATGCTGAATGGAGATCAGTTCTTTTTTCTGATGAGTCGCGATTCAACGTGGCATGTGATAGTCGGCGTGTATTCATCTGGAGAGAAAAAGGGACACGAAACAATCCAGCTTTTGTACGTGAATGATCCCCATATGGTGGCGGTGGATTGATGGTGTGGACAGGAGTCAGTATTGGTGGACGTACGGACCTCTACGTCATCCAGGTGGTACTTTGACTGCGGTAAGGTATAGAGATGAGATTCTCCGACCTTTTGTCGTGCCTTATGCTGGTGCCATAGGCGATTCTTTTCTTTTTATAGACGATAATGCACGACCACACAGAGCTGGCTTGGTGGACGACATGCTGGAAGTGGAGGGTATCGAGCGTATGCAATGGCCAGCTTCCTCCCCGGACTTAAATCCGATTGCATGTGTGGGATGCAATAGGCAGCCGCATTGCAGGCAGACCAGCACCTCCCACAACTGTTCCAGAGCTGCACATTGCTCTTATGGAAGAGTGGCCCACGTATCCCCAAGAACTCATTGCTAACCTCATTGCATCAATGCCACACAGGTGTGAGGCAGTGCTGGCCGTTCGAGGAGACCATACACCATACTAAAGAACATTTTCACCCATGTTAATGTTGCTTTGTTTGTTTGCCATATTCCTAATCAGGATCTCTTTGACATCTGGTGTGGTACAGAGGTTACGTAATGACTTCAAACTATTGTTTACATTCTTTTGGAGTAATAGAAAGTGATTGCATCTAATACTGTTCCTAAAAACATAGTCTTAATAGGTTATTCTACAATGTCCCCTAATTTTTTTTGAGCAGTGTATATGGGTAGAAAACTAGAGGGACAATATTCAAAATGGGATTTAACAATTAATTATAAAAAAAGTATACATGAGCACAGATCTTTCCGAGGAATTAGAAATAAATGGAACAAAGATTAAAACAATATGGACGATATCCTAAAAGAATGGAAGAAGGTTTTAACTAATAAAGGAATATTAATTGATAATAAAGATAAAATAAATCCTTTATTATTCGCTGACGATGTTGTACTTTTAGCAGAATCTGAAAATTAGCTCCAAATGTTAGCATATAAATTTAAATTAATAGCCAATAGATATAATTGTAAAATATCAATAAATAAGTCAAAAGTAATGGCATTTATTGGTAAATATGGAATTAGATCAAAAATTGTACTGGTTAACAAAATAATAGAACCAGTATCACATTTCCAACATTTAGGATGTGATATAACTTATAGAGAAAATAAAGATATAGAAAGTAAAGTAAATAAATTTCAGGCTATTTGTGGAACCATAAAAAGAACCTTAGGTCGGAAAACAAGGAAATATACGAAACTTAAATTATATAAAACAATGGCTGTTCCTTTGTTGTTGTATGGAAATGAAAATTGGATAACGAAATCAAGGGATAAAAGCAGGATACAGACTGCGGTAATGATGTTTTTACGTAATGTGAAAGGATGCACAAGAGCGGATAGAATAAGGAATGAAACTATTCGAGAAGAATTAATATATATAAATTGAAGATAAAATCAGCGAAAATAATAAGAAATGACAGAACACTTAATGAAAATGAACAACGAAAGAATACCAAAAATAACCTCTCTGTATAATCCCAGAGGAACAAGAGATGTTGGCCGACCACGCAGAAGATGGACTCCACTTTTAACTTCGCCGGAACAGGCTGCATAGCCTAAACCTTGTAGTAGTAGAAGAAGAAGAAGATTAAAACAGTGGAATATTTTAAGTATTTGGGGTCAATAATTCAGAGAGATGGATCATCTGAATTAGATATCGAAAAAAGAATAATAGAGACAAAGAAGTTATTTAAATATTAAGTTCTATTTTATGGACTAAGCATATAATCAAGAGGACTAAATTATTAATATATAACACAATTGTGAAGAGTATTTTTTATTATGTAGTACGTAAATGTGTACGTTGAAGCAAAAACACAGAAATAAATTCTTAGATACAGAAATGGACTTTTTAAGAAAATCGGCAAGAATATCAAAATTAGACAAAATAAAAAACAATACAATAAGAGAAATTATGAATGTAGAAAAGGATATTGTACAATAGATTGAAGAAATCCAAATAAGATGGTATGGGCATATAATGAGAAGGAGAGGCACAGAAACAAATGAAGTATTGAAATGGATACCTATTGGAAAGGAAAACGTGATAGACCTAAGACAACGTGGATAAAGGGAATTCAAGACAACATGAAGAAGAGAAATATGACAGAAGCAGACACGCACGACCGGAAAGTGTTGAACACAAAAAAAAATATATCTTGGTTGAGGATACCTGTGTATACAACAGAAACAATCCTGAAATAAAATAAAATGTTATGTAAGTCACAATTTAAAAATAGCAAAATTTTGTTCCCTTTTAACAGTTTTATTACTTCAATTTTAAAGGCCTGATGCTATTTGATCGTATCGTGTCTTGAATTTTTGGGTGTACGCCAGCAGAGTATGTAATTCAACAGTTACAAATTAGATTAGGTTAATAAAGATGAGCTCGAGTTTTAAGACCCTAATATGACAATCTTAATTTACATTCACTGTATTATCATCATCATCATCATCATCATCCTTAACGAATTATGTCTTTGCCTGTTCCGATCTCATATCTGTTCAGCCCAGCGCTTTCTTGGTCTTCCTACCGATCTTCCGTCCGAATTATTTGTGTGTGACTTTAGAAAAAGATCGTCTCGCGTGGTGGGTTTCCAGCTCGACGCACAACCCCAAACCTGGAGGACCGGAGGTTTCCCTTAGAAGATTGTTTTCTCCTCGGCTGACGAGAGTCCTCTTCCCGGGTTTATTTTCGGAGTTTTCCATCTCCTACACCCTTACTAATACTCGCACTTGGGTAAAGGGTGTTGGAGCTTTTTATCGACAGCCATGTCTAGATCCGCCGTATTCAGTTAAGCAGGGCCATCTCTTGCAGGATGTGGTTCTTCGCCACGTACGGACAGTCTTGGTTATAGCTTCATCAGAGATAAAGGTCTTGCATATCCTCTCCACCTAACACTGGGTTGGTGAGGACCAGTGCAGGGTCTTCCGCTAACAAAGCTGCTATCTCTACATTCTCCTCCATTGTATTAGCCTTTTCAATGTATGGAATGAGTGAGATGAAATCTACTCTACGGTGATCCTAGTTTCTAATTCGACACACTTCAAGCTTCGCACATATAACTCATACCGTCTGTTATTTCGACGGGATCCAAGGTCTCGAAGAGGGGCTACAACCCTTTCTCTGACCCTGTTTTCTCATGATGACAGACTCGGAGTCATGAGGAAGTATATGATGTGCCCCAACCACATATTTTAAACATCTGTGGTTTGCTAAATCAGACTATTTTTATCAAAATTAGATGAGGTGAAATGTGATATGAAATGAAAGAATGCAAATGAAATGACATTATGGGGGAGGGAAGAGGAGTAAAGACTGTTGGTGGGATGAAATTCGGGAAACAGGAGAACTCCAAGATAGCCTGTAATAATCCATTCATCGTTAAATGGGGAATACTGGAGAAAGGATTATAATAATTGATATTTTAAATTTTATTATATTTTTACTTCGTTGAATAAAATTTCAACATTTGAAAACCTTAATAAATAATAATTAATATTGTTAATTATTATTATTATAATTATCAGTCACACATAGAAATGCATTATATAAAGGAAATGGACAGCTAATGACAAATGAGGGAAATTTTGAGGAAGTGGCTGAATTCAAATACCTAGGAGCAATAATTACAAATAAGAATGAGATGTACAAAGAAATTAAATACAGTCTCAATTCTTGAAATGCGTGCTATTATGCATTAGAGAGACTCTTGTCGTCGCAACTCCTTTTAAAAAACGTTAAACTGAACATATATAAAACAGTTATTCTACCAGTTATATTATATGGTTGCGAAACATGGACTCTTAATTTAAGGGAGGAAAGAAGATTACGAGTATTCGAGAATAAAGTTCTGATGAAAATTTTTGGTCCAAAAAATATGAACAGATAGGTGAATGGAGAAAACTACATAATAGTGGGCTACATTATATGTATAGGAAGTCAGATATAATAAGAGCAGTTGCGTCTCGTAGGCTGCAATGGGCACGATATGTAGCACGAATGACGGATGGAAGAGGTGCAGGGAAGCTTCTGGTAGGAAAACCAGACCAAGAATCAGGTGGGAGAATACCATTATCCATTATTTGAGAGAAGTATATTATACAGGGAATGATTGGAAAACATTAGCTCATGATAGGTATGTGTGGAGAGCTTATGTTCTCCCGGCCATGAACCTACGGGCTCGATAGAGTCTGTGAGTTAGTTAGTTAGTTCGTTATTTAACATTCATCAGCAGCAGCACCACCACAACAACCCTGGGTGAGTCTAAGCTTCCTTCAGATTTTTTCTCCAGGCTTCTCTATCTCTGGCAAGAGCCACCAATTCTTGAGTTTTAATTATTTGACATTCTGTAGTATTCCGTCTATCATCATCATCATCATCATCAACAACAATCACGGATTAAGCCCATGTGGCTTGTTCTGGTCTCATAGATTCTCATTCAAAGTTGGATCCATCTCTTCTTAGGTCTACCAACATTCCTGCGTCCTTTTGGTTTGTATTTAAGTATAATTTTGGAAATGCTATCATCTTCCATTCTTTTAACCTGTTCTTTCCATTTTTTTCTAGATTATTTTATTCTATCTAAGAGTTTAAAGATATTAGCTCATTTCTAATATCTTCACTTCTTCTCTTATCTAGAAGTTTGCAACCAGCCACACTTCTCACAAATCTCATTTCACCTGCTTCTATGATCTTCTCTTCTCTTTTAGTTAAAACCCAAAATTCACTACCATACAATAGTAAGGGGACTGCCACTATTTATAAAATGTTAGTTTTGTTTCTTTTCTTGTGCTTTTAAATATCATTTTGATTGTTCCACATATATAATTAAATTTATTAAGTTTGTTAAATAGTATTCCGTCTATCCATTTCAAATTCAATCTTATAGTTTTCTGTCTTCCTTGTGGCTTACCAGATATGCGTATCGTTCATCTAACTACTTCATTTTTGTCATTCTCTGCGTATTTCCTGTGCATCTTAGTCTGTTCACTTTAATATCCGTAATGATGTCTGATAATTTATACAACTCATGTAATTCACTATTATATCTCATTCGTCATTTTCCTTACGGCCCATATATCCTTCTGAGAATCTTTCTTTAAAAAAGTCAATAACATTTAATAGCATTTTATATCATTTTATAT
>JASPKZ010008830.1:0-48826 GCA_030220185.1 Diploptera punctata | reverse complement strand
TGCCTGTCGGGCAGAATTACTATGGAAGGATGGAATATTATTATTACAATATTATTTATATCAATATTATTACCAGCAACATATATTATATCATTATTATTATTATTAATATTGTTATTAATGTTATTATCATTGCTCTATTCTTTCTATTTTCGGGTTTGTACAGCTGCTGTCATCTTCCCGCGCCAAACTTCCAAAGCCTACGACCTTGGGCATCTTCAGTACTTAAACCTCTCGCTTGCATAGCTATCCTCATGCTTTCCTTCCATCTGACTTTGGTCTTCCTTTTTTCTTCTCTCTCCGGTCGGTTGCCATTGATATAGTTGTTTCTGCCATCTCTTGTCTTCCATTCATAAAATGTGTCCTAACCATTTTAATTCCTTCTCCTCAATTCTATCAATTATGTTTTCTTCTGCTTCCATTATGCTTCTAATTTATTTATTTGTGACATGTTCTAATTTTCACATTCTGGCACTTCTGCGTAAATAATGCATTTCTAGAGAAGTTGCCCTATTCTTGTAGTACTTATTGATTGTCCATACCTCACTTCCAAAAACATTACAACAGATTCCACCAATGTTTCACGAATATATATTTTTTAGTGTATTTCCAAATTACGCTTATTCCACCATATTGAATTTAACGATGATATTTTTCTACTGAATTCAATTCTTCTGTTTTGTATTGTCTTTGCCTATACCTTAAATGTTATCTATAATTATTCGCAAATATTTAGTTTGTTTCACTTGCTTTATTTGAATTCCTTCTTCCAGTGTTAAATTGTCTCTTTCATTGCTATTGATTGCCAAATATTCTGTTCTTTTGTAAATTTACTGAGAGACCCCATGATTCATATGTATTTTTCAACCTTTTTGTCATGAATTACAGATCAAATTTGTCTTACGCTAAAACCAGTTGATCATCAGATCATCAGCAAAAATCTGTTGCCTCTTAGGACACCCATACCTTTGCAGCTTTGTTTCCATTTCATTAATATAAATTCTATATAACATCAAATAAAATTGGTGATAGACTGCACCCCTGTTTGAATCCGTTTTTGGGTTTTATAGGATTAGATATTATATTTCCAGTTTTAACATAATCTGTGTTATCTTTATAAATTTGTTTAATTAATTTGAATTACTTTTCTACCCATATTGCATTTCACTAAACTTCCCATTATTATTGTTATTATTATTATTATTATTATTATTATTATTATTATTATCATCATCATCATCATCATTTATTTCATTATCATTATTATTTTTCTCATTTATTTTCACTCTTCATTCTTTTTTAAATAAAATCTTATTAACTGATTTTTTAAATTGACTATCTTGATGAACATTTGCATTACATTATATATAATAATATAACTTTCTAATGAATTATTAATTACTTTTCTGCAACTTAACTGCGTCCCTTATAGGATACGATTAGGAAAATGTATTGATGTTTAAAGTACTCAGCAGAAAATCAAAGCATAGAAAGAAATTAATGTAATTGTGTAAAATAACAAATGTTCTAGCAGAAGAGTGGAAAGCAACGCCCATTTTTTGGAATTGAAAAAAAGTTCCCCTAATTACTGAATAGAACATACACAACATTTCTCAATCTAATTTTTTAATTCATTCCAGTAAGTGTACATTTAATAATGTAGATATATAAAAATTGTAATATGAAATATTGAAGAAATGTAAAATATTTTGCCACACATTATTATTACTTGCAGCTGACATTTCTTAAAATACAAAGAAAAATAAAGTATTTACAACATTATTGTAAATTGTATTATTGTTGTAGAAGACAGTAACAGGAACTTGCTAAGTTATAATCTGTTTTATTTGCTACAGCGATCTGTTAGCAGCGAACAACATCACTCGAATGTTAACACATAAAAATAAGTTATGATATAAAATGAAAATATAATTTATTTTTACATGCCATGTGAGAGTCAAAATAATATGTCAATAAATGTATGTTAATTACAAATGACAGTACATAATCTTTATTTAAGCAAAGCAGCGATGGCTTCATAATAGTAACTTGTACATATACTTTGCAACTTTAATTTCAGATTTTCAGAACAACATAAAAATTGAAGAAAAATATACAGTATATAATCTTAAACTATGTTTTTACAATAAATTATTCGAAAAACCAATCCCATGTCAATATTTATTTTATTTTAATAAACTTGCCAAATTTGGTCTGACATATTACACTTTATAAGAGAGAAGGAAAAATAAGCAAATTTGAATAGTTTATAGACAAAACCAATAAGTGTAATTGAAAGTGTAATTACGTAATAAAGGAAAAATAAAGAACGTAATTGGGAGACTGGCTGGCCACATATATGATTTCTAAAGATGGACATAAGAGCCCTTAAGCTTGATTGTTATTGGCCATTCGAGTCATATCGTGTTTACTTCATAAATTATTTTGATTTTTTTTAAGTATTGTACCTCAAGTGCCTATAAGTAAGATGTTGTTCAGGTGGTGTTTATCTTTGTAATAAGGGACACTAGGCTCATGTATACACTAATTCTCATCTGATTATTTAAAGATGGATTCAAAACTTACTGTGTTGAGTGTAATAACAGCACTTCCTGCTACGTAGATCGCGTGCTAACAGTTGCAGCAATGAGACTTGGTTATTATCTCTAGAGAAGCGCACGGTTTCACCCTGCTTTCTCCATTCTGAAGACGTTACATTGGTTCGGTTTCCCATCTAAGGATTGTCTCCACTATGTTATTGATATAGAAGAAAGCTCTTTCCTTTATGTAGGGCATGTTTTATTGTTATTGGAGTAACTGAGCAGTGTCTGGTACCGACGACAGACGTTTCTGATGTAAGGAGTCTCCTGTTGTAGGGAGGAACGAGAAAAAGAAGCTTAGTCTTAGAAACCTAGTATTTACCTAGTAGTGTTTATGTTGCGTCCAGGTATGTAGTGTAATCACAAACAATATGCTAACAAGTACTGTACACTCAGTGCTGAGTAAGTACCAGTTGTTACACTATGCACAACATTCCATGTACACAGAGCAACATGACATTACCTGACACCACGGTCGCTTCACCTTCTTATCCAGGGCACTTACGAGTTACCACAAACAATTTTACTCAACTTCGTGATGAATGTTGTTTAGGATTTGTAAACATGTTTCGATATCTCTTGTCCAATCACGATACAGTTGATGTGCGAATTACCACAAAATAATATTTTTCTGCCAGAATTTGTACGTTGAAGAATGGCTTCCCATGACACCGTGAACACTCCAAACACTTTGTATTTCTGTGGAGATATATATAATAAAATCAGGTGGATCGACAGATCTGCATACATTTCTTTACTGTCTGCCGCCCTAGCTTAGGTCGTAGAATATATTCCCGCAAACTAGCGGGTGCATGTTGATTCGGCGGGATTACTAAACTTAATTCTGCGTTCTTCAATATCTGAGCTTGGTGTACAAATTTCAGTATCTACTTTGGGTTTCCTAATTTGGGAAGGTTTGCAGCTCTGTACATAGCGATTCTCCAGTCGGGTGTGAACATTAAGCCTGAGCACACTCCTCTCCGCACACAATAACACGTTCCCTAAGTAAAGCGATCTACCAACTGGTGCTTAAATTGAAAATGAACCACTGTAGGTCATATTTCCTCCTAGAGGTAAATACAAAGATCAAAGAGAGCAGTAGGCGCACTTGAACACAGAGCTATTAACGACTTTAACGATTGTAAATTACATTTCAGGTAGAGTTTGTGCAGCAAACAAATGATGGTGTTATTATTCCTTCAAGTATCTGTCGCTGAGTTTGTACATCGCCACACAGTGAACTGTGTAAAAAGTATAGCAACAAATTATTTAGATCAATACAAAGCAATACTAATTTTAGGCCCAGTAAACAATCATACTGATTACATACTTCGAGAACTGAACACCAACAACTCAACAAACTACGATATTTTGACAAATGACTGACTTGCAAAGGAACTCACTTCTGGCATCAACCGTTCTGGCATCATTTGGAACAATATGACAGAAATTACCGAAACAATAATTAGCGATTTAAAATCCAATACACCATTCCTCATCGTCATCTTCGTTCCTGACGTCAGTCAAGACGTTACTGAAGATGAGACGAGAAATGAATTAGATGCTACCTTCAACTTGTATAAAGTGTTAAGTTATGCAGGTGAAACCCACAGAACAATAGCTGTGCTGCCATTAATAAATGCATTTAATAGAAAACTATTATTTTCCCTCTTAAAAGAAGGTTCTATTTCATTCTTACGAATGTATGATGTTACAGTAATTTCACCTCGTGCTAAATATTTTAGACCTAAACATAAAATGAAGAAAGTTTTACATTTAGTCAGCGATTTATATACATGGCTTCCTTTCACAAATGATCAATGCCACTAATTAAGGAACTTTCCTTCCTTGATACATGAACAGATGAAAAAAATGGTCAGTTTCAGTATGACCGCAATCTCTTGCCGCAAAAAATTCCAAATACGTTTTCAAAATGTCCACTTATTTATGCAACATTAGATGAATATTTTCTTGGGAGATCGGAAATAGATTGGGTTACTTTGAACGCTATGTTCAGATCTATTAATGTTAATTTGATACCTACTAACGATGGAATATATCCCGATGATTTTCTGCTAGGAATGTTTGCAGCTCCTTATAAAAGATCGTTTTACATTTACGAATGGGAAAAATTTATAAAACATTCAATAACTGTACCTTACGTATATTCTGATTTCAAAGTATATGTACAATCTCCAAAAAAGCACGTTCTGTATGGGTATTTCCATAAAGTTTTCAACTCCTCTCTGTGGGTACTTTTCTTTGTGACATGCATAATATCATCCATGGTGAATTACATAATGCACAAGTCTATTAGAATTGAGTTATCTGGTTTCAGGGAAATATCATACAACTTTTACTTCATTTGGTCAATTCTTACTTCCGTTTCGGTTCCAAAAATACCCAAAACTACCGGAGTTAAAAGAGTTTTTTCTCCTAATAGTTTGTCATGCTCTGGTAATGAGCACGATATGTCAATGCTTCTTCACCAGTTTCCTCACTGAACCAGCGATAGAAAGGGGAATCACCACCGTTGAAGAGTTAATCAGTAAGAAACCTCACTGTGTTTTCGCAAATAGAAATTATAGCAGCGGCGTTTTCAGACTTCAGTGTTAATGGAACAATAAAACTAAACTCTGGAGGAATAAGAATTCAACACTCCAGTACTGCTATTGAAAATGTCCTAAATATTGAAAACTCTGCAGTACTTACCACTGAAATAGACATGAAATTAAAAATATCCAACCGAATGAGACTTCAAAAACCTTGTTCCTTTCTTCCTCTTTCTCAAACAAGTCAGTGCGTTATATTCCACGGATTTAGTCCATTTTATGAAGCATTCAATTTAAAAATTATGCGAAGTTTGGAATCAGGTTTATTCATTAAATTTTTGCATGATTACTTTTCGTCCGACATAAATATAAACGCAACATTAACAACAGATAAATTTAGGAGAAATCAACAGGAAGAATACTTTGCTATAGATTTACAACACTTAAGGATTGTATTTTTCATTTATTTATTTGGTATGACTGTACGTATATTTGTTTGTATTTTCGAAATTGTTTCATTCAAAATGTTTAAATATATTTCACTGTGAGATGCTGCAGCAGATAATTTCGATAAATAATGTATCATTTATTTCTATTTTGTCTTGAAATAAGCTTAATGACTTCATATTATAGGAGTTAAACTACATTCTGCCAATATTTTATGTGTTTTTGTATCGGTTGTACATTGTACATGGATGTTTCAACTTGATTCTTAGGATATCCAAATTGTATTCATACAAACGTTATAGGATTAATGTATCCCAAAGAGGAATAACATTATGTGAGTTCATTATATGTGAGCACCAGGCTGTCGGTTCATCATGTGAACAAAACAACACTATTAACTAAGAATATGTTGAACCATTTCAGGTTACGTTTTATCAGACAGAAATATATTACAATTTCAGTCTTCGATAACTGAAAGTAAGTAGTGCTTTTATACAATATTTTTATATATCATTAAACATGAAATTTATCAAAACAATATATTTTTTGTTCTAAATTACTCTCGGTGCTGTACATTTACTACACGAGTCTCATGCCATGGAAAAGAAAGATGAAATTATAAACACACAAGGAAATCAGATGTTAGCTTTTTGCGGTGCTTTTGAACGGGAGATATGTGGAGGAATAAATGGAGAATTTACACTTAGTAATATAAATGGTGGGAGCTTAATCGGTTATACAGTATACACACAAGACATGATTCCAGTCCTAAGTAATCGCCGCGGTAGAGTTTCCAGAACTCAAACTCATCATTTCACAAACAAATTTATTTTAAATATGTAAGGCATTGGAGAGCCAGTTATTGTTGAAGTGGCAAAAAGTTTACAGCTAGGATTGAAGATCGAAGAGAAGAATTTATCAGGTGTTTGGAAACTCTACTGAATGAACTTAGCAGGGATAACAATGATTGAAAATTCTGACAGAATATTTAAAAAAGGTAACAATTCAAGGTTAAAACCACAATGAATAAGAAGTACAATAATGTATGTGGAATGAGGAAGAAGTATGTCCAAAGTGATATTTTAAAGTTTATAAAGGAATGCACATAAGAAAACAGAAAACTGTTCCCGTAGCAGAGAAAGTAATACAAAAATTATTAAGAGAAACAAAATTAGAATGGCAAAATAAGAAATTGGAGGAAATGAAAATCGCGACTGAAAGTGGGAATATTTCGGACATGTGGAAAGCGACATGAGGACTCAAAATAAGGAACGTAAATCGCACAAGAATATCACCGGGAATGAAAAATCTACATTGATAGGGTGTTCGGACGTGAGTGGTTAAGATATGATCGACTTAATAAATATCTGGTTACGACCAGGATATTTCGATAGAGAAGCACTTTCTTCCATTAAAAGTTCAAACACTGTAAAGTTCCTGCAATTGTTTGATTACCAGTATCATTCTAAAAAAATATATTATATTATTGGATAAATGATTACATGATTTGGAAATTGAGTTCAACAATGTTATAAATGGTGGAAACAATCCGGTAGGTTGCGAGACCGTTTTATAAAGGAAAGGGTGGAACTCATGTACCACAAAGTTATAGGGGAATTTGCCTCTTGTAAGTGTTTGGTTAAATATATTGTAAAGTTTATTAAGAACGAATGAGACAATGGGCTAAAGAGATCAATAATATTTCAGAATTTCAGGCAGAACATTATTTGATGCTAATCTTTAAAACAAGAAGGGTAAATGATGTGTATTCATTGATTTAGATGACATTTGAAACTGTGGTCCGAAGTAAACTTTCGGTAAAATTGAATCGGAAAGGTTGCCTTATACAATGATATAAATGTGTTAAATTCTATATAAAGGAGACGAGGGTTTTATCACACAGAACAAGTTCAGCCAATCGGAGAATGAGACAAGGTTACATTTTTTCCCGAATGCTATTTAATGTATACATTGATGATATTGTAGACATAGTGCTAGAAGAAGACAATGAAACCCCGGAGTTAAGAAATATTAAAGTCCCTGTTCTGTTGAATGCAGATGATGTAATTATTATCTGTTCCAAGAAAAGAGATAGCAAAGAGGATTTGATAGACTGGAGGTAGCCTATAGGGATTGACCGTAAATGTTATGACAAAATGACGTTCAAGAGTGGTACAGTGCAGAGGAATGGTAATATAGAGATCAGAAAGTGAATGTCAGTTCTACGTTGAAAATGAACGGAAAGTGAAAGAAACATATTGATATAGCATGCTTTATATGGAGGGGACAGTATACTCGATATTATGGTATGAGTGCCTGATATTCCAGTTAGCACGATAGAAAAATGTACATAGTGTTGGTGAGATGTTGGTTCTCAAACATTCTTAAATATTTGTCAATTAGTATGGCCGTGGAATCTTGTATTAATTTGTGTAATTTTAAGACGACATAAATTGCAAAATTATTGCTCTCAAGTACTGGTTGTAGCTAACACAAGGTGATCACCAAATTACGGATATAGGGCAAACTTCTGGGTGGACGAGGTTAGGAGGGAACTCTAAGATATTGGGACGTGTTGGGTATGGGGAAAAAGGGGCGGAAAATAGCAAGAATGTGTTGAGAAAAATGTGGAGGATATATTTAGATATAACCCAAGACGATATTACCTCTGATTATACTTGAGTACTTTCACTGTGTCACAAAGAGATATAAAACAAGTTTGAGGAAATAGAGTATAGGGCTCGTTTGGTTTAGGTTGAGGACGTGGATTTTTTTTTTTAATTACTGACTATCGTGACATGCGAATATGTCCAATGTGCGGGAGCTTTGAAGACGAAATACACGTCGCTATTTGGAATATTGGTGGCACCAGTTGTTGTCAGAAAGACAAAAATCTCAAATCGTGACAGTTTGGCTGCTACGAGTTGATGGTAAACCAAGAAAACTGGATAAACGTGAGTAAATTTGTGGACAGGACGTGGAACTCATTCGTGAATAAATAAATAAATAAATATGTAAGCAAAGTGTAATATCATTAATACTTAAAGTTTTATTTTGAATGTTTGAATTTGAATTGGAAAATATCTGATTTGCAATGTTAACTTATTGCATTGAATGCAGTTAACCACAGGGATGTCACAATTTATAAATATTCACCTGACACAGTAACGTTATAAAATATATTAGAGATCCGTAGATTTTCATTGCATTTACTAAGTTTTATTCTTGTTTTACTTCAAGAAAATTCTACGTGCTTGATTCTTCTATTTAATTAAATATTGATGTTTAGTTAAGGGAATCTGCAGTGGAAGGTAATAATGTAATTTAGAGTTAGTTATTTTCTTGAATGTTAAGTACGTGCATGGAATGTGAGTGAATAATTTTTGTTAGTAGTTGCTATAAACATATCGACTATTGGTGTACATTTTAATGTGTTACTATCTGACTCCGATGTGGAAAGCAACGGGAAGCTACCACACCTACAATATTCCCTAGTAAAGCTGCAAGCATACCATGAAAATGCTATGATTGCAGTGAAGGACCTGCCTTCGGGCAGAATTACTATGGATGGGTGGACTATCTGACTTTATGATGAAGCTATGAAATCTAATTAATAGACTAGGATTAGATACGCTATTATTTATGAATTAGAAGGAATTATACTGCAGCAGTAATAGTTATGGTCTTGCAACTTAAAGAATTTGGCGGTATCTTAAGTCCATTTAAAGGAATCTGTCCCTTAATGGAGAGTCCACGTTGAACCTTGCTTAATTTTATGGTTTGTCTTCCGTCCTATATGAAGATAAAATATTAGCCCAAAGGAGATATAATCAAATCCAAAAATGTAACCTAACCCTCCTCAACAGTAATAATAAGGTTATACTGATATAAGTGTTAAAATAATAATAAAAGTTAAAGCTTGAATAAGTCAATAATTTAACGTAAAATACAAAGGGATTAAAAAACATTAATGGATGGAAAAACAACAATTAACATTACAGCATTCTGTAAGAATTAAAAAATCATTAATTATCTATGTATAATTTTCTCATTTATAAACTGCTATAATTTCATCTCACAGCAATTTTCTGAGAAATAAATCTAGAGAAATAAACTGAAAATGATGATAAACGTATTGTTAGTTTTTGATCCTTGGACAAGTGTTTATAATTTATCACTAAACCGAACTAGAACATTCTTAGGATTACACAGAAAAAAGTAGAAAAACCTGTTCTAAAATACAATTCATAATTAAAATTAATTCATTAAAATTATACAATTAATTAGCGTGAAAATACAATCAATTTTAATCACAAAAGAGTAACCAATAAATGTTTTCGATTTGACGATAAAACTCAAATACCACAAAAAACTGTTTAACAGATAGCAGTTGTAATAAAACACTGGTCCTGTAAACCAAACATAAGATTTCCTTTAAATCTTCATAAGTCTCCAAGACTTATATTTTTACATAAACTGCTCCTTGAAATTAAAACAATTCTCTTAATTTCTAGACTATTGACTAGATTCATTTTTACCAAATAAATATTAATATCAATGTACAACATAATTGTGTTGTTAACTGTCGCGTTGCTATAACCAGACAATAATATAACTGTCAACAGCACGTTGTGTGTGTCTGAGTCTACTGATACTCCCAAGTGTACTTTCTTCTCCCATGTGATCCTGTGGGGACACCCGAACAAGTGCTCACTTATGCTTCATGAAGTTTCCAGGAAAGATTAACTAACTTCATACAATTCATCAAAAATGTAAACAGTAGATTAAAATTATGTTTGAGGCAATTAGAATAAAAAGGGCGCAAGTGAAAGTTTTGCAGTTTTGAGAAAAACAGGTTTAAAGTAGAAGTTGTTTAAGAAAACCGTAAGTTGTAACGATCATTATTTACCCACTGCATACACTTATGTAACTTACAATTGTGACTCAGGAATGTAATTATACGCCTAAATATGTTTATCACTTTACACCCGTCTGCTTCTAGCGCCTCACTTGTACAATTAATCTCTCCACACATCTCAGTTGAGAGGCGAGTTACCTGTTCTTCTTCTCCATCGTAGTTTAACTTCTCAACATACACGCCCCCGAGCATTTCACAGCAACACCTGTCGAGAGGGGGATTCTAAACTATACAGCTTGTAGCAGAATACAAATAATTGTAATGTGTAAATGTGATTCAATGTCAACTGGTTGTTCTTTTCAAACAACGAGTTCTTATAAAAATACATCAAGCAAATTGCAACACTTGTTGTAGTGTTTAAAAATACCCGCACTCTCTCTCACAAATTACAATAATTCTTAATTAGTAATAACCTGTAAAGTATGTTACACTAACTTCTTTGTAAAGATATTAAGTTTGGGTTCTAACTCTGCTTGCTGTCCACAGTAAAATAGAGAAAATATATATTCGCCGGAACCATGTCTATAGTTCTTAAAAGACAGTACACGTTAAATGGAGCCCGCTGATGCCAGATCTACTGCATAGACAAAGAAGTGCGAGGCAAGGAACAGATGTGTCAAAACTCTTAAAACCTCTTAAACCTGAGTGAAAAAACGTGAAATGTCCGATATATTTGTTACTTTCATATACGTTCACCTTATGCCCTACTGATCGAATGACAATACAAGTGTTTAGGTCTACGAATTAAACGTCTTAAAGCTCAGAGCGAGATTTAAATGCACACATTATAATACAAGGGAAAAATATAAATTATCATAAATTATAATTAATTATGACATAGGCTAATTAAGTTATAATACATTAAATGTATAATATAGGTCTATATCAAGAAATGTCCAGCATAAGCAAATATAGAAATTATAATCAATTTAACATATAATTTATTTTAATATTTTAAGAATATAATATTATAAGAAGTTATATTTAATTAAATATTTAATAATTTTTATAATATTAACATTTTTAACGAATGCAATAATATTAAAGCTTTTATAATATTAACCCCTCAGTGTGGTTTCCGTACACATACGAGACCGGTTTCCTCCCTTCTGTGCGGTCATTTAAAAGTCCATGCAGTACCCCTGTGCGATAGTATTTTTAAACTCTACTCACCCAGTAACTTATTTTAGATACATATAAAATTGTGTTTAATAGAGTGTAAACAATGAATGACCATTCTATTCTATTCTATAGTGTTCTGCCCAAGGGCAGGTCTTTCACTGCAATCATAGCATTTTCATTCTATGCTTTATAGCTTTACTAGGGAATTATAGGTATGGTAGCTTGCCGATTGCTTCCACACCGGTGAATGATAACGATGATCATGGCCGGATGATTTTCGGGAACCGTTGGGCCCTAAACGTCCTGACATTTGTCTTACAGGCGAGGAAAAACTCCAAAAAAAACCTCACCCAGGAGCCTGTCCCGGCCGGGAATCGAACCCGGACCCACTACCTTGATACCACATACCCAGTTCTAGATTCACACAATTCATAAGTTTTAAAATCAAATTTGGCAGTTTTAAGTGGAGGGAATTGTTTGCTCCTCCATAACCATAATGATTCATCAATTTATACAATATCTTGATTTGGATGGTAGAGAGATTGGAATTTATTATTAAAACATTCAGTGAAAGGGACAATTTTGAAAAAAGAATGAAGGACATTGCAAACCAAATTGTTTTGTGTTGACTTGAAATAATAGCACCATCGAACATGGAGGTAATGATTATGCATAGGCTTACATAACATCTCCATACATTGCTATCCCAAATAATGTTTTCCAATTATTCCTGTATAATTTATAATAATATCCTCAACTCGTGTCCAAGTCAGGGTCGGGTCAAGAGATGAGATGAGAAGAAGCCACTATATATAGAGGTCTGTGTTATGACAAGGGTGTGGCCGACCACGTCTGACACACCACCACAGAGGCAGATGAATGAAATGAATGTGATGAGATGATTATGGAGAAATGGTGGAATGAAAATGCGGCAGGGGATGGCGGGAGAAAACCCCGAGAAAAACCTGTCCAAGCTCCGTTTTTTCCACCATGAAACCAACATGGAGTGACCGAGACTCAATCTCGGGAACCCAGCAGTGAGGGTCTTGTATAATTTATCTCCCTCAAATCCTGGTTAATATTTTTCTTGTACTTTGTGGTTATCCCTCCCCCTACTGGGCACTTTGCTTCTAGTTTTCGTACACGAAGTTCCTATATAATTTCCTATTCGTGCCACATGCCCTACCCACAGCAGCCTACGAGACTTGCAATGTTTTATTACATCTAGATTTGATAGATATCACGTTGCAAAGTGTTATGTTTGTCTTTCTTCCAAGTTACACCTTAATTTCCTAATAGATCTCTCATTGAGGCGATGTGCTAACCACATGTATCTTGTTGACATGTTGGCAAATAAGCGTTAAGTGTCAATAAATAAAACAAATAACAAAATGAAAGGGTTAATAAAATATTAATTATTATATCTGTGGTCTCGAGGTAGAATACTGTCTTGTCATGCAGTGGGCTTTGAGGCCCAAACGGTCCATGGACATCATCTGGCTTTTATCATCATTGTTACCATCATTATCATCCCCTGGGTGGGAAGCTACCACACCTATAATTCCCTAATGAAGTAGCAATCATAGCATGAAAATTCTATGATTACAGTTGAAAGACCTATACTAGAAACAGAACACTATAGAATACAATATAGTATCGATACAAAGAATGATATAGAATGGTGTCTTTCATCGGTTAATTACAAGTTATATTTAATTGCAGATGGAGATTTCCTTATACTTTCATCAAGATATAAGTTAAAATGCATTCATTTTTTTTAATTGTGTGCTAAAGGTTTACTTATAATTTATAATTCTAAACTTCATCTATTTATCCTTCATTCATATTTTTAAATTAAAGATTTTTCATAATTCCACACATCAGATTCACTATGTACAATATTTATAAAAGTTAGAGAATCTAAATTTTATTTGTGAAATAAATTCATTTATATAATTACAGAAATTGATTCTTGTTGAATGGATTACCTTGGTTAATAAACTCCTGCTAGGGAGCACCTGTGTTGGAAGTATGCAGTACATACATTACTATTATTGCTATTGCTATTATTATTATTATTATTATTATTATTATCCTTCTATTATAATTTTTAATTTTTTTCATAATTCTACACATCTAATTCGCCACGTAAATTTGTTATATGATTTTTTATATACACACGATCCACGTCGGTTTTGAAAGAAAGGTTAGTTATGAGACCACACGGTGAGACACTTTACAAATATTTCTTTTCGGCAAAATAGGGCATTCACTAGTTCGAACGAAGGGCGTAACTGAAGAGAAAAAACATACAAAAAGTATCTCCATTCACTAATAAGTAGCTAACTCACTCCACATGCCTGTCGTAAATTATGTCATAACATGGAGGGAGATTTCCCTACCAAAGCAACAAAAAATAAGTTCTCCAGAATGTTTAACAAACTCCCTATAGGCCTTGAAAATCATAGATGTACCAACGCGTGATGACAAGGCAATCTGCATTTGGATATTTAAAAGTCCAGGCGTTTTAACACGTCCTTTTGTATCTGGGAAGGGAACGCCATGTCTAAATGTCCACGCTGATGGGTTAAAATTCTTCACGAATATAATAATAATAATAATAAATAATAATAATAATAATAATAATAATAATAATAGGAAAGTAATACTGAAAATACGTTACATACCATCAAGCCCGTCCACAATCCTCTGGTAATGGTGTTTAAATTCCTCACGGTCTCTGGATGGTCCAGGCGGAACCAGTGGGCGATGCATGGAAGGAGGAAGGCGAAGAAGAAGACGAAGAAGAATATGATGATGTTGATGACAAATGTATAAAAATGGTTCCTCGTCATCTTGAATCTCGTCTGTTTTCCAGAGATCACTTTCAATTTTCTTTGTATGGTCCAAGTAGTTTGCACAATTGTGTACTGTCACGTGTTGGTATGAGACGTTTTTCATTTTTATATAGTTCTTCACTTGTGCCCATACCATTTCGGTAGGATTAGGTTCGCAGTGGTATGGTGGCAAGCTAACAACTTGTTTCCCTGCTTATTTAGCCATCTGATCAATTATGCATTTATCATAAGTGTCTCTGTTTTGAGTCACAATAATACCAATCTCCCGTTTTAACATATCACTTTCAAAAGGGATTTTCTTTTGATTGAACCACTCTATAATCTTATCTTTTCTCCAGGAAGTTGTAGGCAAACGATCGCTTTTCCGACTATGATAGCCGGCATTGTCTAATACTATCACAGATCCTTCAGGGACATTGGGCAACAATTGCTCGGCGAACCACTTTTCATGCACTTCACATCGTGGACGTCTGCCGTGTTCTTTGGCACAGAAATGTTAACTCGGCACCATTAACGAACCCATTTTCATTCCCTGCATGAACCAACTCAAACCTTGACCCACGACCCCTAGGAGGCCTAAGACCTGTGCTAACACTGCTGCTTGACGAGAACTTTTAATGTTGGTATCTTTCCATTATTTTGTTACGATGTGACCTACGTTTACCCAAGACTCAACTGTATAAAAAATAGATTTCCCTTCATTCCTAAATTTGTTTAAATCTTTCAGATATTTATGACGCCACCTGATTATATCATCCCTTTCAATAAGGGCGCTTTTGTTGGCCCCGCTTACATATTCAAACCCCATATCATGAAGAAATCTATTTAAAATAGACCTCGAAAAATTTGGTAGCGTATCATCACTATTTACCTTGCTTAATATTACATTTAGTGCTGGTGTGTTGGTGCTATGTTCTCAAAGAACAAGGAATGAGCGATGCAGCGGACTTCGCTTTGTACTATTACATAGTACTTCATTAATCTGGCATTTTTTGATTGCTCGCTCGTTTAGGTTTCTTTTTTTACTGGCGTTCTAAGAGGACCTTTCGTTTGTTCCTTTCTTATTCTATAAATTGTGACGAATATGATACGGCCCTAATAGTGATTAAGGAATATAAGAAATGAATAAATAATGAAGGAACAGAATATAGTTAAAAATAAATTAAGTTTCATATTGGTAAATAGTTCTCACCAAGAAGCGCTTGAAACCCTAAGTAAAAGAGGTCATAAACATGTAACTCCTCAAATTAGACCTGAAATCCTTAATCTGGGTCTAGCTTCAAAAATCACGTTTGGAAGAAATGTCAAACTCCAAATTTACAATCGCGGAAAGCCCAAGCTGGCAAACACGCTCCCTAGCCGTGAGAATAAAATCAAAAGGTAGGTGGTAGTTTAAATAAAATAGTTACGCCCTTGGAGGACATGTGATTGAATATTCTAACCAATCAAAATCAGAGTTAGGGTATAGACCATATATGGGAATAATTGGTCCTGACTTCGATACGGAACTCATGAGGACAAAAGTTAAGACACTTATACTCGACACTTAGAAGGAAGAAGATCTTGATTGTATAGTAAAACAATATCTTGTAACAACGATTATGGGCTTAGGGAAATCTCCGGAACTCATAAGTCATATGCTAGTCCTCATTAGCGAAATATCGAAGACCAGGGACAGAAAAGTTTTATTTTCACTGTGTAATGTGCATTTAAATTGGCAGAGATTAATTAAATAAAATAATTCAAATAATTAGTGATTGTCTGTTCCCACGCAATTCTCCTTCCGAACCCATTATAGATAGGAGTCTCAGCGCTCACCCTGAAACAGGAACCGACTAGCTACCGAGGAAGGGCAAGTAACAATCCATAATTAAATCAAGTGGAACTAAAGTAAGATTATCAGCCTTATATAAACGTACTGCCCCAAAATTAAACGTTCCGAACACCCGGTAGCTTCTGCTGTCTGTTTAACTGCCCCCGGGCAACGTTACTTTTCTTTAAAAAATAATTAAATATGTTCAATACTATATTCCGTTCTTTACTGTGCAGTTCGCCAATACTACGTCGCTTAGCTTCTATATTCATAACTAATACAATAATAATAAACATGAAATTAAACAATTTTATGAAAAACACATGAACCAAAGACAATTGAGAGCCACTCACAGTTGAACTTCACTCAACAACTATCACAACACTGAGCTCTGAGCCTGAGGAAGTGCAGAGTCAAACGCGATCGGAAATTAAAAGTGACACCTAAGTAAATAAACAAATTTTAAACTGCGATAAAGTATGAATGCGCAATGATACCGAGGTCTGGTTTGTTTTAAAAACTATTTGAGACTTTTATAAACACATCTTCTCGCTTTGTCACCAACATACAGTCAATAACAAAAACGTTTCTCGCTACATAACTTTTTTGTGTTACCATCCGATAACTTTTAACAAGTATTTATTAAAAAATGAATAGCTCCTTTCATATGTAAAAATTATTGTCCAGGCAAAGACAGTGTAATCCATAAACATCAGACAACCCACAAAAAAATTCTTAATCTATCATTATCACTAGTTTTCTACCAATCGTCTGATAAATTTTATCTGCAAAAATATAGATTTGTGCCAAAATAATGTATTTGTCAAAACTATTCATTACATTAATTACTTAAGACTTTAAAATATATACATTCAGAAAGGGCGGAAAATTCCCTACACGATCACATTATCATTTTATTAAATTCATCACTTGTAGAGCAGAGGACTGGAAATACAGAGATAAAACACTTCAAAACGTGAAACGTTTTGAATATCTTGGTACGACGTTGAAAATGAACGGAAAGTGGAAGAAACATATTGATATAGCATTATTCAAAGGGAGGCGACAACTTAATAGTATTCTCAGTATTCTGGGTAGAGTGCCCGATATTCCAGTTAGCACGTTAGAAAAAATGTATGAAGTGATGGTGAGGCCAGTAATGCACTGTGGTAGTGAGATTTGGGGTTTTCAAAGAACGGAAATATTAAATAAGGTATATACGCATTTTCTATAATATATTACAGGACTTAGTAAGGCCGTTTCTAACTCTGGAATTTTATATGAATTTGGGTCATTTCAGGACGACATAAACTGCACAATTCGTGTACTCAAGTACTGATTGCGAGTAATCCAAGGTGAACAAACATTGCTTAGAGCAATTTGTTACGACCACCAAATTAGGAACGCAAATGGGAAATTCTGGGCAGACGAGGTTAAGAGAGACCTCCAAAAGATTGGGATGGGTTGGGTATGGGAAAAAGGGATTGAAGATCGCAAGAATGTGTGGAGAAAAATTAGAAGGCGGTACTTAGATATTAACCGATAAAATATTTTGGTCGAATGTGCGGGAAAACGATCACTATTTTTACAAAGAGACCTAAAACAAGTTCGGGGAAAAGAATCTTATATACTCAATCTAGGATCTAAAGAGAGATCAGGGCTTGCTTGGTTCAGGTTAGGGGCATGGACATTTTTAAAAATTAGCGATGATCACGATATGCGAATATATCCAATGTGCGGGAGCTTTGAAGACGAGATACATGTATTAGGAAAAATGTAACGATTTAGAATGTTGGAGGCGTCAGTTATTACCGGAAAGATTTCTAAATTCAAATCGTGGAAGATTGACATGCTGTTTACTGGTAAACCCAAAATATTGGATAAACCTGGGTAGATTTCTGGACAAAACGCGGAAAATAAGAACACCACTTATTCAGGAATAATTAGATATGTTAACAAATTGCAATGCCATTAATTCTTAATAATTCTACGTAACTAAGTTAATGTATAATGTAATTGTATTGATATCTAATTGTAATATTATTGTGTTTTTTTTTTGTTTTTTTTTTAAACATCAACTTATTGTAACGGACTGTCAACAGCACGTACGGCTTACTGCCCGAGCGATCCATATTTGTAAATAACATTGTATGTACCTTACTTTTAGTTTAATAAAGTCCTTATGTATGTATGTAAATTCATCACTTTGCATTTTTTAAAATTGGCAACATCGCGGGAGTAGAAAAGGATGGAGGCAATATAGGAGTGCGAGTTAGAGAGGTACATACTGCATCTAATTCCGTACTGACGATCTGTACACATAAATAATTTACACATGAGTGGGTTTAAGAAAAATAAGTCAAAGAATGAGAACTGCAAAGCTGCGCTTTCAAATACGTTACAATTAGATGTGGTATATAGTGTGTTGTGCGTGTTTAAGTATAATGTAATGATCCAGTTTTACGAGTGAAAACAACAGCGAGAAACTAATTGTAGTGTTAACTCCATCCACTTACACCGTCAAATTCCTTCTCTAATATATGCAAGAGTGCATTAATGTAGATTATATCGAAAATAAAGGGACAAGTTGAGAGAAATGTTTTTATTTTCAAGGAAATTCGTGTATCGCTACGAATTGCGTTTTTGATCTCCCATTGCCAACAGATTACATCGATGTTTATGTGACGCAACGGAATCATCATCACTCGTTTTAAAAAAATCTGAAACTAAAAATCACTTCCACAATTAAAATATTTTCACTGTCTACTTCAGGTCTATATTTTCCAAATTACTTTTCTTATCTTTGTTTATTGTGCGAAAAACTGAGTGTAATAATTTCAGATAAAAATCTTAACTGGGATAAGTTTCTACCAATGAAACGTTTAAAAAAAACAGTGTCAATGTAACATCGGGAGGTTGATTGGAGCGATACACAGTGTCCTTGTTTTATTTGACTCCGTGCATCGGACTGTGCTTATCATCACATTTATTTGTGTAAATAAATGTAGCAATGATTTAATTTTGGTACAAATTTACCCGAATTTGTACAACATATGCTATGTATCAGACACACAGAATATTGCATATTCATTTTGCTAATAGGGTCGTGTTTTCAAAGCCAAAAATGTTATCAGATATTACACCAAACCCGGTTATAAAATTCAAATTAATTTTTCAATTGGTTATTCTAAAATTATGATATTTTAAATAAATACTCTGGTTGTCAGTATTTCAAACATTTCGGAAAATAGTAATAATGATTTCGTTTATATTTTCAAACAGATTTTTAAGTAGTTTTAAATGTAGGTGTGACTGCCTGCGTAGGTTAAAACTCCATAATTATATAATGAACTAACTCATGGCCTCGCGTACAGTAGCTCTCTTTTCCTAGTTAATACGTTTCAATAATTTTAGGTGCAATTAAACTATCTTAAATCTTAATGAATTCTCATTCGTGCCCTTTTCTTCTAGCGTTTTCTACAAAAAATTAACATAGATGATAAAAATATGTATCACCTACTCAATTATATTATGATTATTATAATGATATTGTGAAAAGAAAAATTAATGTCTGAACCAGGAATCGAACCATGGACCTCTAATTCTCCAAACTAGTATGCAGCCCACTACACCATTCCAGATTTGGCACAAACATAAACAATTCTTTTCACATATACAATTCTATAATTCTCGTTTCGTCCGCTGTCAGGCAGGTGCCGTTACCATCGCCAACAGCCGGCTTCGTTTAGAAGTGTCTATATTTGAGAATGTTTACACCACCACTTTTATAAGCAGTAATTCACAATATCATTATAACATGATCCATTATTGGAACTGTGTTAAAATAACAGTATTGGAAAATGTTAAATACTTTAAGGTACGCAACCAGATGCAGGTAAGTTTACTTTATTTCAATTTTAATGAAGATAACATCAGATAGACTTTTGCGTGTTTCACTCTGCCGGACTGTGTTGATAGCGTCGCCCTTCTGTGTAAAATGTGTAAATATTAATAGAATATTACATTATATGAACTGTAACATTACAATTGTGCAAAATCTAACAGAGGAAATATTTAAAGCGGTATTATAAATAACAGAATGCCATAGCACTAAGCTTTGTATTTCAAGTTTTGTGTTGACATTAAGACGGTAAAAGTACTTATAATTAGAGTATATAATATTCGTCAATGAGTCATCATCATTATTAAAATAGCAGGTTTAGGTTCTTCGTAATCTGTTCCGAAGTCTCAAGAAGCCTTTGACAGGCCAACCTGTGTTTTTGGTCTCCCCTGTTTCCGAGTTCCTTTCTTTGGAACAATAAGGCTTATTTGATAGTCTGTTTTGGGTCAATTCGCTGTCAATTATTCTGATAATCCTGAATGTCTTCTGTAATATTTGCGATTTACTGTTGCTTTGATTTAGTTTAATCAAGTTAAACTCGACAGAGCAAGTAAACATGTGATGTGAGCCGCTTGTAGTGGGACTTGTACTGCGAGTATAAAATCCAGGTTTCACTTCTACATTTTAAACTATAAAGTAGATATGTAAGGTAATGCATGCGTGGGTAACCACAAGTAAGAATTACCGGTATGTAGGAATCCGTGTAAACCAACGGATAAAATAATGTATTGCTTTAAAGAACTGCAATAATCTTGCTCTACGCTACACATTAGCCCAAGTGCCTAACCCGTTCCAGAGATAACGTAACACTGTAAACTACCAGCTGTTAAAAACATTAATGTGCCTTCTTGGTGTGGAAAACATTCCATGAAAATCTTTGCGCATTTTAAAGTTAAACAAGTGTCCATACAAAACTCTCCCGAAAAACAAATACAATTACATAATGTGACTATAATATATAACTTTTACAGTACACTCTGAGATATTAAAGTTAGGTCATTGGATCTGGTATCAGTATCGACTTGTACAAACGGAAGGTACGACCGAGTGTCTACTTATTTTGTTGTTTGTTCAACAAAAGCTACAAATACCGTCGTTAGTCAACATAATAATTATCTACGTCTTTACAACTTATAATAGTTTTTCACTAAGAGCTCGTCGTAAATACAGGCCAGAGTAGTTACGTCAGAACTACAGTAAATATAAAGAGCAATGTTTTCCTGTGTAAAAATCACCAATTTCTGATTATTATTTAATATCTATGTAACAGTTGTATTCTGTATATGATGATTACTGCAGAGCTATGTGTTATAATCACATTCGCTTCAGGTTTAAATTCTCAATGCGTTTTCCCAGAAACCGGATTTAAATTACCGTAAATTATATTGTCTATTTTCAGACATTTAAAACAAACAAAAGATAACGGTACTTGAGATCACAATAAGGGTAAAGACAAAAACACATTCCTCCATTATTGATAAATGCTAATAAAAGATTACCCTGCCAAGGGATGTACAACATTTTACAAAATATAAAACAGCAGAGTTAAGCGAGTGTACCTCGTGTTCTGAGTTGAAGGACATGTAACAGCCTGCGAGTCTACCTCGCGAATGGATTAACATAAAAATATAAATAAATGCTTCAAATAAAATAGAAAATGTCAAATTACTTTCAGACGAAGTGTTCTAAGTTCCGCTTCGAGTCGTGAAGTTTTAAATAGGTGCGCGCACGTATACATTCTCATGAACATACATTTCTATAATCTGTTCCGTAACGTGAAATTGAACGATTCCTTTATTTATTTATTATTATTATTATTATTATTATTATTATTATTCAAATTGTTACGCAAGTACGGATCACACGGTAGAGAACTACTCGGTGAATGTAGCTACTCTACCGATAACTCTAACGTTGTGCAACTGAGTTCGTGTAACAGTTTTCATTTTGGGGCAATCATTTAAGACATTTGAGCCGGTGAGAATGAAAGTGGCATAAGTCATAAAATTTAAAAAATGAGTTAAGCCCATATTTCAAATCCTCTGACATAGTACTATTTATAATGCAAGTGGCTTTAATCATTAGTACACAAATTTGCCACTAGGAGCAGCGCTAGTTTTCTTTTCTTACGGAACTTATGTTTTGTCGAGAATGAAAGTAAAGTAAGTAACTATTTGTTGCTGTGTACAAACCAGTCAAGTGCAATTTTGAACATTAATAACTACAAACTGGATATTATTTCCAGTATTAACAGTTTCAAATGCCGACTACAAAATAAACCATCTCTGCTACAATTATGGATTAATATGATTTTGAAAAGTATTCTGGGTATTTTTATGTGTGGAATTGAAACAATAGCCGGAAGAGGCTCACAAGACATTTCTTCATGTCTACTGAATCATTTAAAACTTAATGCAAACAATAAAAAACATGTAACTATTTACAACGATACATGAATATGTGATTCAGACAGATGAGACTAACATCGATGTCATAGACCAAACGTTTTTTGTTCCAGGCCGTTCATATTTTCCAACTGATTCAGTTTAGACATCACATCATGGCCAAGTGTAGAAATAAAAACAAGTTCATTGTAAGGGAAATGAAAACAGATTTTTTTTTTCTGCTGCTAATTTAGAGAGAAACATGAGCAAGAGGAAGAAAAACACTGAAAACAATCCTGTAAACTGGTTGAACATTTAATGAATCAGACTATAAAACATAATCCTTACGAAATAATGTACAATGAAACATTGCTAGATAAGGTGTCCTAAACATAAAGAAGCCGACTGGAAGAAAAGGAATGTGCCATACGAAAAACTTCATCCAACAAAGAGACCTGTTGGAAAATTGAAAAAGCAACACATGGTCATCTGTTACTGTTTATTCCCCCGGTGTATCACACGTTTTTCTTGAATCTAAATAGCTCCGATGATGTTGAAGATATTGGATTTTTGCCATACCATGAAGAGATAATAGATTAACCTAATAATAATAATAAAGCCAGTAACAGAACACTTTAGAAAACCAAAAATGAATATGGCGTATTCAACATGCAAAATGTAACAATATTTCCTTGCTCATGTTTAGAATGAAAGTGGCTTAAGTCAATCCATCCCAATTTCTTGTACGTTATATAAAAGATACAGAATCCATATTTGTAGATTAGATTAACCACTTACTCGCAAACATTTTCCAGTTATCGGTATTGCAATATCATTTTATTTGATTTTGTAATAACAATTTTAACAAACTATTATATTACTCAAACTTGCTCTAAATTGATTTATGCCACTTTCATTCCCACCGGCTCATTTTATATACACTGAAAAAAAAATTAAAGATTAATTCCACGAGGCTGCATTTCTGCAAATTTGTACAATCAATTGTACGTATATGTTACATATAATGTATGTCTATGGTATTATTTAATGTTGAAATATTAGTGGACCTGATATATCAGTCTTCCTCAATTAAAAATAGTTAAAATCATGTTGGCCTTTCAGAACACGTTCCATCTTCCGCATGTATAAATTTTATAACGCGTTCAGGTCTGTGAGTACTTATATTGTTAACATTTTAAAAAATGCTACGTAACCTCAATTATGATTGCAGTGAATTGTAGAAATATTTACGCCTGCGGATAAATTAAACATATATTTAATTTATTGATTACTACAATACCCGGCGTGCGCTGCTACTCCTAAATAAATGTGAATGTGTTTTTACCACCAGTCATACGCTGTTATACTTGCCCGGGAATCTACATATGACGATCTTCTTGTCATCAATAAAAACAAAAATGGTTATTGTGAGTTATCCGTAGAATATAAACATATGCTGTCGCGGGCTTTTTGTGAGATATTCAATTCTGCGTACGTTAACTTGTTATCGTTTAGGTAAGGAAAACCATTTAAACGTCTTCTGCCAGGTAAAATAAAGCTATTATTATTATTATTATTATTATTATTATTATTATTATTATTATAAATAGGGATTTTATATCACCTTTTTCACTACAAAGGATGATTTTGGGGGTTAAGGGGTTGAATATCACAACTCTCTTATAGCCTATGTTCATCCCGGGAATCTCCTGAACATTTTGCAAGAAACCCCATTACAATGGGATCAATGGTATGGCCGCGCATAAAGTATAAACAAACAAACTAACATTCATTAGGTAACAGTTTTATATATACAGAATTGATGGCACACAGAGAATGTTCAAGTTCCAGAACGAAATCACTGCGCATTATGTGAGTTCAGCTCATAAATACACAACTATTTGAGAAACTAAAATCTGTTCTATTTCGTTGTGTGTCGTGCAATGGAAAAGATGTTGCGTAAATAAGTAGTGTGGTAAATCCTGCAAATAAAACAAAGCAAAACTGTACTGTAAACAAGAGAAGTTACTATTTTAAACACTTAGAAATTGTGTAACGGGTTTACGACTACGTAATGGAGACATGTCAATTGAAACTGGTCAGATGCCACCCTCTCACATGTCGTAAAAAAAGGCCCAAGCTAGGGTGACTTATATACAAAAAAATGTTCATTCTTTACTTTAAGAAAATGTCTTTGTACTGTGTTTTGCGAAGGGGCTGAAAAAAAAATAGATATTCACCGTCTTGAGAAGAATATTGGCATTTTGTATTTTATGTGTGCCCAGGACAGACGCACATTTACTGAATAAAACTACAATCTGTTTTGTTACTAACTTCATGTTTTAATTCTTCAAGACTTCAACGTAACCCACCATAATTTCCTATAATACCATAATTAACCTACAACAATTATCCTTTTCACCAACGAAACGCTACCGTACCCACATTACACAACAAAACAAATAAAATAAAACAAAGAAAATTAATTGAAATACCGGCGAGAGAGAGAGAGAGAGAGAGAGAGAGAGAGAGAGAGAGAGAGAGAGAGAGAGAGAGAGAGAGAGAGAATAAGCATAACAGCAAGCGACCTCATGCGCGGGAAATATAAGCTCCCTCCACTAGACCACAACCATCCCTGCTAGAAACTGTCGATATAAAGCGATGCAATGCTACAGGACTTTCTTGTATAATTAAATTATTTGACTTAATTTAAATTAATCAGACGCGTTTTGCATTAGTTGTGGGAAATAAACAATATTGTTATGTCTTGTGTTTTATAATTAAAGTAACGAAATTTTACAATCGTTATACATTTTCTATATATGACCTGTTTGCTTTAATTAATTTACTTCCCTACGTGTACAAATGTATTTATTTAACGAAGTCTGGTAACGTGTAGGCATTATGGAAATGTACGACGTTTTAAAAAAATTCTTCCTGACCTGGGCACGCGTCGTCTTATCGACTGCTCCACCTGGCGCATCATACGAATACTACATTACGTCGCACGACTTGAGACAGCACATGTAACAACTTACTGGTGTGAATCGATCGTTAAAACTTTAACTTTCCATCATCAAGAGTTGCGCCATCATTTTTTTCAAAGGCTGTACTCTATTTTTGGACAGTCCATGGTTGCGCGGATAAGAACTCTCCATACATCCGTTTCCTGAGCAAATCATTTCCAATCATCCCCTTTATAATTTACGTCTTTCAGATCACGGATAATGTTATTTACCTACTGGTTCCTCTGCTTTTCCCACAGGAAATTTCTACGCCCTCTTTTATTTCCCATCCGTGCCACATGTCCTTCCCATCGCAGTCTACGTTACTTAATGCATTCCTGTCCTCTATTTAAATCGTCTATTGCACCACGCTACGTTACAAGATTTGTAACCAAGTGAAGCAAAAACAATGTATACCATTACATGAACTTAGTTTAACACTTGACGTTACAGGTGTTTTTTCCCCCACACGCCACAAGAGCCTTACAGCGGGGTCCGACCTGTCGAGAGAGAGTTTTTAAACCATACTAACTGACCACACAAGGACATGAAGGCCACCTCCGAGACAACACAACATTTAGACTAGCCACATCACTCACACACACACACATACTGAACATGGTTAATGTGATAAAGAAGATTATGATGTTCTGTGACCGTTAAGACCTTAGCTTTTCCTGGCATTTGTTTCACAAGTGAGGAAAACACATCACCCAGGAACTGGTCCCGACCAGGGATTGAACCGTGACGCTGCGTATGAGGCAGGGACGCTACCCCGAAACCACAGCGTTGGACCCCAAGTAAAACAAAAAATAACATATTACAAATTGAGAGGTTCCGTGGACTAACACGCTAACTGACTGTAAGTCATTATTTTATCACATTTTCCGACACCTGGTTGGATGCTTTATATTGTAATAAAATATTAGGTTATTCCTGGAGGACAGCAAAAGCAGATGTGCGATCGTGTAGCTGGTTCATACTGAATGTCTGTTCAGTGGATTTTGGAGATAAACAACTGCAGGACACAATGCTGTTAGGTTACATTGAAATCAAGCACTACATATAGAAGAAATCATGAGTATTTATTTGTAAACAACATGAAATCAGAGGATAGTAATGTCACTGTACGTAAAAGATTTAACACAGAAGCGTTTAAAAATACAGAAGCCCGTATTAAAACATGTCAACAAGCTTTCAAATTGTGGACTACAAATGAAAATAGTGGAAGATTGATCAAGAAATTTCGAATAAAATGCGATATGACTGGAGGCAATTCCCCACAGATATAGGCCCACTCACATTCAAACGAGCAATCTTCAAGATGAATGAAAACATGTTTGTTTTTTTTACATTAGGTTTCAGTTTTAAAAAGACACAACTTTCTACTTAATATAATAAAGATGTATGAACAAAGATAAACCCAGTTCAAATATTAATATATCAATGATATATTAAGACATCCCCGTGGAAAATTCCACGTAGTCTTCGTAGACTACACGAAGGCTTTCGATAAATTAAAGAGACGGATACTAATCTCGAAGCTGGAAACAATGAAAGGAAAAGACGGAGGAAGTCAAAATCTACATATATGCAGACGACATGGTCATCAGATCCAACTCCATGCAAAGAGCAACCAACCAACTTGAGAAGTGGGCACAGGAAAACAAAATGGAAATAAACTCGAGGAAAACCATACAGATGACTTTCCGCAACGGAGGTCAGGAATCTGCGGAGGACAGAAGCTATCTAGGAATATAACTTCTCGTGACAGTTAACAGCTTCAAATATCTGGGACGGACGCTGCAAACCACTGCCAGAGAATTTAGAATACATATAAAATCCCCTGCAGCAGCTGCCATAAAATCCATGTTTGACATCAAAGTAATATCCAGACAGTCACTAAAAACGGCGGTGGCCTTGTTTAACGCAAAAAGTAGTTCCCATTGCAACCTATGGAATAGACCTAATTTGGGAGAAGCTGAGTTTAACAAGAGATCAAATAACTTTGGAAACTGTCAAATCACGCTTCTTGAAAGCCGCTCCTAGGTGTCTCAAAACACACAAGTCGAGGCTAGCATATGAACTTGCCAAGGAACCGTTATTCACAGAAGAACTGCGTATGAGGCTACCATCCACACACAGCTCAAATTAACTACTACACGAAAGAGAGAAAAGACAGGAGATATGGCTGGACTCCTATACAACAGAAGCCATGACAAACAGATCCTGGACCAGCACCATTCAAGAACTCCGACACCTGGTGAACTCAGTAGCAATGCATGGATACCACCACTACAATATGCTGACCAAGTGTTTCCACGATCCCGAGAACAACTGTGCGAGCAACCATGCGATCGTTACCATGTAACCACCTGCAAAAAGCGAAGGAAATCCCAGGTAGAATTCTGCAAATAAACTATATGAATCAAATTAATGAGAATATGTATGTACCATATTTTCTGCATAACGTGTGCTCATTTATTCTATTATTATTATTATTATTATTATTATGATTATTATCATTATGATTATGAATATGATTATGATTATTGTGATTATTATTATTATTATTATTATTATTATTCTATTATTATGATTGATTATGATTATTATGACTATGATTCTTATGATTATGATGATGATTATGATTATTATGATTATGATCATGATTATTATGATTATGATTATTATAATATAATTATGATTATTATGATCATTTTTTTCATTTTTTTCAGCATGCTCCATTACCGTAGTAATATTACATGCATAACTTAACAAACATAAAATCAGATAACATAACATTACATAACATCACATATTTGATATTTTTTAGATGTTTTTTTATCTTCGTCACTTGTTAATCACTCATTTTCGTACACTATTGTTTTTGCATATTTTTTTTTTAATTTCTTAAATATTTGTGTATTAGGTCTTTCTCCGTCACAGGCCATGTTCCTCCTTCTTTGCGGATTTCTTCTTTCAACTTATTTCTAGAATGCTGCTGCGATTCTCAATTATAAAGGAGATGGTCTTCGTTTTGAATTGCTTTTCTACATGGACAGGTTGCGTTGTTTAATATTCCAATACGATAAAGATTTGATTTATTTTTTCCATGACCAGTTACCATTTCAGAAAATTCTGGAGTTTTTCACATTTAAATTTTAATCTGTCTCTGACTGATGGGAAGAACTTCTTACATGTGGCTCCTTTATCTGCGTTGTCCCATTCGTTCTGCCATTTAATGGTTCCTTCTTCTTTTATTTGGGCAACTATTGATGATTTAGGTATTTTTGTATATTCTACGGTTACGCTGGTTTCTGTTGCAGCTTCTTCCGCCAATTGATCTGCCATTTCATTCCCATAAATTCCAACATGTGCTTTTATCCAGCCTAAATGTACTATCCAATTTTGTTCCCTGAGTTTTGCTATTGTTTGTCTTATTTTTGATATGATGTATCCCTGTTTAACTTGACTATCTGTATAAACTGCAAGAAGACTTTGTTCAGAGCTGTTTTGGTCAATTGATGGTACTCCTTCTAGAGCTTTAAGAATTCCTATCTGTTCAGCTTGAATTTTTGAGCAACGATTGGACAGTTTGACTTTTATTGTATGCTCTAATTTTCCGTTTTTCAAGATAACTGCAGCAGCCCCTACCATTCCTTGGAATTTACTGCCATCAGTGTATATTTTTATTTTGTAGTTGTTCGATCCTTCAATCTCGTCCACATTAATTCTTTCTGCCGGATGTGGCCACTCCTCCTTTTTGAGTGGTGCGTCAATGTTTGTGTGGTCATCCTGTATGGTTCTATATATAAGATTCTTATGATTATTATATTATGATTATGCTTATTATATTATGATTATGATAATTATATTATGATTATGATTATTATATTATGATTATGATAATTATATTATGATTATAATATTATGATTATTATGATTATGATAATGATTATGATTATGATTATTATGAGTATGATTATGATTATGATGATGATTATGATAATGATGATGATGATTATGTTGATGATTATGATGATTATGATGATTATTATAATTATAATGATAATGATTATGATTATGATGATTATGATTATTATTATTATGATTATGATAATTATATTATGATTATGATAATTATATTATGATTATGATTATTATATTATGATTATTATATTATGATTATGATAATGATTATGATTATTATGATTATGATGATTATTATAATTATAATGATAATGATTATGATTATGATGATTATGATAATTATTATTATGATTATGATAATTATATTATGATTATGATAATTATATTATGATTATGATTATTATATTATGATTATTATGATTATTATATTACGATTATGATAATGATTATGATTATTATGATTATGATTATGATTATGATTATTATGAGTATGATTATGATGACTATGATTATGATTATGATGATGATTATGATAATGATGATGATGATTATGATGATTATTATAATTATAATGATGATGATTATGATTATGATGATTATGATTATTATTATTATGATTATGATAATTATGATTATGATGATTATGATTATTATTATTATTATTATTATGATTATGATGATTATTATGATTATGATGATTATGATTATGATTATGATGATTATGATTATTATTATGATTATGATTATTATGAGTATGATTATTATTATGATTATGATTATTATGAGTATGATTATGATTAGTATGATTATGATGATTATGATTATGATGATTATGATTATGATTATTATTATTATTATTATGATTATGATTATGATTATTATGAGTATGATTATGATTAGTATGATTATGATGATTATGAGTATGATGATTATAATTATGATTATTATTATTATTATTATGATTATGATTATGATTATGATGATTATGATTATTATTATGATTATGATTATTATGAGTATGATTATGATTAGTATGATTATGATGATTATGATTATGATGATTATGATTATGATTATTATTATTATTATTATGATTATTATGATTATGATTATTATGATTATGATTAATATGATTATGATGATTATGATTATGATGATTATGATTATGATGATAATGATGATTATGTTGATGATTATGATTATGTTGATGATTATGATTATTATGATTATGATGATTATGATTATGATTATGATGATTATGATTATTATTATGATTATGATTATTATGAGTATGATGATTATGATTATGATTATGATTATGATGATTATGATTATTATTATGATTATGATTATTATGAGTATGATGATTATGATTATGATTATGATGATTATGATTATTATTATGATTATGATGATTATGATTATGATTATGATGATTATGATTATTATTATGATTATGATTAGTATGATTATGATGATTATGATTATGATGATTATGATTATGATTATTATTATTATTATTATTATTATTATTATTATTATTATTATGATTATGATTATTATGATTATGATTAATATGATTATGATGATTATGATTATGATGATAATGATGATGATTATGTTGATGATTATGATTATGTTGATGATTATGATTATTATGATTATGATGATGATTATTATTATTATGATTATTATGATTATTATTATTATGATTATGATGGTTATGCTGATTATGATGATTATCATTATTATGATAATTATTAGACCAGGACGTCCACTCAAAAGACTTCTGGATGGTGTTTCTCTTGAGGCCGAAACAGGTCAACAAATGGCCTAAATTCGTGAATGTACTATGATGATGATGATGATGATTATTATTATTATTATTATTATTATTATTATTATTATTATGATTATTACGATTATTACGATTTTTATGATTTTTATTATTTTTATGATTATGATTATTATGAGTATCATCACCATGATCATGATGATCATCATTATTATTATTATTATTATTATTATTATTATTATTATTATTATTATTATTATTATTATTATTATTATTATTATTATTATTATTATAAATATTAACATTTTGTTATTAATTCAACTTATAAAAAATTAAAGTTTTTTTCTATATATACGTTAGTTTCAGAGTGCAGTATGAAAGGATAATTATGTTTATTTTTGCATTTTTATTATTGTGCGCCACAGTAGAAAGTTAACAAAAGTGTCTGTATTCTTATTTTACAAAACATTTTCCAATAAAAAAAAGCATTTAATTAACTTATAAAGAAAGTCGCTATCAACATTCTTTTTAAATATTATATTTGAATAATAAACATTAATTTGTTTCATTTTGTGTTTAAGGAATGCTCTATATTTTCAAAGTTTAATGGATTTTCATAGGAACACACAAAAAATAATGTATTTCAGACTACTCAAAACTATGTTTTTGCACTTAAACCGTTAGTCCATGGAACCGCTCAATTAAAACATTCTAAAAGTTGAATACTGCTTATATTTGAGATCAATCATAAAGTTGCAATTATTCATTTTGCAATTCCCAGTCAATAAATTGCTTATAACAACAACAATAGTATTATTTACAAACTGCCTCATATAAACGTAATTGCAGAGATCTTGTTGTTATCAAACAGACGTGCTGTGCAACACCAGGATACAGCGCATGCTCTTCCTTCCCGCATCATGTCATTTCATGTTAGCTGAAATAGTCTGTTTAGCGAACCACAAGGTGTTTAACATATGTCATTGTGGCGGTCACGCTCAGGTACTTCCTCATGACTCCGAGCCTGTGTCTCAACTTAGTGTAGAATAAGGCCTAAGAGAGGATTTAGTCCAAATAAATTGTGTGATGAGTGGTGAGTGTGGAAGCAGGAACACTGTAGAGTCGAGACGGGTGATACATTGAACAAAAATCAAGTTAGCTGCGTCTTAAAACACGGACATATGTTTACTTAATAATCTAATCTAAGAGATGTGTTAGATTTTCAATAGCATATAAATAAAACGCAATTTTATTTGATCGTGAAGAAGAACCAATTTCGCCTGCAAAGCGTATAACTAACTAATACACTGGCACTATCGAACCCGTAGGTTCATGACCGGGCTTGACATACATCCCTCTCTTGACAATCACACCCTGTATAATCTACTTCTCTCATATCATGGTTAATGTTAATCTCCCACCTCATTGTTGATCTACCAACCGGATGTTTTCCCTCTAGAACCTTCCATTCGTGTCACATGTTCTGTCTATTGCAGTCTACGAGACTTCCGATTCCGGGTTTTTTTCCACTTTTCAGCGGTTGCCCTTTTACCAGCCGGCTACTGGCCCTTCACATCCACATGTGTCAATCACAGAGGTAGATGATCAACAGCCAGTGTAGGGGTGACATGTGGTTAGCATGTCGAGTCCCCCAGCCGTTATAGCTGGTTCCTCAACCTGGAGCCGCTACTTATTGTAGCTACCCAATTGCCTCACGATGCTGGGTGGGCACCGGTCCCATACTGGCCGAAATACCATGAGAAAATTTCTTCCCCCATGGAGACTCGAACCAGCGCAAGTCCCGTAGCTCTGCGCCAAGGCTTCCTACCTTAACCGCTCGGCTACGGCGCGGGTCTTCTACGAGACTTAACTGTTATTATATCTGGCTTCCTAAACAAATCTTGTAGCTCACTATTATATAGTTTTCTCCATTCACCTGTCTGTTTTTTGGTTCAAAATTTTATAACAACTTTATTCTCAAATAGTCGTAATCTTTTCTCCTCCCTTAAAGTAAGTGGCCATGTTTCACATCCATATAATAGAACTGGGAGAATAACCCAGTTTTATATATTTTCAGTTAAACCTTTTTTGAGAGAAAATAGGACTACCAGAGTCCCTGTATGCACAATAGAATGCATTCTGAGAGCTGAACCAATAGCCTGTGTAATTTCTATGTGTATCTCGTTCTTTTTTATAATAATTGTCACTTGGTATTTGAATTCAGCCACTTGTTCAAAGTTTCTTTCATTTGTCATTAACTGTCCATTTCAATTAGGGCCTATATAATGTATTGCTATGTGACCGTAGAGTTAATTTTACTGATATTTACTTTTAACCCAACATTTCCAAATTTCTTAGTGTTAATTAATGGAACGGATGTTTTGGGATTAGTTTTGTTTATTACGTTGCGAATTTCTGCTGTTTCTTTGAATTAATTGGCCTCTGCTTACTTTAATTTAACTCACTAGAACAAATGTAAACAAGTGGTTTCGGTCCCATCAGCGCGTCATCGCACTGTGTATTATTGACAGAACATGGCCCGCCCTATGTCACAGACTGTATAACTCAACAATTGTTCAAAAACAAACTAACTTATGCACCTCCACTGATAGTATTCTCTCAACAATTTAATAATGATATAATTTATTTTATAAGCATTTAATTAAGATTGACAAACATGTGATGTTGGTGTTTTAAATACTGTATAAACAACAAATTATTAGTTTACTATATCTCATTATTTGTATTATTTAGATGCACATTAGATAGGAACTGACTACCGAACAATTCAATTAATCAGCTTGTGTTCATTAAAGTTACTGTTTTAGATATTGCATTAATGGTCACGTTGTAATTTAGTGTTTAATAACAGAGTTAATTGTGGAACAGGGTCTTAACTCCACCAGGATAAATTAATTAAATAAATAAATCATCACAGATGGGAAGACAGAAGTGCAGGAGAAGAAAAGATTACGAGTGTTTGAGAATAAAGTTCTTAGGAGAATGTGTGGGTCAAAGAAAGATGAACGGACAGCTGAATGGAAAATATGCATAACAGCGAGCTATGTGATTTTTATGGCCGCGCGGAAATAAGCTCTCCACAAATCCCAATTGTGATCTAATCCCCTGTATAATTTACCTCCCTCATATCATGGTTAATGTCGTTCTTAGTCTACCTACTGGCTGTTTTCCTATAAGAGATTCCATGCCCCTTTTTTACTTCCCATTTGTGCCACATGTCCTCTTCACCGGAATCTTCGAGACTTAGGCCTATAGATATCATGTAGCCTACACTTCTGCATTCACTTGTCTATTCTTGTATCTTAGGCCCTTTTTTCTCAAATATTCATATTTTTTTCTTAAAGTAAGAGTTCATATTTCGCATTCATACAATATAACTGGAAGAAGAATATTATATATATTTTAATTTATCATTTCTTAAAGAGGTTGGGGCGACAAGAGTCCCTGTAATGCATAACAGCATGAATTGATGCTATGTTCAATCTGTTTCTGCACCTCGTTCCTGTTTGTAATATTATTGTTCCTAAAGTAAAGTGATCCCACAACAGGCCCTTGGGGTAGTAGGAAGTGTAAAGTGATCCCATAACAGGCCTCAGGAGTCCCTTGGGGTAGTAGGAAGTGTAAAGTGATCCCACAACAGGCCTCAAGAGGCCCTTGGGGTAGTAGGAAGTGTAAAGTGATCCCACAACAGGCCTCAGGAGGCCCTTGGGGTAGTAGGAAGTGTAAAGTGATCCCATAACAGGCCTCAGGAGGCCCTTGGGGTAGTAGGAAGTGTAAAGTGATCCCACAACAGGCCTCAGGAGGCCCTTGGGGTAGTAGGAAGTGTAAAGTGATCCCACAACAGGCCTCAAGAGGCCCTTGGGGTAGTAGGAAGTGTAAAGTGATCCCACAAGAGGCCCTTGGGGTAGTAGGAGGTTAAAGCTCCCACTTTTTCTGGACACTCGGCACTTTATGTCAGCCGGGTTGTCAGCCCTGCGTGACGGCCGCCTTTACCCCAGAACAAGCGTCTGGTACTCATTTCAGTTAGAGGCTGAGTCGACCCCAGGGCCATAGTGCCGCCAGAGGGTTTGGGTCAGTTTAAAAATCCTGACCCCAACGGGACTTGAACCCTCGACCCTCCGGCTTGTAGCCCAGTGCCTTAACCACTACGCTACGGCGTGCCCCATATTATTGTTCCTAGCTACCCCTGAATTCAGCCACTCTTTCAGAATATCCTAATTTTCATTCGCCCTCAATTTCCACTACAGCCTATAATGCATTTCTACGTGTAAACCTATATTTAATTTTCATGATGTTTACTTCAAGTCTCCATTTCTTAACGTTACTCAATAGAATATCTATCACCTACTACGTCATCATACCAACAGCTTGTTTCAATATAAATAAAACTTGCTTTTGTTTTAGACGTGTCTCTGCTCAGCTGGTCAGTGAAGGGAGATGTGATGAGTAAACAAAAATGAAACTCCTCTGTAAGGTTATAAATGCAAACAAAACACAACGAAACTCTGTTATTTAGCATCGTAGAGTTTATATTTTTGTTATCTGTGATCGAGTCGCATTGCCTCTTCCCACGCGCTACGCATAGAGTTACTGTTTACCTATCAACGTTCTTTAAGGTTGTCCAAAGTTTGTTTGAAAAATGAAATTGACCACAACAACAGTGGACTAACAAGAAGTTTAGATCTCGTTTCTTTCGTTTGTTTCAGGAAGTTTCATATTTTCTCTACATTCGTACGTATTTTGCCGTCATTTTGTGTTTTAACGTTCTCTTTATAGCACACTTTCCATAAATCTTATCTTGAAAAAACAAAAAGGCATATACCGTTATAAAAAATATGGATAGAATTTTATAAAAAGTAAATGGACAGTAGCTGAAAAATGAGGAACATTTTGAATAAGTGTAATAACCAAGAACAATAATTACAAAAAGGAATGAGGAGCACAAATAAATTAAACACAGGTTCAATTGTGGAAATGAATTTTATTATGAATTTGATGAACTCTTGTCGTCCCAACTTCTCCCGAAAAATACATAAAACTGTTATTCTCCCAGTTGGACTTTTACTTTAAGAGACGAGAAAAGATTACGGGTATTTGACATTAAAGTTCTTAGGACAAATTTGGACCAAAGAGAGATGAACAGACAGGCGAATAGAGAAGACTACATATGATCTATACTATAGGGTGCGCAATAACTCTTGAATTAAATGAATGAAGTCAACTATAGGAAACGTGCTGTATTTATGCCCGTGTATGGACCTACGTTTCTTATTTATTACTCAAATAAATAGGCTTAAAATTGAAAACCCTGAATCCAATCTAACTTCTGAAACATCCAAATAAAGCAAATATAAAAGTGTATTAAACATGTCTTATGTAAATTAATAGATTTTAAAATTTTCTTTCGATTGACCTCAAATCAATTCTAGAAATAGGTTAAATAATCTCCGCGTAAGTTTGAAAAACTATGTTAACCACACAGTTAGCTGCTTGAAACAGACGGCTGATGTGCTTATTTGAATATTTTTAATTAAAATATATTTTGTATTTTTACATGTTTTAACATGTTTGGTCATTTCTATTCAAACTGTATATTAATAATGAAAATGTGGTCTCGGGCAGTGTCGCTGCGGAGCAGGGTTCGATCCCCTGTCGGGACAAGATTCCAGGGTGATTGTTTTTTTTCAGGGTTTTCCTCAAATGTATGGAAACTTTAAGGCACAAACAGTTCCTGAACATCATCTGATATTCACCACGTTTAGTGTGAATGTGTGTGTGTGTGTGTGTGTGTGTGTGTGTGTGTTCTCAGGGAGGCCCTTGTGTGTTGCTCCGTGAGGTCGTGCGCCTGCAAGGAGACAGGTTAAAACTAAGCTGTGTTAAATGTAATACAACTAACAATGGACAAAATGATAAAAAACAAGAATAGGATGAGTTATTTTTATAATTAAGGTTAAAACTGAAGTTTACAGCATTTTCAAAATATATTTAAAAGTGACACAGTTCACAAAAGGCAGACCTGGGTGAGAACAGTTCCACTTATTCTTCATAAGAACATAAATACAAATACAAAATAAACATTTTTTTTATTTCCCCAATAGGCCGTAATTATCATCCTTATGCAGGCACAACAAAGGACTGAGCAGGTCCATAAGCTCATTATTTAATCGATTCTAAGTTGAACGGAACATCTTTTACACGTCAACAATTGAGCTGTGAACTTAACTTGTGGACAGTGTTGTAAGTAAATGAGTAGAAAAAGTACCAACTTAGGCAACGTAAAAAAATATGATATATAAATAATTTTACAAGATAAAATATGCCACACTTAATGAAATAGAGAAGGACCGATATATACAAATGTAATTGTCATTGGAAGCTTGGACGATAAGCCTAGATAAAATAAACATTGTTAGAATCAACATACAAAAGCACTCGCCGATCTCCTTTCATCATGTTACTAGTTGTTGTGCTGGTTATATGAGTGAACAACAGTAATGGATAACCAAGTATTACTATTCTCAACAGAAAACATCACCTTTCTTTTTGGAATTCGTTATACGCATTCAGTACTTGTTTTCTTTTTTTCCATGGTGCAATAGCCCTTGAAGGCCCTTGGCGTACTAGTCAGCTGACGGCCTCACATCCAAACATGTAAATCGCAGAAGTAGGCGAACATGCAGCCAGTGTATGGGGACATGTGGTCAGCATGTCGGGTCCCACAGCCGTTATAACTGGATTTCTCAACCTACAGATGTTACTTAATGCCTCACGATGTTGAGTGCACGGTCCCATACTGGCCGAAATTCCATGACAAAATGTCTTACCCCATCGGGGACTCGAACCAGCGCAAGTCCCTGGCTATTCACCAGGGCATCTTACCTTAAACCGCTCGGCGGGGCTGTTTACTTGTGTTGAAGCATCTGATAATGGACACTAGTGGGGCCTATAAGGGGCGAGAGTCAAGAATATTCTCAATAAAAATTCTAATAAAATATGTCTGTATAATACACAACAAGTGTGAAGCTATAATTATTACGCACAATGTGGGCCTATTTTAAATACAAATATAAGCTAAAGTAAACTAAGCAAATGCGCAGTGGCTCCAAACATAAGGTAGTCATTATGCCAATTGATATGTTATGGGAACATTCAGACTCTAACCTATAATTCAAGCATCAAATCTACGTAATTTAACAATTTACCCTTTAAAAGGACGTATAGACATAATCTATATATCTGTTTATCTGGTTGAACGAGCCAGCAGTCCAGTACCAGCTGTACCTCTTCCGGTTGTAATGTAAACAAACCAGATGTATGACTGCATTTCCATTCGTCGAACAGTGGTTTTAACTTTAAGGAAGTTTTTTATTAAATGAGAAAACAATACACTACAGTTTATCAGATAATCTGGTGCCCCATAAGGATAAGTTTTCAATTATGTTTCAAAAATGACTAATGCAAAGTTTTCATGGTATATACAGAGATTTTTAAAATAAATTGAAATGTTCCTTCAACTTAACGGATTTATCGCATTTTTTTAAAAATAAACACGTGTGTATTTTCCTCAGGTAATCATTCACATACTACAATATTAATTTGGCGCTTTTCTTTCTTTTCTTTCTACTTTTATTATTTCAATTCATGCAGGTGGATTCCTGGCATAGAATCGCCTAGTGATTCTCAAAATGGGGTCATTTTCATGAAACTAATTAGAGGTGATCGTTGGTTTGATAATGATACTGGGCATAAAAATAATGATACTTCCATTTTCCTAACTTAATAATTAACTTAACTGATAAGATGCACAAGACAAAAAGAATAAAATTGAGGTTAGGGTGAGTTACTTCTTACAGAAAGACTCAGACACTTGGAAGTCAAAACAAACTGGGAAGTAATGTTAGTTAAACAATTCTGTAATTATAATACATAAACAATATTTAGTTAAAACTTTCATCAGGATATATTCTAGGGACGTCCCGCGCCGTTAAGGCAAAATGCCATGATACAGAGTCACGGGGCTAGCGCTGGTTCGGGTACCCATGGGAGGAGACATTTTGTCATGGAATTTCGATCAGTATAGGACCGGTGACCACCCAGCATCGTGAGGAATTTGGGTAGCTATAATAAGTAGCAACTCCACGTTGAAAAAAAAAACAAATATAACGGTTGTGCGACCCTACATGCCGAGCACTTTTAACCTCTACACAGGCTCGATTATTGTGATGAACACATGTTGATGTGAGGCCAGCAGCCGGCTGGTAGGCTAAGGGCCTGAATTGAAAGCCTACAGTAAAGAAGGCATATAACTCAATAAGCTTTTAGTATATGTTGATCCTATAGGCGATAGCGAGGCACAATGTACTGAGTAACATCAATATATGGTCACACGTAAAACTACATATACTGGAAATGGACAGTAATAACAAATTGTGAAGATTCTGAAGAAGTGACTGAATTCAAATTTCTAGGAACAATAATAATTACAAACAACGGAAAAACTGCACTTAAACTAGCGTGAAATATTTTTAAAAGAACGGAAAAACTGCACTTAAACTAGCGTGAAATATTTTTAAAACAACGGAAAAACTGCACTTAAACTAGCTTGAAATATTTTCAAAGTCCTATAGAGCAACAGTGCGCATGCGCCACAGTTTATAGAGTCAGCGATAACCCACACTCGAACCACATATCGATTATCATTCTCGATTACTATCCGTCGGTATGAAATTTAAATGACCAATATTTGCAATAAATCCCCAAATCTATGTTAAAAAAACAATATTAAAATTACCAAATGTTTATTAAAAATGGGTGTACACATACGCTGATGCAACCAGCAATTACCCAAAACAGCGATAGAAAATCATAGACTAAGTAATATACTCTGTGGAGAAAATAGCAGTTAGCATCACAATATTGTCTGTGTCATAATACTGTGATTTCCGTATTTAAATAAATACTTCAAAATTGTCTAATAATGTTATAAAAATTGTTTGAAAAAGTTAAAAATATTATATAATTTAGTAAATACAGAAGAAGAGCTGTGGTTTACAACAATATAACTGAAAAATCAAGCGCTAGTAGAACTGCAGTTGAGTCCAAATACAGGAATGAGATGCACTAAGAAATTAAACATAAGCTCAATTGGGGTGAAAGCATGTTATTACGCATTGCAGGAACTCTTGTCATTCCATCTTCTCTAATAAAACATAAAAATATATGAAACGGTTATGCTTCCTGTTATATTGTATGTATGCGGAACTTGGTGTCGCATTAAGGGAGAAGAAAATATTACGAGTATCTGAAAAGAAAGTTCTTACGAAAAATTTTACACCAAAGAGAGATGAATGGAGAAGACTGCGTAAGCTACATCAAGTATACAATAAATTAGATCTAATAATCACAGTTAAATCTCGTAAACATGGGCAGGACATGTGGCATGAAAGGGATCAAAGAGGGACATGGAAACTCCTTGTGGAAAACAAGACGAAACCGCCAGTAGGTAGACGACAGAATAGCATTAACCGAGGTAAATTATACAGGGGATGATTGCAAAGCATTATCTGAGAAAAGGAATGTATGTCCATGAACCTTCAGGTTCAATAATGACATTATTGGTTATCAGTTTAACAGTAAAAGACGATTGTATGACAGATTTGCTAAGTTACGAATGTTCAGGTACTGTTATTGAGAATACAAAGAGTAAATTCACATGTGTGGTAACTTACCTTCTCCATTCAGGCTCGAGTCTAAATATGTTCACTTAAGAGCGGTATATTTGTTATGGTTCATTCTTACACACGTGCACTTGCATTATTTTACGAGACGGTAAATGTTCATAAATGTATAGTTCAATTACTTACAAGGTTCACGTAGGATGCACTGAGAACACTATCGTGATTAATGTTCATCTGTTAAAAACATAAATTTCTATAACTTTTAGAATAATGTATTAATGCAGTAATTGATGTTATTAAATTTATCAAGATGGCTAATTACATCTCAGTAACCGCACAGGTTCTGAACCGAGGCTCGCTGGGAAGATGTAACTCGATGCGCCACCTATCAAAACATTGTTACCAACATGATTTGTCCCGCGCGAGCGAAATCGCTAAATTTTTATTGAAATATGAATCTATTTAGCGGTTCAATCATACTGGTATAGTAAATATTATATAGCTTATTCTTCAATATATGTCTCTAGGATTTTTAAATGCTAAAAATATTAGCACCTTTGAATGATGTAACAGAACAAGTGACTGCTAGCTTCATGTTAGCCAACATCATACGAATGTTGATTATATTTATACAAATAAATCTTCTTGACTTGTGCATTGTTACTTTTTTCTATATTTGTAACAATTAAGTTTTGTATTGTTAATTGAGGAAAATTCCTATGAAATGTCATATTTTGACTTTCATTTTGAATTTCGAGTAATTAAATAAAATGTATATAGGTCTTGTGAAATTTAACATAGACTCGATTCTGGAATTGCATTACAGGACTCGCACTAGGTTCAAGACTACCCGGATACATACCTATCCAGAGCTAATGCTTTCCAATCATCCGCTGTATAATGTACATCCCTCAAATCATAGCTAAGGTTATTCTTCCACCTCATTCCTAGTCTCAATACTGGACTCTTTATCTCTGATTTTCCTACAAGCAGATCCCAAATAGCACTAAGTAACTGACCTTTTTGCAGTATCGAACCCGTAGGTTCATGGCCGCATGTACATAAGTTCTCCACACATCCCTTTCCTGAACTAATATTTTCCAATCATCCCCCATGCAATCCACCTCCCTCTAATCATGCTTATCCTCCCACCTCATTCTTGGTCTACCAACTGGGCGTTTTCCTTCTGATTTTCTACAAGAAGTTTCCATGCTCCTCTTTCACTGCTCATTCGCACCACATGTCTATCGCAGTCTACGAGACTTAACTACATCTGATGTCTTTATAAAGATCTTGTAGCTCACTGTCATTCATCTGTCTCAAGTAAAAAATATAAATAAACTTTATGCTCAATGCTGATAGTATTTTCTCCTCCCTTACATATTATGATGACTATTTAACTCATGCCCCAAATGGGAGTCAATGACCAATCACGTTTCAATGATTTCTGTTTTACAACCAATCAGAGTCGTGCTTCACGAAATATTTATGAGTGTTATAATTACCATATTAAACAAAGCTCCTCCTTTTTAATATTCTGAACAGGTCTGACCATTATTTTGCAGTGACTGAGCCTATAAGAAATACGGCTACCAGATTGTTTATATAGAGCATAGATGTCAACACGTTAATATAAAAACATTTGTTGCAATTTATTATACCACCAAAAAAAGAAACCACTGTTTGCACTTTCTTAAATGTATTTTTTCCCAGGTAATAATCCAGAAAAATATAATTGTCATATTTACATCATACGATATCAGAAATGAATTAATATACAGTTTGATGTGTTTCAATTTTTCTCCACTAGAGAGCATTCTTACAATATTGCGTTCCTTTGGCAATATAGTATGATCTGGTTGCAGTGATAAACAAAAGCAGAGGAAGCATACCTATCGTTTCTCATTTGTTTTCAAACATCGCCGTTAACATTAAATATATAAATATTTTAATATAACTATAGTTAAATAATAATTTGTGAGTAAACAACTTAATTTTATTCGTTAAATAGTCCTAACAAATGCCACTCTTGATTTCCAAATTCTTATCGATAATTTGGAAATCACTCGCGGCATTACTTATGATCATCTCTGACAAGCCTCATGGGCTAGTGGTCTCAGCGTTTCTCACTACAGTTCATAAGGTCCCGGGTTCGATTCCCGGTCAAACAATGGGATTTTTTTCCTGAAAGGGAATTATTCCTATGGTTGCCCATGGTCTGGAATTTAGGTTAAGTTTAGGTTAAGAACTCTCCTGGCGCTTCATTATCATTTATCACCTATAATATCATCGAGGTAACGTAAGTCCGCCTTCCAGGAAATGGATTACAATTCCGCTAATGCCAGGGGAGAAAGCCAGAAATGTCATAAAAGACAACCTGGTGGCACTAGAAAAAACATTCTAGTCATCGTATATTAACTACATTCTTTAAGAAGACTACAAAACTGTATTAAGTAGTTCTGTATTATTTTTTTTATTTTTATTATTCCGACTTTTATAATGAATATACATTTTTCCGGTACCCATGTTCACAGTTAACTACACATTTGTTTCAACACATTTTTTCATTCTTGTCTGTTCATCTATATATCTTCTTCTATTTCCCATTCCCTCTTAGTTTCATTGATTGCCTGAATCCACGTAATATTTGGACTACCCTTCTTTTTCCTTCCCTGTGGTTCCCAATCCATGATTATCTTAGGTAGTCTTCCTTCTTCCATCCTTCTAATGTGTCCGTACCATTTTAATTGTTTCTTCTTCATAAAATCTAATATTGAATATTGTACCTGCATTTTTTCTTTTATATATGAATTTCTGATTTTATCCTTCCTGGATATTCTTGAAGCACGTCTCCAGTAATCCATTTCAGTGGCGAGTAATTTTTTTTTATTTGTGCATTTAAAGCCCACACATCAGCTCCATAGGTAATAATGCTTCTGATTATTGTATTAAAAATAGTTTTTTTTTTGTTTCTTTGAAGATATGTTTGTCCCATACTATTCCATTTAGGGCAGATATAGCATACTTTCCTATATTGATCCTGTTTCTTATCTCTGTTTCTTGTTTTCCATCTTTAATAATTTTAATTCCCAAATACTTATATTCTTCAGTGTATTTAATTGTCCCTAAATTTTCTTCTAGTATTAAATCTTGAGGAAGATCCCCTATTGTCATATATCTAGATTTATCCATATTGATCTTTAAACCCCATAAACTATATTCTTGTATTAATTTTCTAGTGAGGTATTCTATATCTTCAAATTCTTGAGCCAATATCAATTGGTCATCTGCAAACTGGAGTGTATATATTGTTAAATTATCATCTAGTGGTATTCCCATCGGTTTACATTTCTTTTTCCATTCTTCAATAGCTTTTTCAGCATAAATCTTATATAATGTTGGAGATATACAGCATCCCTGTCGTAATCCTTTATTTGTTTGAAACCTTTAGACAAGTACTTTTCCATGTTTACTTGCACATATGATTCTGTATATATTTTTTGAATTGCTTCAATAAGTGTTGGATTTATTTTTTTTAGCTTTAAGACTTTCCATAATTTTGATGTAGGAATGTTATCGTAGGCTTTTTCTATATCTATAAATACTAGATGTAGCGGTTGTGCTCTGATTGTTTTCTTTTCTATAATCTGTCGTATGCTGAAAATATGGTCTATTGTTGATCTGCCCACTCTAAATCCTGCCTGTTCCTCTGGTTCTAACTCTTTGTATTCAATTTCTAGGAAATACTTGATTATCTTTCCATATAGTCTACTTAGTGCATTCATCTTTTTTTTGCCTTTTTTATGTATGGTTGAAATATATCCTATTTTCCAATCTGATGGTTCTGTGTTAACAGATAATAATAATAATAATAATAATAATAATAATAATAATAATAATAATAATAATAATAATAATAATAATAATAATAATAATGTTTTATTTATTCTCGCAGAGTTAAGGTCATAAGGCCTTCTCTTCCACTCAACCAGCACAAATACAAATAAATATTTGACAAATATAGATATACACTATACTAATTATAAACAGTTAAAGATACATTAAATGTAGCAATGTAAATTTCATGTACAAACAAACATTTTATACGATAATAACAATAACATTACGATATTAATAATAATAATATAATAATGATAATAATAACATAATGATAATAATGATAATAATAATAATAATAATAATAATAATAATAATAATAATAATAATAATAATAATATGAATACGATAAATTATACGAGAAACACCAATTAATATACTCGTATGTACCTTCAACACTGGGTAATGAAAAAAGTCGAGTTTAAGAGCAAATATAAATTTAGATTTCTTTTAAAAGATGTCAATGTCCGGCAGCCCCTTATTTCTTGTGGTAGGGAATTCCAGTTGCGAGAAGTGAAGATGGTATATGACATGGAGTGATGTGATGTCCTATGTTGCGGGTATATTAAGCAAGAGACTATGTTGTGATCTTGTGTTTAAGTTATGGTTTGAGGATAGATACTGGAAACGGGATGATAAATAATTGGGAATCGAGGTATGTAGGATCTTAAATAAGAGAATTAGACAGTGCGATTTTCTTCTCTCTTTTAGATGTAGCCATGACAATTCATGGAAAAATGGAGAAATGTGATCGTATTTTCGAACATTAAATATGAATCTGATACACATATTATGGACACGCTGCAGTTCGTCCGACAATCCGTCACTTATGTCAGTTAGTAGAACGTCACAGTAGTCAAAATGCGGCATCACTAAGGTTTGGATTAAAATTCTTTTATGAGTTGTAGGAAGAAAATTTTTGGAGACGCTTTAGGAAATGCATTATGGAGAAGATCCTTTTAGATGTTTGTTTTACTTGCTCATGCCAATTTAAATTAGAATCTAAGTAAAGTTCCAAGTTTTTAACGACGTCGGTATAAGGAATTTGTTCATTATCTAATATGACAGCCGGCATATTGCCATTGTTTATGAAGTGTAATAGTCTTGGATGTCCGATAATTATTGTTTTGCGTTGTGATGACGTACTTGTTAAAGGCAGCTCAGAGCATCACTGCTGATCAAATGTCGCTTTAATCAAAAATAAAAGTGTCGTAATGACTGATTAATTATTCCAATGAAATTGTACCTATAATGATCTTCCTTTTGTGTTATTGTTGTTTCGGTGGTGGTACGTACAGAAAGACGTTAAAAACACGCTTTTATAATCTCAAGAGTGTAATAAATTACAATGAATCAATTGAGAAACTCAGTTTTCTGATGCCAACTTGTTTATTTAAAACATGAAACTAATAATCTTCTTATAAGTAGTGTAAACTGATAAAACTTGAGACCTGTTTAAAATAGCAGTTAGCAGTGTCTAGGAGGTGTAACTGCATATAATGAGTAGTGTATTGTATAAGTTAACACAAGTAGGTAACACTGTGTACAACAAACTTATCTTGAAAGTTATTTTTCTAAAATTTGCATTTACAAGTTTCCTTGCTTAATGGATGTTTGTTCTTTTTTAAATGATTTTGATAACTTTTGCTAAAGAATAATAGTACAAACAACAATGCAACAGAGCTACTGAGTTTCGCTTCCACATATGGCCATCTCTGCCACCAGAACATGCATCTGGTACTTAATTTCCGTTAGGAGCTGAGTCGACATCAGGGCCGCATTGCCGCCAGAAGGTTTGGTCCAACTAAAAATCCTAACCCAATCGAGGCTCGAAGCCACGATCTTCTGGCTTGTAGCATGATTGTTCAAACAACAACGCTATGGCAAGTGCCATTAAAATTGCTTCAAATAATGGATACAATATTTTACTGGATCAGAATTAATGAAGTAGGTAATGAAAATGGAAATAACAGGGAACATGTTGATTTATTGAGCTACAAGGAAGGGTAAAATTATCTCATTTTAGTGCTGGTACATACATCTCTATAAATTATAACAGGGCCTGAATATGTGAATGGTGTAATAAAAGTTTAAGAAAATAGTAGCTTCAAATATTTAGTGTCTTTTCTCATATTTTTAACAATTTGTTATTATAATTTCATATTTTGGTATAATATTTTCTCGAGCACAATTCCTCGCTCTAGTCATCAGTAACTGTATATATTCTTCTTTTTTATTTCTCAGTCAGCGTTTGAGATTCTCTGCAAGCAGAAGCAAAGTTATTTACGAACAAAAATTCTGATTTTCTGTAACGTCACATGTTACCCTCATTGTGTTGTACCTGTGCCAGTTGGATACTTACAAAATAAGTTACTGAAGAGTGTAAGAAAAAAATGATATTTAGCATATTTCCATGTTAAACCTTGATAAACCATGATGTGCAAATTTGTGTGTGCGACATATATTATGAATATAGTTCGATGGTAAGAAAAAAGTTTAAGTTTTGTTGAACCTGAAGATCACGTTATTTTTGTTTCTGTAAAGTGCATACCCAGTTTTGAAATCTTCCATCCTACCACATACTGTAATTTTTTGTTAATATAATTTAAAGTTTTGTAGTTCATTTCATACACTACAATTTTATACTGTGGTGTTTAAAACATGTTTTTAAAATAACTTGATGTATTTGAAATTCTTGTTCAAATTTGGAAGTTTTCCGTTTTTATTTCTAAAGATTACAGAAAACAGTGCACGATACAGAAAATCTGAATACAGACTTCGACTCTGCATCCCTCAATACCTGAGCAGTCATTTCAGGTTTATTGTCTTATTAAATGATATACATTTTTTGTAACAATGATACTATGTCATTTTTTATGTTTTTTTATAATTCTTTCCAAAATTACAAAAAAAACATATGATTGAACAAATCTGAACACGGATATGGATTAAGGACAGTCTAGTTAACAAGAATCCTTAATATTTTCACTTGTATCAGAAAAAAATTTTGAAATGCATATCATTGTATTTCATTTAACTATGCCTGTATAAACCTGTTATTACGTGTGGCGCTAGTGTTTGTTTATTATGATTCCAAGAACTAGATGACCACATCAATAGGATGGATAACAATAGAATTCCGAAACAGATTCTTCATTACAAACCCAATAGGACGAAGAAATGTTGGAAGACCAAGTAAAAGATGGACAGTATGAGATCGGAACAGACCTTAAGGTCTAAATTCCTTCATGCTGATGATTGATGTTGAGATATTCAGGCGCCTTCAGTGCGGCAACACATCGTTACCCAAGTGAGCTCTATGCACTTTTTTAAGGCTGATTGTGTTTAATTTAAAAAAGAACAGAGAATTTAATTTAGGGACTTAGATTGATTTTAGAAAAAATGCCTTTGACAGAGCAAATCGTTTACAAACTAAGGAAGATGATACAAAACAAGTTGAGACAGTTACATTACTTACAGCAACTAAACAACATCATCTTCAATATTCAGTAAACACTAAATTGGACGGCGTTATGTAACAACCGAGTAGTGCACCATCATCTATGTTCTGACAAAAATAAGTTTAAAGTTTTTATTAACTCTAGCAAGAGCCTATTTAATTATTTGTGGACTTGGGATAATCACTTTATATGATAATGACTGTAACCTACTGTATCAGTAAAAACAGTTGTATATTTATTTTAACGGTCAATATTTGCAATACTACATTTACATGTAGTGAGAATGATGTTGATAATCGTTCTGCATCAAGGCAGCTTTTATTAAGCGCCACAAGGTGGCGTTTACACTGTCGATGCGTTATTAGTATGGGATATTTTATTATGTATCAATCAGCCAAGCGCCAAGGAAATGCGTATGCACTGCTCTGGAGGTTAGTAGTGT
>JASPKZ010008829.1:0-121982 GCA_030220185.1 Diploptera punctata | reverse complement strand
ATTCCAAATTATAGCCACCACACATATTACCAACCTTATTTGAACAAAACGTTTTCAAACTTTCGGCTCATCACAACTTAGGAACAAGATCACAAGTAGTCTTTCTTTACTTAAGACCACAACTCAGGCAGGACTGTCTATTACTCTGAATTTACACACAATATCTATGGCTTAGAACATGGAACTTCACTTCCAGTCATGTCAGGGAATGTCCAATCGTATTCATTATTTAAATCCAAATTAATGTTCTCTTAAGTTTCGACACAAGGGAAAAAACGTTAACACTGCCATAACAATATTAGAGCATGCCATTAATATATCCAGGAAGCTAATTACTTTATTGTTTTATATCATTTAATTTTATTATATACCATGTTTGGGTTAGTATAGCTAGTATTAGTCACATCATCATGTATTTTGTTAGTTTGGATTTTAATAATATTTAAACTTGTAATTGTACGTAATTTTTTTATAATTTTACTTATTCGCTGGTGAGTGGAGAGAAGGCCTTATGGCCGTTAACTTGCCAGCACTAAAGAAATTATTTATTATATTATTATTATTATTATTATATTATAAATATGGAAGTGTTAATTTACTCGAAGCATAATGTGATATATAGAAAACTTATTATACAAATCCTATTAACATAAACAGTTTTAAAACTGAAATTATGTGGGCTCATGTGGCCCCACCAATCATGAATATTGATGCAAAGTTTAACCACAGGTTCCAGGGTTAATATACGTTTTGGCATAGCTTGATTACCACACCACTCAATGTACATAAACTCTTGAAATGGTCCTTATATCTTGTGTTGAAGGTGTCTATTTGCCCTCCTACAGATATAAAACATGTTCAGCCCCCCCCCCCCCCCCCCCCCCCTTTTACATTTTTGATTTATAAACTTCCTTTGTTATTAAAGTTGATTAGGTTAGCCTATACTAAAAAAGGGGGTATGTATTTTCAATTAATTTTTTAGAAGATCAGGGTGGTCGGGGGAGTTTTTCAAAACGTATTATCACAAGGCAGAGGATTAAACTCAAAGGCCAAGAGAAGATACTTTTATATAGCTTAATTTACCAGGCAAATCGAAAGGAAGAGCAGTCGGTTTTTTTTAATGATACTAAGTAGCAATTCTTGTGTTTGGTTAGGGGGATTGTGTAAGTAAAGAATCCTCGGATTGATTTTTCTCTCTCAAGAACTGTGTCTTTTGTCGGCGATAGAGTGGCTCATCTAAGTACCCACAAATCACCATTTGAAGGGGAAACGGTTAGGATTGGATAGAATTCCAATAAAGAGCAGACATTACTTTTGATCAGCAGGAGAGGGGAAATCGGATCTTTCACGAGATTTTAGGGACCAATATTGATTTTCATTTCTGCGGCATGAGGTACCCATGTACATTAAGGTCCACATACTTTTGACGAAACATATAATTCAAAGGTTACAAAGTCTTGCATTTTAAAACTTTTTTGAGATGTTTATTAACATAGGTATTCTTTAAATCCAATGGTTTAAACTTATTCCAGAACTTATTCCATTTTTTGTCTCTACCAGCAGGTTTTTGCAACAAAATAAAAATTTATTATTTCACATTTTAGCTACTACAGCACAAATATATCAATCTTCATTAACACAAGCTAAAAATTTTGGTTAATTAAAAATACCCTGTTAAACAAGTTATGTAGAGAAACTGTCTAATAATTTTGTGACTACCCTGTAAAACCGAAATTAAATTGTGTTCCATTAATTTTTAAACCTCTCTTTTTGACTTCCTTGAAGTTCCTCCTTTTTAGTCTCCCCATCACATCCACATAGTGTTTCATTCCATGTGTCCTGGTACCTCCTCTCCCATCTCTGTAATATCCTTTGAAAACGTTTCACCTTGCTCTACCCTATAATGTCCGAGATTTTCGGGGAGTAGTCGTTATGGAAACACAGACGTGAACTTTCACACTCAATATTACAGTTCACTTTTGAAAATTTCCAACATATTTTCCACAATGCCTTGTATTAGGATCTAGTCTTTTTCTCTGTGTCTGACCATGTATGTGTTTCTGGTTCTAGAAGAGTCTTACTTTTAAGCCTTGAGCCTAGTAGTTCTGCAGATTCCTTTGGCAAAATTCAGATCACGAACTAGATCATTAAGGCCACTTTGAAAGAATCATGGAGTAGGTAACGCCATCTTCAGGCTGATATATATATCATCAGTATCGTCGTCGTCCCGCGCCGTAGCCGAGTGGTTTTAAGGCAGCAAGCCTTGGCGCAGAGCTACGGGACTTGCGCTGGTTCGAGTCTCCATGGGGGAAGAAATCTTTCTCATGGTATTTCGGCCAGTTGTGGAACCGGTTTGCCCACCCAGCATCGTGGGGCATTTGGGTAGCTACAATAAGTAGCGGCTCCAGGTTGAGGAAACCAGCTATAACAACTGGGGGGACTCGACATGCTGGCCACATGTCACCCTTACACTGGCTGATGATCATCTACCTCTGTGAATGACACATGTGGATGTGAGGGGCCAGCAGCCGGCTGATAGGCTAAGGGCCTTCTTAGGCCTGTCGCGCCAGGAGTGTGTGTGTATTCGTCGTCGGTGATTGCATCAAGTTTACTTTTAAACATTATATTCTGTCAGGTTCTCTAAAACAGCTGGAGGAAGAGAGAACAGGTAGCTCTTCTCCATATGGAACTGGCTTAATGGCTGAAAGGATGCTTAGATTTACAATTTGGTTTCTTATTATTTTAATTACATCCTTGAACGTTAAACAAACAGGAGTAACGGTCATTCAGGTGGTTTTAGGCTCCCTCTACACCATAGGAATCGCAAATGGCATGTACGTTTTTTTCTTTTTTGTCCACAATCTTAACCTCTCAACGCAATAGCGGCAAAACTTCGTTTGGGGCCCACGCCTTATCCTGGTCATCAAGTTTCACTATAAAATAAGCATATTAAGCTTTTTTCACAAAGTCTGCTTAAGCATTGTATAATTTCCACAAATATAGAAGAAAACGTTAGGATTGTTCACACGCTTGTGTGTAGACATCATCATATTTGCAGTCACACTAGAAAGATAAAATGAGAACAGCATTGATAATGCAAGTGTCTGAGAAGTCACCCAATCACAACCTCAGAAGCAGTTGTGACAAACTAAAGGCTTAGAGGCTTGAATTGACTAATTTCCCTCGAACAATATTCATTACCGTTCTGGCACACCTATTATGCTTTCACCTATAAATATATGAAAACAGATTAGGTCCATTGTGAAAAAACTGTACGTGATAGATGAAAACTAAGACCAGTTCTGGAATCAGCATAATAAGGTGAACTAATACAATTTGTTAGTTTTCAGTCAACTGATATCATGCAGACTAGTGTTTATCATTGATACAGAAGTCTGTAAAATATAGAGTGCATGATAAAATGAAATCGCCCAATCGACCGATAGATTAGCCTTTCCAGCTATCCTTTGTGATTAGATATGCCAAAAACAGAATAAAATAATTACGAATCAGATTATTATATACAAATACCATCTTTTTTAAAGAAAATTTTATTTGGAATATTTTCTGGCAAGAAATTAAACTATTCTTCAAAGACGAAAGCAGCAGGTTCTATAGTATTGAGCCATTTTCAGGGAGATTATTATCCCGCAATGGTTAACAGTCTTGATTTTTTAATGCGAAGAATTCGATGAGAAAACTGTCATACTCCTCGTTCTCGTAAGCGAGAGTGGTTGAAAAGGAGTGCTGGACACGAGAGTCCCGTGTGCTGGATCAAGACCTCGAAAATGTGATGTTTCGACATTCTTGCAATAAGTATGGAGGATGAAGTCATGTAGTGTTCGTGCTACTTAAGTAATGTTTACTGCATATATGAAGCCATGTTCCTCAATAACCAAAGTATATTCCTTGTTTTACGAATAAACATTTATTATTAGAGGACCTTCGGGTAATGTGGATCCATATTTTGAATTTGTTGTTTTTCTTCTTTCAATTAAGATAGTTGAATGTAATTACAGTAATTACCATTAGTGTTATAACTATGAAATATGATTGTTATTTTATCAAATATGCAAACATCTTCATAACTTATAAACTTTTTTTACATTACAATAAAGGGTCCACTTCAACCTCCATATTCGGGTAAAGTGGACCCCAGAGTCCACCTTAGTTTAAGTATATTTTCATGTTTATTAACTATATTAACTATTATTCTACCAGTTATATTATATGGATGCGAAACATGGACCCTTACTTTAAGGGAGGAAAGGAGATTACGAGTATTTGAGAATAAAGTTTTTAGGAAAATTTTTGAACCAAAGAGAGATGATCAGTCAGGTGAATGGAGAAGACTTCATAACAGTCAACTATATGGTCTTTATAGGAAAGCCAGGTATAATAAGAACAGTTTAAATATCGTAAACTTCAATGGGCAGGACATGTGGCACGAATACGGAATGAAAGAGGTGCGTAGAAGCTTCCTGTAGGAAAACCAGAGGGAAAACGCCCCAGTTGGTAGACCGAGAACGAGGTTGGAGAATAACATTAACTATGATTTGAAGGAAAGTAAATTATAGAGGGAATGATTGTAAAACGTTCGCTCAGGATAGAGATGTATGGAGAGCTTATATCCGCGCGGTTATGTACCTACGGATTCCATAGCAACAGTAAGTTATTAATTTATACAGACAGGCACAGATTAATATTTATGGCTGATCGTAATTAAAAAACGTTGATGTTTATTCAATGTTTTGAAAAACTATTGTTGGTTACAACATTCACACGTCATTCAACTGCAGAAAGCGACGGTCTTTGGGGTTAGTAAAAATTACAATAATATTAAATACAATTAATTAAGTGCACGGTTTTTACAGATAGCATCCTCATTGATAAAATATACGTATTTGTTTAGGGTCCACTTTAACCGCCTCGTGGAGGGTCCACATTAACCGAATTCCTTTGTTGTGTTTAATTATTTTAAACAGCCACTATGTCACATAATATCATAGACAACCCATCAGTATATTAAAACAGCATGTACATAATATATATTTAGGAGTTTTTTTAACATTTGTAATATTCAATAGATGAAATTAAGAATTAATTCTTAGCTTGGAAAATCTTTTCAAATAGCTATTTTCAAAAATATCACAAATAAACGCTTATTCGCACAAAGAATAAAATAAACTGGCCTTGAACTCGTCAAAGTTGACGAGGGGAAGAAGTTAAAATTGTTCTGTTCGAGGGCAGCACCAATTAAAGAAGATATTATCTGGGTCAAATACGAAGAAGAGATAAAAGCCGAATAACAGCAAATGAGATGCGATTTATGCGCCGTACAGCAGGCTACACAAAATGGGACCATACAAGAAATTAGGAAATTATGGAAGAGTGGGATGTAGAACCCATTCTTCACCATATACAAAAACTACCAGAACAACTGGAAAGCCCATCTTCAACGAATGCCGTCTCATATAATTCCAAAAGCCATACTCCGCTACTGCCCCCAAGGCAAAAGATCGCTGGGACATCCAAAAAAGCGCTGGATGGAAAATTCCTCTTTGAGACCGTAACAGGCCACACGGTCTATTACTTGCATGAATGATGATGATTATCAGAGTCCACTCCAACCGAAGTGTCCACATTATCCGAACTTCCTCTACTACTACTATTATTATTATTACCATTACCATGATTAAAAATCGCCCTTTGTAGCGAAAAACATGTTTTTCGGAACATTTTGGTCCCTTTAATGACTTGCGCTGCTAAATCATAACATATATACCAAATTAATATACACAGAATTGAATATCTGAAATAAAATCTACAAAAAATCCGCGACAGCATGTGTATCTTTTACGGACAACTCATAATAACCATTTTTATCTTTCAGCTCAATGAAGCCAAGAAGATCGTGGTGACTAGATTTCCGGGCAAGCGTAGCAGCGCACAGGTATTTTTTACGGGTAACTCTCAATAACCATTTTTGTCTTTCACCTCATTTATGCCAAGATCTCTAAAAATAATTACGATATAAATTTATAATTCTTTTCCTTTTTTACTTATTCAACTAAACATAGAAACACATTTAATATTCATTTATGCACAGCAGCGCACGCCGGGTATTAGATGATAACAATAAAATATTGGTCTTTTAAACCAAAAATAAATATTCCTTTTCGAAGTTCAAAGAATAAATATATCTGTTCATAACTATTTAAGTTCCCTCCATGGTATCTTTACCTTGTCGTGATGGAGTGGCTTGTGTGCTTAAATGATCCTGAGAGCTATGCCGGCGGTAGCATTGCTGCCGATAGGGTTACCCATGCCGGACTGGTCGAAGGTGATAAGCCAGACGAAAAAAGTACCTTGGGCAAAAGAGTGACGATCTTTCACCGTAAAAATACAACCGTTAAGAAATGCGGACATGGGTTCATCTGGGGTAAAATTTTCCGGAGGTCAAATAGTCCCCCATTCGGTTCTCCGGGCGGGGACTACTTCAGGGAACCCATGCCAAAGGCTCAAACACAGGGACATGTTCCTAGGAACATGGAATGTTATTACTTTATACAATAGCGGGACACTAGAGATATTAACGCGGGAATTAGATAAATCACCCTTGGATATAGTCGCTTTACAGGAAGTTAGGTGGCCAGGAGTAGGTAGTCAGGAATCAGGAAGCTTTGCATTATACTATGGGGTGCAGAAAGACCTGAATTTGGAACGGGTTTTTTAGTCAGAAGGAGGATCCTATCTGCTATCCGAGATATTAAGTTTGTTAGTGATAGGATATCATACATAATTCTAAAGGGTAAACGACATGATTTTATAATTGTAAATGTACATGCCCCCACAGAAGATAAAGATGACAAGATCAAGGATGAGTTCTATGAAGAATTAGAATGCTTATTTGATAGCCTTTCACAATATCATATGAAAATTGTCTTAGGAGATTTTAATGCACAAGTGGGGCGGGAAGATATATTCAAACCAACGATAGGCAAATTCAGTCTTCATGAAGATAGTAACGACAACGGGGTTAGATTAGTCACATTTGCCACATCAAAGAATCTCATTCTTAAGAGCACAACATTTCAGCATAAGGATATTCATAAATACACCTGGACGTCCCCAGATGGAGAAACTCGGAACCAGATAGATCATGTATTAGTGGATAAACGCTGGCACAGTAGCATCATTGATGTTAGATCAGTTAGAGGGACAGACTGCAATTCGGATCATCATCTGGTCAGAGTGAAAATCAGACAACGGCTATCGCTTATGAGAGGAACAAACGCTACAGATGATTCTGTAAAATATGAATTAAATAACTTGAAAAATGATGAAATGCGGCAAGAATACCAAATCAAAATTGCTAATAGATTTGAAGTACTGGAATCTTCCGATGACAATGTGGCAAACGAAGGAGAACTGATATAAATAAAGAATGGGAGGCTATAAGAGATACTATTAAATTGTCAGCATCAGAAAGCATTGGTTGTTTAAAAAAGAGGCAAACCAAGAAATGGTTTGATGAGGAATGTGCCGACATTGTAAAGGAAAGAAAGCTAGCAAAAATGAAATGGTTACACGAGCCAAATGAGGTAAATTTAGAGCAATTGGGTAGTATTAGACGGGAAACCACCAAGTTACTAAAGAGTAAAAAGAGGGAATATTTGAGAGAGAAGATTTATGATCTTGAAATGAATGCAAAAAGTAGGAACATTAGAGAATTATATCAGGCAATTAGTATAGAGAAGAAAGGGTTTCAGGCTAAAACAAACATAATTCTGAATGAAAATGGGGATATGATTGCAGATTCTAGGAGTATATTAAATAGATGGAAAAGTTACTTTAATCAGCTATTAAATAAACATACAGAACAGGACATCGAGGAGGATAATTTACAGACAGTAGAAATGCTAGTCGCAGAGCCAAGTGCATTAGAGGTTGAAATGGCGATAGAAAAATTGAAGATGTATAAAGCATCAGGTTCAGATGAGATCCCAGCAGAACTGATAAAATCAGGGGGAGAAAAATTGATGGACAAGATACGCTGGTTGCTTAGTACGATTTGGGAAAAAGAAGCTCTTCCAGATGAATGGAAAGAATCAATTATCGTACCAATTTATAAGAAAGGAGATAAAACTGATTGCAACAACTATAGAGGCATATCATTACTTTCAACTTCGTACAAAATTCTAACAAATATATTAGTAAGCAGACTTTCTCCCTATATTGACGACATACTAGGAGATCATCAATGTGCATTTAGAAGAAACAGGTCTACAACAGATCAGATTTTTAGTATAAGACAGATTTTAGAAAAGAAATGGGAATATAATGGTACTGTACATCAACTATATGTAGACTTCAAAAAAGCATATGATTCAATTAAGAGGGAGAAGTTATATAGTATCCTGGTGGAGTTCGGAATTCCTAAAAAGTTCGTTAGACTTATACGAATGTGTCTAAATGGCTCAAAGAGTAGGGTGCGTGTAGGAAAACAGTTTTCAGACACTTTTGAAATCCAGAATGGGTTGAAGCAAGGAGATGCACTATATCCTCTACTATTTAATTTTGTACTAGAGCATGCCATTAAATCTTTAGAGAATGAGGAAGGCTTACAACTGAATGGTATTAATAAGCTGTTAGTTTATGCTGATGATGTAGTACTACTGGCCGATAGCGAGGAGATACTAAAGGCCAACACGCACACACTATTGAGTAACACTAAGAAATTAGGACTGGAAGTAAATATCAGTAAAACTAAATATATGGTCACACGTAGAAATTCAGTATATAATGGAAATGGACAGCTAATGACAAATGAGGGAAATTTTGAGGAAGTGGCTGAATTCAAATACCTAGGAACAATAATCACAAATAGGAATGAGATGCACAAAGAAATTAAACATAGGCTCAATTCTGGAAATGCATGCTATTATGCATTGCAGAGACTTTTGATGTCCCAACTCCTTTCAAAAAACGTTAAGCTGAAAATATATAAAACTATTATTCTACCAGTTATATTATATGGGTGCGAAACATGGACTCTTACTTTAAGGGAGGAAAGGAGATTACAAGTATTTGAGAATAAAGTTCTTAGGACAATTTTTGGACCAAAGAGAGATGAACAGACAGGTGAATGGAGAAGACTACATAACAATGAACTACATGGTCTTTATAGGAAGCCAGATATAATAAGAACAGTTAAGTCTCGTAGACTGCGATGGGCAGGACATGTTGCACGTATGGGGAATGAAAGACGTGCATGGAAACTTCTTGTAGGAAAGCCAGAAGGAAAACGCCCAGTTGGTAGACCAAGGATGAGGTGGGAGAACAACATTAACTATGATTTGAGGGAAGTAGATTATACAGGGAATGATTGGAAAGCATTAGCTCAGGATAGGGATGTATGGAGAGCTTATGTCCGCGCGGCCATGAACCTACGGGTTCGATAGTGCCAGTGAGTAAGTAAGTAAGTAAGTAACTATTTAAGTTAGAGCAGCGAAAAAATATTTTTTCGCAACACTCGGAGTTCCCGATATCCCCTTTGGGTATTGGGATGACCCCTTTCATTTGGGCCCATTTACTCGACAAAGCAAGTCGAATGTGGTATTTCACTGTCTTGTTTACACATCAAACTTCAGTTGACGTCATTATGTAGATGTAAATTGATGTTTTATTTGTCATTTTTACCAAATTAATTATATTCTGTAAAGCAAAATTTAAAAAAATAATATTTTCAAAACATTCCAAATAACTTGTGAAATAAAGAGTTGGAAAATAGAGAACCTTGGTATAAAGTTCTCTTCGAAAAACTAAGTTTTCAAATGTTGTCATGTCAACTGAAAATAAACTTAATATTCCCGGATGATTATATATACAGGGTGTTGCAAAAAAACCGACAACAGAGATGAGGTGGTATATTGAGATATGCTGATCATTTTAATAAGGTACCTATGTCCGGAAATGATGAGTTTTCATCCTATGACTAATTCATTACACTGGTCAACAGTGGTTCAGTTGCCCTTGATATAAGATTAATTTCTGATATATTTATGCTGACAATCCATGAAACTATGAATGGTTTTGGAAGATTTTCTCTGTTTTTTAAGTCTTTATTTTAATTTTACACTACAAAAATCGGAAAATATGAAAACATATAACAGATATATTTATAATGTCAATTGTTTTTTTTAATTAGCATCCACTGACGTAAATAGAAAGAAAAATATCGAAAACCCATGTTATAATTCAGTGAAACGCATTTATAAAATTTTCTTCTATAATTTTTTTAAGGGACAATACCTTTTTAAAGACCAGTAGTAATCTGCCATCATGTGACGGTCCCATCTACACTGTTACCTTTCCTCCATTACTTTTAGATCCTAGTAAAAGCGCATTCCCTGTTCGTCACTATAATTTCATAAATTATCCGGAAATCTGCCCAGGTGACTGTGGAGAAAGTGTAACTTCATACTCATATTTGCCCCCAGAATCTTGAAGCTTGTCAACATGTTTTACACAATTTCTTTATAATTCGGTGATTTATAGTTACCTAGGAAATTTTCTACTACCAATACAAAACCCTTCCAAGCTTCATTTTCGGGAACAATCATAACTTTGATACAATTTGCATCTCTCAACAATTGCCGAATTTCAGGACCATCAAATATTCCGCCTTTTAACTTTAACATACTGAGCGTAGGATTTTTTTTTACAAATGCATTTGAAACATTTTCCTTCCTTGTCCAACGCTTTGACGAATTGTTTTATCACATCCAGATGCACGTCGTGAGTACTTTAATTTTGTCAAATAACTGAGATCATGGCCGATGTGCGGAGTGAGGGGTGTGAGAGTGGATATCACGTGATGTTTGAATATGCGAAAAAAATGCACATAAATCAAATCATGGCTGGAAACATAAATTTTATTAGTAACAAGCGGTTTATTGTTTAAGATATAAGATACGCAAAAAACATAAAAACTAGAGCAAATTCAGCACTTTCATGAATATATTCGTAAACTATGCACTTGAAAACATAGAAATTCGCTGAGATATCCAGGGCAACAAAAAAATTATTTTTGTAGAGCTGTATTATGTTTCAATATCAGTGTTAGTTCGAAAGGATTTAAAGACTCATTACTTGAAAAAACACCGACAACGGAGCTGAGGTGGTATATTGAGATATGCTGATCATTTTTAATAACGTTCACACGTCCGGAAATGATGCATTTTCACACTATGACTAATTAATTATGTCTCAAGATCAGTGTTAGTTCGATGGATTTGAAGACTCATTACTTGACAACAACTCACAGGTACGGAACCTACGACACGTGGCTCCGCAAAGAAATGTGGCTGCAACACGACGGATATCCAGCTCACTTCGATGCCAATGTGAGGAGACATTTGGATACCAGGTATCCAGGTCGAATGGGGACCAGTCCCAAGGCCTCCGAGATAACCTGATCTTATGTCTCTCGACTATTTTTTATGGGCCGATATGAAATAGTCTGTTTATCAGACTCCGATAGATTAACGTACAGATCTTATAGCCCGAAATGCTGCTGCGGAAATAATTCAAACGAGGCCAACATTTCCGGACACGGGTACCTTATTAAAAATGATCAGCATATCTCAATATACCACCTCACTCCGTTGTCGGTGTTTTTGAAGTAATTAGTCTTCAAATCCTTCAAACTAACATTTTTCTTGAGACACAATTAATTACTCATAATGTGAAAACGCATCACTTTCGGACACTGGTACCGTATGAAAAAATGATCAGCATATCTCAATACACAACCTCACCTCCGTTCCCGGTGTTTTTGGAACACCCTGTATCATCATCATCTTCAAGGTGAAAAAAAAATATATATATACAGAATGTTACCTAAATGACATATTGTTGTTTATTTATTAATTCTAAGAAAAGTGGAAGGTATATCATGTTATTTTACAGTAATTGTTGGAAATTGCGACCATTGACCTGGATGCACAGCTCCAGAGCTTGTAGCAAGGATCGTGGCAGCGACTTCGGAAATCTGGGAGCATCCAGATATACTTCTTAGAGGTCATCAGTTCGAGTTGAGACGCGGGAAGCTGTACATCCAGGTTAATGGTCGCCATTTCCAATAATTACTGTAAAATAACACGTAATACATTCAATTTTTCTTAAAATATATATATAAACAACAATGTGTTCAACAATTTTAAGTGCTGTTTTATTCTGTAGATCCACAGTAATGCATTTCCGACCCATGGTTCATTGTGTTAAAATTCGTGTATGGATATTCCCTACCAAAAATCTGCACTCATTTCGGTAACATCCTGTATATGATGTGATAAGAAAAATAAATGCTCGGACGGGATTTGAACCCGGACCTCTGGACTGATACCCAGTGCGCTACCGAACACGCTAACGAGCAAATCTAGTGCAAACATTAATTTTTCTTATATGTATATTCTCCATTATTACGAGATGACGCGGAACTCGGTGTCCACTGTCATTTAGCAGTTCCTTAAACAAGTAAGCAAATTAAAGAGAATATTTTTACCTTGTGTAGTGACGCTTTATCGATATTATAATTAAATGTTTGACATTGAACAATGAAATCTTAATATGAACATGATAAGAAAAATAAATGCTCGGATGTACGCTACATCTCGTAATAATAATAGAGAATATATAATAATAATAATAATAATAATAATAATAATAATAATAATAATAATAATAATACTTTATTTATTCTGGCAGAGTTAAGGCCATAAGGCCCTCTCTTCCACTCAACCAGTACAAAGACAAATAAATATTCGACAAATATAGATATACACTATACTAATTATGAACACTTAAAGATACAATAAATGTAACAATGTAAATGTCATGTACAAACAACATTTTATAGGGTAATAACAATAATGATACGATAATAATAATAATAATAATAATAATAATAATAATAATAATATACATATGATACATTATACGGGAAACGCCAATTAATATATATATCTTACACTGGATAATAATGGAGTCGAGTTTATATATATATAAGAAAAAAAAAGCTTGTACTAGATTTGCTCGGTAGTCCAATCGTTAGAGCACTGGGATATAAATCCAGAGGTCCGGGTTCAAATCCCTTCCGAGCATTTATTTTGTTTTATCATGTCATATAAAGCTTGCATTGCTCAATCCCCCAACTCAAATGAGTAAAGACCTCTTAAATAAGGGAAAATTATTCATAATAACAAAGACAAAAATAAACTAAAAACAGGAGCAAAATAATAAGAGATGCAATTAGAAGTTAGTGGGAATGTCAAAAAAGTAATTATATATAAAGAGTTAGTAATCATTAACAACTACATAGAAAATTATAATCAGTATACAGTTACATATGCATAAAAACATTCTTCAAGAAATCACAACTTAAACATAATCGTATCAGGTTGTTTTTGTATTTAATTGAAAATTTCTGGAAGTAAGTAAATTTCTTACATGGGAACAGTTTTGTTATTAGGTACTTTTTCACCTTGAGAATTCATAATTTCTTCATACTCTTTAAGGTTAATAACATTACAAAGACACATGCTGCTCTTCTAATACTGTCATACATCAAAATGATTTTTTTAATTACGATATATATATATATATATATATAAAATCACTCCACATAAGTATATGTTGATTGACGTAAAACTGGATGTAGTGTTGTTAAGGTACTGCCACGATTCTTTCCAAAGAGTCTTTTGGGTGAGATTAAAAAAAAGTGTGCAGGGTGAATGTCTGCACAGAGAATCAACGGTCTTTGAAGACAATAATGAATGCACCCAAAGAGTTCAACTTGAGGAAACATGAAATGATGTGTTTTACAACTTACAATATTATAACTTATAAATATTACCTGGATGATTCCATGGCCACTTGCGCCGCAGTCATTTTAACCTGAAATGTACGTAGTTTATATTATAGCAATACTGCAACGTTTGATATTTAATATTAAATTATTTATCACAATATTGAAAATAGAGTCAAAGGAGTATTTATTGATACTTACCTAATAAAGGTTGCTAATTACCCCGGCAACAATCGGGGATCCCGATATTTAAACCCCCTCGGGAATCGGGGTCGCCCAGTTATACCCCCAGGTATTTGGGTCCATCTACTCGACGATGCGAGTCGCGTGGTCCGCGGTGTTGCTATTTTACCCCCGTTACAACACTCGGGGATCCCGATATTTAAACCCCCTCGGGAATCGGGGTCGCCCAGTTATACCCCCAGGCATTTGGGTCCATCTACTCGACGAAGGGAGTCGCGTGGTTCGCGGTGTTGCTATTTTACCCCGTCACAACACTCGGGGATCCCGATATTTAATCCCCTCGGGAATCGGGGTCGCCCGGTTTTACCCCCAGGCTTTTGGGGCCATCTACTCGACGAAGCGAGTCGCGTGGTTCGCGGTGTTGCTATTTTACCCCGTCACAACACTCGGGGATCCCGATATTTAATCCCCTCGGGAATTGGGGTCGCCCGGTTTTACCCCCAGGCTCTTGGGTCCACTTACCTGACAAAGTTTGATGTGTCGTCCACTGTACTGCTATTCTGCCCATCTTATAACTGCCGGACACTCCATTCCACCTGCAGGTTCACTTTGACAGCCTGAAAACAAGAAAGTCATAGCGTCGGCACAACACTCGGAAATTGAGATATTCACGTTCCTCAAGAATATTTTGGTTCATTTTCATTTTGTAAATACGAAAAATCTGTATATTCTCAAAAGTCAATGGGTGGATTTCTGTTCTCAAGTTTTGATCGAAGTCGTAACTTTTTGGTTTCTAATAACAAATCGAAAAACCTACCCATGTCTCGGTCCCGAACATCGTTCGGAGGATCCGCCATATTTGCTTACGTCAGCATACCTGGATGGAGGTGTGTCAAATATGGCGGTTACATTTTCGTATTTATCTTCGTTCTCAAGGATAACAATAAAATGTGCTTCGATATAAGGAAATTAAAGGCTGGAAGAAGATTCGGAAAAAACGTACTCCATTATTTTATTAAGTGGATGTGGGATTCCATATAAATCTGGTATTATTAACCTTGATCGAGATGTGGATTTTCACGTATAAAAATTTCAGGTAAGTTCTTCATAATATCTTAAATGTTTTGAATAAATAACCAGTATAGTTAAAAAATAATGTAATGTTTTCTGCATTTATAAATTAACCAGCATAGTTAAAAATAATGTAATGTTTTCTGCATTGAATAAAATATTGCATTACTTTTATCATTTAGGCCTAAATTTATGCAACTTAATTTTGAGATCAATTTATTTAAAGTTATAACTATTTTCAATGATTATTTTAGCCTATAGTATAGTCTTGTTGATAACTTGAATTCTTTAATGTGAAATTGGATAATGTAGTTAATATTATGGCATTTTTTATGTTTTAGGTTATGAGCAACGAAAGCTGTTTGGTTATGCAAGGACAACAAAAATCTACCTTCTTGATGCAAGACCGTGTTATTAGAAAAAAGTGGTTGTGATAAGTTCTGTGTGTAAAATATATTTTAAAATTCCATACATTGAGATATTTATTTTGTAAATAATCTTGAAGAATGACATTAAAATTAAATTCTCGTGTGTGTGATTACAAAGAACAGTAACACGTATCTATACCCACATGTATTTCAATCTCATGTTCTATATTATAAATAAAACAAAAAAAAAATTACAGTAAAGTCTGTTCCATTAGCATGAGAAGGGAGGAAGCTTCAAAAGGAGAATTTCGTATGCTGAAGTTTCCATTGAGTGCAGTGACAATTTTTTCTAAGTCCCAGGCAGACACCACGCGCATGCGCCAACAGGGTTTTATTCTCAAATTATTTATCACCACTTACAATAAATTTTACATTTTTTCTAATGATTTCAATATATTTTCCTATGATATTTAACTACATATGTAACATAATGACGTGATAGCATATTAAATTCAACGAATATACACAATACATGTTCCAATGCAGCCAACATAGAGTATGTACTTCACAATTTCACTTTGCATTTTTTCACAGGTTAGAGTGCTTAAATTGCATTAGGTTAGTTTTTAGGTTCATTAAATATTGTGTATATGTTGGCAGCATCGCGTGATTCCATAGTGTAAACAACTTTGCATTTGTTGGCGCATGCACATGGTGTCTGTCTGGGACTTTGAAAAATTTATCACTGCATTTAATGGAAACTTTATCCTTATTTAAGTGTTGTCAACCTAGGATTTCACTCAATCTCAATTGTTCAAATGAACAAAAATTCAGTTTGGTGAAACTTAGGTAATGTTACATGTAATCTCTCAGCTTTAGTCTCTTCAATATTAAGGTGAGTTATTTTTATCTAGAAATATTAAAACAACCTATTCTAGACAAAAGGTACAAATATAAAGTGCAGTAATTTCGTACATATATTAAATAATTTCTATAGTTTAATAATATTGACATTAGGAAACAATTTAAAAATGACATATTGGAAACCATTTGTTCTTAATATAGCCATGGTTACATTTATGATTATAATTGGATTTAAAATAATCCACATATCAGAAAAAGATGGATTAACATGTTTTTTAAATGAAATAATATGGAAATGTGATTAATGAATATGTTAAAATTGTGTACGTTATTCTAGTGGCATAAAAATTTAAGAACAAAAATCCACCCATTGTCACAAGCGACATGAAGTTTTAATAAATCCAGGAAATCACCTTTTTTTTTTCAAATATCAGCCAAACTAATAATATTAAAAAAAGGTTAGGATGAGTAATTTACAGTTTACAAGAATAAACTGAAATTTCTAGGATAAGGTAATGTTCAGCCAGTTTATACATTAGAAGGGCAATGTTTTTTGCTACATTTGCCATACAGAGCATATTTAATACCCTACAATAATAAATTAGACAAAGGGAGAAATATAATGATAGTGCAAATTATTTAGGTTTATTCTTTTTAAATTTAAGACCAATGTGGGCAATCATCAAGCTGTATTGGGAGGAGGGGGAAATTGTACAATAACTCAACCAATGATTTTTCTAAGTTTGACAGAATAGCAGTGTGCATGCGAAAGCATTTATGGAATTCTCACCAGATTAAACCACATGTATATAAAATTGGTATGACCAACCTTCCGTACACGTTTATAAGAAATGGATGTACATTAACATGCTCCTTCACAACCGAGCAAAATAAATTACATGCCTATTATTTAATAAACTAATCTGGTGTACACTAACTTATCCCATCGCAACCTGACAAAATGAAGCGAGTGAACATTCGTATATTTTGGAATTAATTGCAAAGTTGGTCATACTGATTTCTTAAGTATTTCATTGCTATAAAAAATGTATCATGCATGCTACATGGGCACTAGTACTGAATAACGACCAAATTTACATAAGAAATGCCTTTGGAATCAAAATGAGATGTCCAAAAAGTTGATAGTAGGGAGAAGACAACAAGGAAGGAATCTGAAATAAAAAAAAAAAAAATGAATCAGCAACTTACCTTACCTCCAAAAGTATGATCCTGTGCCCTTAATATATTTTTAAAACATCATTTCCATTCTTAACCCTATGCATGCTAAAGGTAAAGTGTTTGTATAGAAGATTTGTATATATTTCCAAAAATCAACAAACAAAAATGTATAAGGAAATGTCATGGTTTGTTGACGAGGGAAACAGATTAAAACTTTATCACTCTAAAGGACATATGAGGCTGTGTTTAAATGAAAACTTACTAAGTCATTCAATAATTAATGCACATAATTTTAGTTCTCGATTGCCTTTCATTGGAAATGAATGAAACTTTACGGAATATATCTTCAATCCTTCCTTTATAACATCATGAAGTTTCATTGTTTTCCGACAAATGATTGCATAGTACTTTAATTTTAAAATGGTGGCTGCTTTCAGAACATGTACATATCGGAGAGGCATGATTGAATTTCTTTCTGCAGAACAGGAGACCATTTAAAACATTCACAGACACTTACGAAGTAACTATGACAATCAAGCAATGGACAAGAGTACTGTCGGTTGTTGGGTTGATGTCAGCGGTAGAATGAAGACTGTCAGTTCCTCCTGATCTTCAATCACAGATCTATGCTTTGAACGTGTTTCATGAGCAGCTGGTATTTTAAAACTAAAATTCGTCACAGCCATCTGATGGAAAAGACTGACATGATAAAGGAATGATTCAATATATATGTTATGTAAAGTTTTTCATTTCCAATGAAAGATAATGAAGAACTAAAATGATGTGCATTATATAATGATCGTCCCACATGTAAGCACTTTCATGAAAAATAAGCAAAATTAGTGATGAAACATGAATATCTTCAGAGAGGATAAATTTAATGATTTTAAAAATATACATTACATGCTTTGCATCAACTTTTATTTAGTATTATTACATTAATTTAAAGCTGTCATCCATTTTACTGCATCATCACTTTTCATTGGACTTACACACCCTGGAAAACAAATTAATTTTATTAAATTCTGATATTGTCTTATATTAGATCGTTACCATTACTGAGAGAGTAAAAATGTCTCAGATCAATCCACGACCATTAAACATCCCTCGGTAGCATCTTACAATGTCTAGCAAATATTTATTAGGAAGTAGGAGAAACAGCAGTTTAACTTACCCAACAATGCGCATGTGCCAGAGTTTATAGAGTCTGTGATAACCCACCATTGAACCACATATTGATTATCATCCTTGCCTAGTGGATTATCACTGCTCACCATACATCGATTATTATCGATATTGTACTGAAGTTTATACAGCTTTTGCCAGATGGCAGAACGTCGCTGTGAAATTTGAATGACTAATCTTTGCAATAAATCCCCAAATCTATTAAAAAAAATATATTAATAAAATTCAAATTACCAAACGTTCATTAAAAATGGATGTACACTAACTTATCTCTTCCTAACATCGTTGCAACCAACAATAACGGTGGAAACAACATTGGAAGGAGAGAGAAAATAAGAGACTAAGTAATATACACTGTGGAGAAAATAGCAATCAGCATCACATTATTGTCTAACAGTATCATTAATAATGTTATTGTTTTGCATATTTAAATAAATACTTAAAAATTGTCAAATAATGTTATAAAAATTGTTTGAAAGAAACGTTTAAGATATTAAAAAAGTTAGTAAATATAGAAGAAGAACTACAGTTTACAACAAACTGAAAAAATCAAGTGCGAGTTAAATTGCTGTTGAGCCTTAAGCTTATACAGTACATAGTTATTCCGTTGGACTTAGAAAATTTGTAAAACTTTATTGTGATTTCCACCATAAATTTTCTGAGTTCTACAGAATAACACTGCGCATGTGCAAATTTTTATAAAGTAGACACTAGATGGAACCACGTAGCTATGAAACTGATGGGATCAACCTTCACAATAAATTCCCAAATATTTATTAGAAATGGATTACACAAACTTCCCCTTCCTAATGTAACAAAATAAATTATGTGCACAATATTTAATTAAGTGTACATTAATATGATGTACACTAACCTGTCCCATCAGAACATAACAAAATCAAGTTAATTTCATTAATTATGTGTGGAATTAATTGCAAATGTTGGTAACTCTACTTTTACTGACATACTGTGAAGTTACATTAAGCATTCGAGCATGCACACTGTAATTCTGTAGAACTTTGAAAAGAAATCATTGCATATGCAAATAAATATTTAATAATTGTAAAAAAATATTGGCTCAAATGCACTTCTACTAGCGTCTGATTTTTCAATTATTTTGATGTAAACTATAGCTGTTTTTCTGTATTTACTAACATTATTAAATATTTTTAACTTTTTCAAACAATTTTTATAACATTATTAGACAGTTTTGAAGTATTTATTTAAATATACAAATCACAATATTGTGACACTGTTGCACAATATTGTGATGCTAACTGCTATTTACTCCACAGAGTATATTACTTAGTCTATGATTTTTCTATCGCTGTTTTGGGCTATCGCTGGTTGGATCAGCGTTAGGGAATGATAAGCAAGTGTAGACCCATTTTTAATAAAGGTTTGTTAATTTTAATATTATTACCATATTTTTTAACATAGATTTGGGGATTTATTGCAAATATTGGTCATTTAAATTTCATAGCGACGGATAGTAATCGAGGATGATAATCGATATGTGGTTCGATTGTGGGTTATCACTGGCTCTATGAACTCTGGCGCATGCGCACTGTTGTTCTATAGGACTTTGAAAATATTTCACGCTAGTTTCAGTGCAGTTTTTCCACAAAATTATAAGATTTGTTGTAAAACTTTTAAAATAGTATGAAATGTTAGTAAAGACAGAGGAAGTATGTAGTGCAACAGAATTACAAGATTATAGTATGGAAAATCAAGTGGAAATCAAACTAAAGTTTTTTCGATGTTCATTAACTAATTATCAGAAACATTATAAATATGAACATACCTCAAGACGTTAATAACTCCATTCAACTTTCAGCTAAGACACAATCTTCTTAAAGTCCTTGTTTCTTTTGCCTTTCATTTCAACACAGTACCTAAATATAGAATTAAACAGTATTATCTACTGATACATTTATTATGAGCATGTATAAAATTAGTTAATCAAAATCAGTATTATAGACAGTACAAAAATGCCGGTAGGTCTCAATAAAATGAGTAAAACAGTAAAAAATACTAAATATGATGCACTGTCAAATATTATTCAAGACTTAAGTGTATCAAAATTAAACTATAAAAATACAGGTATATTTTGGAAATTATACAGGTTATCCTCGTATTGAATAGTTAGCCTTAAAGGTTAGGTTTTAAGTTTATCTTTAATTAAATTTTCTAATAAATAAAACTTAAAACGTTAAAAACAAAAGTTAATCTTAAAATACAACACGTATACATAAGAACATAACCTATATAGTATATTATTATTTTCAATTACATTTAATTCTTTGTGAAATATAGACGTTATATATTTTTTATTTGTACGTTGAGGTACTACTATATTATGAGATTAAAAATGAGCATTTTCGTAGTTGTGTTTAAAGTATATTCTTACCTTTCTTTTTCTCGTTGTTTCCTTCGGCTATGGTTAGTTCAATTTCCTGTCGCTAGTTGGCTCTTGCATCGAAAAACCATAATGCAATCGTTTTTACCGCGTTGCCATATGTTATTTTAAACGTACCTGTACCCGCCTGTATGTCGTCATATCGGTGTATGACGTCACTATCGGCGAAACATTACTTGAGGACAGAAACCACTGCGCGACCGATATACGTTTTTCAGGTAGGTGCCAACGGCGTTTTTTCTAAAAAAGATAGAAATCCACCCAATAGAAAATATTAAATTAAATGGAATTCACCAAATATTCTACTGTCGTCTGCAAGACTCTCTTAGGCGAAACGTTGTGGAACTTTTGTGAAACAAGGATTGGTATGTACCTTGACTACATATTAACGCCAAACAATATCTGCTTATGTGGATGATGATTTTTTTTATTTACATCTCCATATTGCATTTCCTGAAAATTGTCGTTTAATAGTATCAAAACATTACAAGGATAGCGGATATGTCCCGTGTTATGTTATCAAAGGGAGTGTGAAGATATTGTACTGCATGTGCAGGATGATCCTCAAGGGTAAACGATGCCAAGAGACAGAAATTTGCGGTAATTAGTAGCTCTACACAGAAATTAAATCACATGTAATATATTGACATTCTTTTGATTGAAATTGTGTTTTATTGAAGAATGGTTGAGCATATATATTAAATCATCTTATAGAACAGACGAATTGATATAATATAAACTATTTCATTCCTTACTGTATATATAATCAATTTACATATTGGTTAATGAAATCAATCATTCCATTGCTTCCTTCCAAGATAAAACCTTCTAATTACATACTCTTACCGGTATAGTTACCCGATTTGTTTCCTTTCTCATATAATTTATTTCATACACTCATAACGTTGAGATTATTTGAATGTCTTCAATATACTCGTTCTATCATTTTCAATCTCATCACCTACAAATCACCTTGTTTTTCTTCGCTTCATATTTATTTTCAAACGTAGTTTCCTACAAAGATAAAAGTTTACAACTGATCAATACAATTATATGCATATTTATAATGTCTTTGTGGTAATTGATTAATTTCTCTTAACAATTGAAAGGACAAAGAATTCTCGTGACGTAATGTTCACTTCCACTATCAACACACCATAAATTTACTTCAGTCATCAACAAACAGTTCAGCGACAGCATATTTTGTTTTTTTTATCATGAATCCGTCATCGAATCGTTCAGTTCAATGATTTTCGAGAAAATATGCCTTTTTCATTGAACTTATTACATACAAAACCTACCGTGTATTATATATATATATATACATATATATATATATATATATATATACCATATTAAGCTTGCATTGCTCAATGTTAAATATTTAATTATAACATCTATAAAGCGTCACTGCTATAAAGTAAAAATATTCTCTTTAATTTGCTTACTTGTTATAGTCAGCTACTAGATGGCAGTGAAGACCGGGTTCTCGCGACATCTAGTAATAATGGAGAATATAATACATATATAAAAAATAAGTGTTTTGAATTGTATTCGCCTGGTGGTGTAACGGATAACACGCTGAGGTACAGACTCAGAGTTCCGGGTTCGAATCCCGTCCAGGCACTTATTTTTCTTATCATACCATATTAAGCTTGCATTGCTCAATGTTGAATATTTAATTATAACATCTATAAAGCGTCACTGTTATAAAGTAAAAATATTCTCTTTAATTTGCTTACTTGTTATAGTCAGCTACTAGATGGCAGTGAAGACCGAGTTCTCGCGACATCTAGTAATAATGGAGAATATAATACATATATAAGAAAAATAAGTGTTTGAATTGGATTAGCCTGGTGGTGTAACGGATAGCACGCTGAGGTACTCAGAGTTCCGGGTTCGAATCCCGTCCAGGCATTTATTTTTCTTATCATACCATATATATATATATATATGTTATAATTAAATGTTTAACATTGAGCAATGCAAGCTTAATATGGAATGATAAGAAAAATAAATGCCTGGACGGGATTCGAACCCGGATCTCAGAGATCCGGGTTCGAATCCCGTCCAGGCATTTATTTTTCTTATCATTCCATATATATATATATATATATATGCACTTACCTTTTGTGTTTTATTATCTTCTATAAAGATATTGAGTGATATGTTTATATGCTCGTGCACACTGTTTATACTCTAACTCGTAGAAACAACAAAAATAATGTAGTAAATGCTCCATTATGTATTTATTTAAATATGTGGATCCATGGAACACACAGTTGCATTCGAATTCCATATGAATAAAATGAAGCATGGACTTCGCAATTGTTTATACTCACATTTTTATGAGTTGAATAAGGAGCAGACTCGTGCAAATTGTAAACATATTAAATAAAAATGTCTGAATATTCATATAATTATGGGAGGTCAACAAAATTATACAAACTTAGAGAAGTGCAAGGGAAGCAGATTATAAGTGTTTACATATATATTTGAACAAGATACATTTTCGCAGACTATTTAACTCGTGACCCAAATGGGAGTCAATGACCAATCACATTTCAATGATTTTTTATTTACAGCCAATCACAGTTATTTTTCACCCTTTTTTTACACTTCAATTCTATCACTGTAAAATGAAGCTTCTCCTTTTTTAACATTCTTAATAGGTCACATCTTTATTTTGCAGTTACTACACTCAGACACCAGATTTTATATATAGTGCATAATATAGTATATAATGTAACCTTACAGCGGTTGCGGGAGATAATATAAAAACATTTGTAGTAATTGATTATACCACAAAAAAAAAAGAAACCACTGTCTGCACTTTATTAAACATATTTTTTCCCGAGGTAATAACGTTCCGGAAAAATAAAATTGACATATTTACATCATAGGACATCTGAAATTAATTAATATACAAAAATATATATACAGTCAATATGCCCATTTCACCAATTAATGTTTAAAAAGGTCAATAAGTTTCCACAGCCAAGCTGTCATTCTCAATACCAGATATTAATCAATATCTGGTCTTGATAATGACAGCTTGGCTGTGGAAACTTGTTGACCTTTTTAAACATTAATTGATGAAATGGGCATATTGCCTATATATATTTTAATATTTGATCACCAAGAAGATCACTTGTGTATTAAATTAATATACAGTTTGATGCGTTACATTTTTTTCTCCACTAGGGTGCATTCTTAAGATATTGCGATCCTTGGCAATAAATAATATGATCTGGTTGCAGTGATAAACAAGTTAAACATAACGTTTCTCATTTGGTTTCGAACATCGTCGTTTACATTAAATATATAACAATTTTAAAATAACTATATTTAAATAATGATATGGAGTAAACAGCTTAATTTTATTCGTCAAATAGTCCTAACAAATGCCACTCTTGATTTCAAAATTCTCTAGGTAAATCCATTCCTCACTTCACGAGTCGTGAATTTATCGAATATTTCGTAATCACTCGTGGCATTACTTACCATAAAAAGTGTTGATTCGAACGAATAACGGAGAGGAGATTTATAAAGTAACTGGCACGAAATTAAAATATTCTTGACTTACATGTTTCTGATTCTGATGAAGTAAGTATTTGAACGAGTGTAAAATTTGAAAGAACAATTAATTTACAATTTATGTAATCATAGCATCCTTGACAGTAAGCCAGGACGAATAAAGAAAAAATAGTGGTTAAAGAGCACAACTCAAGATATTACAATAAAATCTTATCAGTTTTATCTATAATTGAATTTAGTGTAAACCTATAACTTATGAATGTGATCATGTTCATTTTATATTTTCAAAAGAACATAACGGCCTACTCAGCTTTATTCACGTAACCCATTATTAACTGTTGATTCTAAATTATTATTATTAAACCTAATCATATTCAAGATTGATATTGAAGGTAAAATTGGATATAAAATTAAGTAACAACAGTGAAAGAGTGTTTGAATCAACCATCAGTAAAAAAAAATACTTACATAATATAAAACTTCACTCACAACAGATCTTGAAGCATTGAATACTTACAAAAGAACTCTCAACCCTTGCATGCTGAAACCTACCTTAAAAATTCTCGAAGAGAAGCGTTCGTGAAGTACCAAGCCCGTGCTCAAAATATTAACTGCGGCATTTAACTGCAAGGCACAGGAATCGAACACCAGAACTCTTATTTAAACTACGGAGAAGTAACACGACTCCTGACATGGTGAATTGGATAACTATAACCGCGCTACCCTTCACTTCAGCTCCCTGTATTCAAGCAACTTCATCTGCTTTGCATAGTGGTTTGATAAGTAAAACAAACATCTAAAAGGATCTTCTCCATAATGCATTCCCTAAAGCGACTTAAACATTTTCTTCCTACAACTCTTAAAAGAATTTTAATCCAAACTTTAGTGATGCCGCATTTAGACTACTGTGACGTTCTACTAACTGACATAAGTGACGGATTGTCGGACAAACTGCAGCGTGTCCATAATATATGTATCAGATTCATATGTAATGTTCGAAAATACGATCACATTTCTCCATTATTCCACGAATTGTCATGGCTACATCTAAAAGAGAGAAGAAAATCGCACTGTCTAATTCTCCTATTTAAGATCCTACATACCTCGATTCCCAATTATTTATCATCCCGTTTCCAGTATCTATCCTCAAACCATAACTTAAACACAAGATCACAACATAGTCTCTTACTTAATATACCGCAACATAGGACATCACATCACTCCATGTCATATACCGTCTCCACTTCTCGCAACTGGAATTCCCTACCACAAGAAATAGTGGCTGCCGGACATTGGCATCTTTTAAAAGAAATCTAAATTTATATTTGCTCTAAACTCGACTTCATTATTATCCAGTGTAAGATATATATATATACATATATATATATTAATTGGTGTTTCCCGTATAATGTATCATATTTGTATTATTATTATTACTATTATTATTATTATTATTATTATTATTATTATCGTATCATTATTGTTATTACCCTATAAAATGTTGTTTGTGCATGACATTTACATTGCTACATTTATTGTATCTTTAACTGTTTATAATTAGTATAGTGTATATCTATATTTGTCGAATATTTATTTGTATTTGTGCTGGTTGAGTGGAAGAGAGGGCCTTATGGCCTTAACTCTGCCAGAATAAATAAAGTATTATTATTATTATTATTATTATTATTATTATTGCTGGATTCCAACTTCGATCTATGTGTGTTGCAGTTAAATGCGGTTCATATATTTTTTGACACAGCCTTGTTACATCAAAACTCTTCCCTGGAAGAAATTGCAAGGTAGGTTTGGGCATACAATGGTTGGAAGTTCCGATATTGGAATTTAATAATCTGTCTGTAGTCGAATAGCATAGAGAAGGGTACACACGTGAATATATATTTTGCATTTGATGAAACTTGAAAAAAAAGTTCAATATCTAAGGTGAGTATTTAATTGTCGCTCGCCGCCTATCTTGTTATCATAGCCATTAGGAGGAATCTTTTTTATTAGTATTATTGTTATTATTATATCATTATTAATTATTGGTAATAAAAGATTCCGGGCTATGTGGCCGTGGTCTATAACTGGCGTTTCTTCCAGACGTTTCTCCCTCAACTGCGGAGGGCATCTTCAGTGGCGAGCGCTTCCAGCTGTTGCTTCCCTGTCGTAGACTCGACTGCGAATGAACAGCAGAAAGCTGGATGCTCTTATTTATAGCCTACTAGTGCTGACGTCACGTGAGTCCGAGGTGTTTGGATCGACGTAATCATACTGGCTTCTGATTGGTTCGGAACTCTCTCCTTGTTATTAGTAGGTTTTGACTGTCTATGATTCTGATTCATCATCGAGCTGGCAACTAGAGAACCTCGTCGAAAGAAGCACTACGCAGAAATGCAAGACCGGGATGGATTCGTCCACCCGCCAGCACGTCGCACTGCTAGAAATAACCAACACTACTATAAACAACGAACACCAATAGAAACAAGAAATCTGTTTGAACATCTGTACGAAGAAAAGGCAGAAACTCCACCTCCCATAGTGGTATATTCCAAAGACATCACGCCACTAAAATTGGAAAGCATCACTGCAGGAAACAAGAATGAAGTACACATGAAGTACAACCAGGGCGTTCTCACCATTAGGACCTCAACAAAGGCGGCCTATCGGCGAGCTTACAAAGAGCTCAAGAAATCTGAGACTCAGTTTTATACCCATGGCTACGGCAGGCCTCCTATCATCAAACTAGTTGTGAAGGGACTTCCTAAGTCCATCACAACACATGAAGTATATGATGAAATTATGAGTAGGAACCTGCCCGTCAAAGAATTAAGAAGCATTGAAAAACAAGTCTTCATAGATGGAGTAAAGAAGAAGATAGAGCTTCCTATTTACATCCTAACACTCCACAAAACACCAGACATCAAGGAAAAAATTGAAGAAAATCTAAAAGAGCTATTCAACATCCGAATCAGATTGGAACCTTACAGGAAACCCACAGGAGGCACCCAGTGCTTCAAATGTCAAGGCTTTGGACATATTGCAGAATTCTGCTTTCGAGACACAAAATGCGTCAGGTGTTCCGGAAACCACAGAGTCTCCGACTGCACCCAGACGGAAGTCAAGTGCACCAACTGCAACGCAGATCATGCAGCAAGTCATCGAAAATGTCCATCATTCCAGAAGTATCTGAAAATGAGACAAGCGCAAGGAACAAGCAAACCATCTACCACGAGAAAGCCTGAAATCACTTCAAAAACCACTCCAAGAACACCTCAAAAGACCGAAGAAAACTTCCCTCCCTTACCTTCTCAGAACCCACCGGAGAATATACTCCAATCCCTCCTTATTCTCCTCACCACCATCCTTCAAAACCCTCAAGTCCTTCAAACCACACTATCCTTCGTGAATACTCAAGTCTCATCTAGAACTTAGACTGCAAGATCCAGACACTACAAGAAAAAGCCGTTTTTAAGACCGACAAGCTCACCTGAAGAAGACAACTGTTTAGAGGAGCACTCTACACAGCATAACACACAACTTCGCCACCACCTTCCTACAAGCACATGAAGATATCGGGTCAAGACCTTCGTAAGGTCGGTACCAAATCCACACCTTAAATAATTGCTCTAGGATTGACTGTCTATTGTCTAATGTGTGATACTAGGCTTTGGCTATTTTTATTCCTTCGTCTTTTCTATTGAAATTGTCCTTGTGTTTATAAATTTCTATGGCCTCTCTGTATAATCTTGGGAAATAATATGGTGTTGTAGCTAAAACTTGTGTTTCATCGTAGAGAATCTGATGTCGGTTTTCAGTAATAACGTGTTCTGCTACGGCCGATTTTTCTATTTGCCCTAGTCTGCAGTTTCTTTTATGATCAGTCAAACGGATGGCTATGCTTCTTTTTGTGGTTCCTATGTAAGATCTTCCACAAGAACACGGAAGCCGGTATACACCGCAGGTGGAGAGTGATGGTCGAGGATCCTTTGATGAGCGAAGGCAGTTTTCTATTTTTCTTGTAGGTCTATAAATTGTTCTAATATTGTGCTTTTTTAGTACTTTGCCGATCCGATCTGTGACCCGTTGTATATATGGTAAGAAAGCTGTGCTGACTGTTGATGTATTATCCGTTTTTTGTTGTTGTTTACGTGGATTTATTGATTGTTTTATTTCTTTGGCTGTATATCCATTCTTCTTAAAACAATTGAACAGATGGTGCTGCTCCTGGTTAAGATATTGTGGCTGGCATATCTTCTTCGCTCTGTCAAACAGTGTCTTTATGACGCCTCGTTTTTGTCTAGGATGGTGATTGGAATTCTTGTGTAGATACCGGTTCGTGTGTGTGGGTTTTCTGTAGACTGTATGTTGAATTTCTCCGTTGTCTTTTCTTATTATCTGAATATCCAGGAACGCGAGTTTACCGTTATTTTCTTTTTCTATGGTGAACTGTATTTTGCTGTTTCGGCCATTGAGATGTTGTAGGAATCGCTCTAATTCCTCGTTACCGTGTCTCCAAACTACAAACGTGTCATCCATATAACGAAACCAATATTCAGGGGACTTGGGAGCTGTTTTTAATGCTTGCTCTTCAAATTTCTCCATGAAAAAATTTCGCTATTACCGGACTTAGCGGATTACCCATTGCTACTCCGTCGATCTGTTCGTAATAGCTGTTGTCCCATTGCAGAATAGGGCAAATAGAAAAATCGGCCGTAGCAGAACACGTTATTACTGAAAACGGACATCATATTCTCTACGATGAAACACAAGTTTTAGCTACAACACCATATTATTTCCCAAGATTATACAGAGAGGCCATAGAAATTTATAAACACAAGGACAATTTCAATAGAAAAGACGAAGGAATAAAAATAGCCAAAGCCTGGTATCACACATTATACAATACACAGTCAAAACCTACTAATAACAAGGAGAGAGTTCCGAACCAATCAGAAGCCAGTATGTTTACGTCGATCCAAACACCTCCGACTCACGTGACGTCAGCACTAGTATAAATAAGAGCATCCAGCTTTCTGCTGTTCATTATCATATCATGGATTCATTCATATTACTGTTATGAACTTCGTAGAAGAAGGTCGTCTATGGTAACAAGCTTGCATCGAGACTGTATGGGTGACCGGCAGTGACATCGAGCGTACATCAAGTATTGATGGGTGACCATCTGTATATGTCTTAGTGCTCCATCAGCATCAAATTCAGTGCGGTTACTGGTAGTTCTAGGGCTCTGTGATTGGTTGTTATATAATAGTGATCGCTACACAACCAATCGGCGGTTTGAGCAGTTAATTCCAGACCGGGCTTACCGGCCCGGTCCAGTGTAAAGTGTTCTAGTTTTCTAGAAATTAGATAAATTTACGTGTGTAGTGCCTAAAGTTATAGTGTTGTGGTTCCTTCACTAATGTGCTGCGTAATTCTATCTTAGTGACAAGTGGTTTCTAACAAAGTTAAGTGAAGTAGTAGACTAAGTCTTGGTCTAACCAAGCATGGCTGCTGCATTTGATTTACGCGGGTCTATGGACCTGGACGAAAATAATGAGGACATCAGACCATTCACGTTGTGGGAAGAAGCCTCACAATTTTTCGAGTCTTATATTGCTAGAAAGAAAAGCGAGGATAATACTCGTTATCAAAGATATATACATGAGATACGCGGAGTATTCTTACTCATTACCAATAATCTGGCTACTTTCCCCAGCAGTGAAAGATCTGATGCGGTGTGCGACATCACTTTGACTTGTATGGAGAAATTAGACAAGATATATGGCCAAGTTCCGGAAAGTGTAACTCTGTACTCGCTCATGTTGAAGGAAGTAAAAGCTGCTGCGCTTGAGCTCCAAGCGCACAGCTTTCTCCCAGAGCATGACGCGAGTTCAGAAACAGATTCAGAGCAACAAGTAAAACCGAAACCTAGAGTAAGGGACAAATTTGAAATACCCATGCCTACATTTCTGAAATCTGAATCTAAAGAATCTAAAGAAACAACGACTCCCAAAAAGAGGAGAAACAAAAGCAAAAGTAAAGGAATAAAAGTATCCAAAACCTCAGAAAATATTTCTGAAAAGAAAATTCAATATTTACCTAAACAAGTCAAAGTGAAGTCTCCCGCTGTAGTATCAGGGGTTGAGACTTCAAATAAATTTGCAGCATTAGCTGACACTAATATGGAAGCATCAACTTCTGGAACTTCCTCTACAGTGGTTCCACCTGTAATTGCTGGTCCATCGACCGATACGACAAAAACTACACCTTCTCGAAATGTTGACTCTGCGAAACAGAGGCCCCCGCCCATCACTGTCACTGGTCATGGGGATCTGTTTCGTATGAATAAAGAGATCAAGACACTCATAAGTGGACCACTTAAAGTTGTTAACATAAGAGAAGGTTTGCGTTATTACGCAACTACAATGGAGGACTTTTTAGTCCTTAGACAGTATTTTAATTCCATTCACAAGGAATACTATACTCATTTGACTAAAAAGGAACTTCCATTGAAGGTAGTGTTAAAACGGCTGCCTTCAAACACTTCCATAGACGAAATAGAAGAGGAAATTAAGTCCTTGGGATTTCCTCTGAAAAGTATAAGGCAAATATCTGCCAAAAAAGATAATGTAGAGAAACCTCTCCCCATTTTCATACTTGAACTCGAGCGGACAGCAGAGGCTCTGAAAATTTATGACTTGAAGCGGCTGGTTTACTGCGTCGTATCGATTGAATCTTATAGACCAAGGACTGGCCTTAAGCAATGCTTTAGGTGTCAGTCATTCAATCATACTTTCTCCGCATGCTGCCGGAAGCCACGTTGCGTATTCTGTGCCGAGGCCCATGGACATAAGGACTGTCCAGTTAAGGCCTCTGCACAGAGAGATGCTAATTTGCTTAAGTGCGCAAATTGCGGGGCTAACGGACACCCAGCATCCTATCGTGGCTGCCCTGTTTTCCAGGCAGCGCTTGTGAGTTATAATAGGGCAGCTCAACCCAAACAACCTATATCTCAACCTAGGACTTTCACTTCGGTGAAAGTCCAACCTAATGTTTCCTTTTCCCAATCCCTAAAGAAGGGCACCTCTTCACTAAACCAAAAGATGAACAGCAATGTTCAAGGCCAGGGCCAGCAATTGCCTAAATTACAACTAGGGCAGCAGGTTGAGGAGTATCTCCAGGGTCTTCAGCCAATATTGGCTGAACTACCCTCTCCTATGGAGAGATTCCTTTTCCTGCACAGGATCTTTAACCTGTGTAACATAGGTTAAAGTAAAGTGAACCACTAACTAAATAGATTGTGCGAGTTGCTCGCATAGAATGTGATATCAAGTTGCACTACCCAGTGCGACTTGATGTCTATATACTGTGTGGACATATCCACAATTTATTATTCAGGTCCGTAGACCAAAAGAAACCATCTTGTCACAATGGCTAGGATTAAACGAACCACAATCCTAAAACGATAGCCACTACGGAATTAACTGCCAAGAATGCCCAGTGGGTAACAGTATGCAGAGCCCAGGACGGTGCCAAGTCACCGTCACTCAATTGTTGTTGTGCTGCTGTTCATTCTGGACTAAGTCTTGGCTAGTCCAAGCACCATGGCGACCAGCTGTGAAACCAGTGATATGGAAGTGGTGGAAGAGGTGCGGGACTACAGCCCGCTTGAAATCTGGGAAATAGCTTCAAATCAATTTGAAGCGTATATAAAGAAACAAAATTTAAAACCAGATTCCAAATTTTCCACAGTTGCAAATAAAATTCAAGGCACTTTCTGGATCATTTCAAGTTATTTGCAAACATACCCAGAGTTCTAGCGGTCTGACACAGCCTTGGATATGACGCGGAATTACTCTGATGCATTAAGTCAACTAAAAGGAAAATATAATGACAAAACTCAATATCTAGAAAAGATTCTAAATGCTGTACAGAAGATGGATATGGACGTTCAAACCACTTGTTTCCTAACATATGGTGAAGAATGCACAGAGTCATCAAGTGAACATAAAAAACGAAATGAAAACCAATACGAAACACCAGAAAAGAAAATGAGGAAATAATCAAATCCCAGTAAAAAGGTACCAATCGTGTCATATTCACAGGAAGTGTCAGTTTCAAACCCTTATTCCATATTGGCTAATATGAATGGAACGGACAAACGTCCCGCATCTCAAGCTGGACCATCAAAAGAGGCTAGGGCTCCTACTGCTACAACAAATTCGCAGCCCACTGGTGTGCTACCACCTAAAAAAGAACCAAGACCGCCCCCAATTACAGTTATTGGGCAAGCTGATGCCTTCAAAATGAATAAAGAAATCACTTCTAAACTTAGTGGAGATCTCAAAGTAGTTAGCACGCCAGAAGGTCTGCGATACTACGCCACCTCAGTGGCAGATCATAAGTTACTCAAAGAATATTTTTCTGCTGTAGGTAAACAGCACTACACCTACATAATGAAGCAAGATCTGCCACTGAGGGTGGTATTAAAACGACTTCCAGCCAGTACATCAAAAGATGATATATTCGAAGAGCTTCAATCTCTTAAATACCCTATCAAGACAGTAAAACAAATTTCAAAAAAAGAAAACGAAAAACTAGTACCACTTCCTATCTTTATATTGGAACTCGACAATAATGATTCCGGTCGAGAAATATTCAACCTCACAAAACTCAACTATATGATTGTAGCAGTGGAGCCTTATAGACACCGATCAGGGCTAAAGCAGTGCTTCAACTGTCAACGTTTTAATCATACATTTGCAGGGTGTAACCTGACGCCCAAGTGTGTAGTTTGCGCAGAACCCCATAATCACAGTAAATGCCCGTCAAGCAAGAAGCTTTGACCGACAAATCAAAACTAAAATGTGCAAATTGTGGAGCGTCAGGTCACCCTGCCTCATACAGAGAATGTCCATCATACGTTGCAGCAAAAGCTGCCTTTCTGAAACGTACAGAAAATAATTCAAATAATTCAAATTCAAAACAGCAAAACATTCAACGCAGAACTTTTTCTTCAAAACCAATCAATCCAAATATTTCCTTCAGCCAAGCAACCGGCCAGCCAAATTTTCAATCACAAAGCACTGCTAAAAGCCGAATAGACGAGCCTCTCAACTCCCTCTATCAAGTCAGGGACGCGAACTTCTCAATAACTTAGAGCCATTATTAGCTCAATTACAATCTCCAATGGAGAAGGTTGCGTTAATGACAAATCTAGTAAATATGTGTTTCGGTGAATATGTGTTGGTTCCATACCGGAAGCTTTCTCAATGTTGCGGCTTTTAATGCCAATGGTGTACTTAAACAGATTCGAGAGCTTATTACTTTTATACAAGAGAGAGATATTGACATTATTCTTCTGAATGAAACTTTTTTGAAACCAGGTAACAAATTCAAAATTCCGAATTATTGTATATATAGAAATGACCGATTGAATGGTCCCCTTGGAGGTACAGCAATTTGTATTAAACAAACCATTGGCCACAGAGTGGCCCCTACACCCAGGCTTCAATTTATTGAAGCAAGAGCCATCTTCATGCCAAATTCAGACCGCGAATCAATTTATATAGTTTCTATTTACAAATCACCTACCAGACTCCTAACGAGGTACGACCTAAACGCTCTCACTTCCGTCTCCCCTAACTACTTGTTAGCGGAAGACTTCAATAGTAAACATCTTCTTTGGAATTGTCGTACCCAAATGGATCTGGTGTGATACTCCAAAATTTTTGTCAGCATCATAACATAGAAATTTCCGCTCCAAGGGAACATTCATACTTTAGAAACACACATGTTGGCTTTCGATCAGATATACTGGATATAGTTCTCTCGAAGAATGTACCTATCTCTCCACACGTCACCACAATTACAGACGTACTTAACTCAGATCACAGTCCTATACTCTTTAAAATCAGTCCCACATTTTTGTTGTCCTCGCCCCCAAACATGTATTATGATCACACTGATTGGCAGAGTTACACACACATGCTTAACCAATGGGTTAAGCCGACACTCTCTGTCCAATCAACAGAACAAATAGAACACGCTGTCCTTAGTTTACAGGCTAGTATACAAACGGCCATTACACTATCTACAACACAACTAAACAAAAATGCACATACAAAACCATACGATCCTACACTCCAAAATTATTTAACTGAGAAGAAACGATATCTCAGATTATACCGTACTTTTGGCGCACCCCAACACAAACAACTTTACAATCGCTATGCTCATTTGGTGAGAAACCGATTAGAAGAAATGCGAAATGCTGAATGGATTCTTCCCTTCAGCGTTTCACAGATGCTAAAACTCCTCCGTGGGAGATATTAAAAAGAATTAGAAGGAGTCGAGCTCCGCCTCCTCCATCAGCTATATTTTATGACGGAGATTGGGCTTACCTCCCACGGGAGAAAGCCCAAGCTCTCTCTAAACACCTAGAATCAAGGTTTCGCCCACATGAGCTCACCACACCGGCTCACGAAGCTGAAGTATACCATACAGTAAGTACTTTTCTTGAGAGACCTATCCCTCTCACCCTTCCTGATATACGGCTTTGAGAATTGAAAGCCGTAATCCATAATCTACCTTCCAAACGTGCCCCCGGTCATGACCGGATACCATATTGGCGGTAAAATATTTACCGCTAAAATCCCTTCTCCTATTCCTTCAAATAGCTAAACTTTGTCTCAAGTACCAGTACTTCCCTGAGGTCTGGAAAAAAGCCAAAGTTGTAGCTATACCAAAGCCTGGTAAAGATCCAACCAACCCGCACAACTTAAGGCCAATCAGTCTTCTACCTGTGCTGGGGAAAGTTATGGAGAAACTCATTTTGGCAAGACTAAAAAGAGAGGTGGTAGAGAGAAACCTTATTCCTACTCACCAATTTGGCTTTAGAAAAACACATAGTACTCCGCTCCAACTTGCTCGACTGGTTGACCAAGTTGTTACGGGATTCAACAACAAGAGAAGTACTTTGGCAGTGTTCCTCGATATTGAGAAGGCATTCGATACGACTTGGATAAATGGACTATTATACAAATTAATAAAATTTCAAATTTCGGCTGATTTAATTAAAATTATAGCTAAATACCTAACTAACCAACACTTTTATGTGTCGGTTAGTGGGTATAATTCTGACTGCAAGCCACCCTTGTCGGGAGTTCCTCAAGGTGCAGTCCTCTCTCCGATTCTGTACACTCTCTATGTGTCAGACATCCCTAATTTTAACCGTATTAACCTAGCATCCTTTGCTGATGATACTTGTTTGTATCTTCAGGCTCCATTCCGTCTATTACCTCGACGCGTCCCAATAATCCAGTCCGCCTTAAGTTCCTACCATTCCTGGTTTGGTCTATGGAACATTAAGCTCAATGTTAACAAAACAAAAGCTGTTTTGTTTTCAAAGACTAGTAGACCAAACCAAATCCAACTCACCTTGGAAACTCATCACTTCCGACCAGAGTCTTCAGTCAAGTATCTTGGAATCCATCTGGATTCCAAGCTTACGTTCAAAATTCATATTCGGCATCTTATTCATAAATCAAATGCTGCAATTGCCTTACTTTATCCATTTTTTTCAAGTCACCTACACTATCCTCTCGGATCAAGCTGATTCTTTACACAGCTGTGATCCGAAACATGTTGCTGTAGGTTGGTGAAGCCTGGAGCATCCTCGCTGGATGTCACAAAAAGAAAGTTCAAATAATTCAGAATAAATGTTTCAAAATTATTTTTTCGGCACCAATGTACACAAGGATCGCAGAGCTTCACAACCAAGCACAGATGCCGTATATTGCGACTACGATTGAAGAACATGTGGACAAAATGTTCCAACTAATCCAAAATCATACAAATCCAATTGTTCGCAATATAGGGCATCTAATACAGCGACGTGCAATTCACCGGAACATATTTGCTAGACTTTGATGGTCCAGCTAATGAAATGAGTGCTGTATGACAGCTAAAGTAGTGTGGCTCATTCCGCTCGGTCGGCTTTCGGACTCTCTGCTTGTCCGGCCGAGTGGTTTACGATGCCCTGCTTTGGTAGGATTACACCTCATTTCACCCCCTTCCCTTTACAACATTTTTTATATAAACTAAACACAAACGCCGCTAGATACAGTGGGTTAAGTGGTTAAACTCCATCTAGATAATCACTATGGTATTTGCTGCCAGGGAGCCGCAACTGGTTCTAGTGCAGCGCACTGGGCGATGCTAGACATTGCCAAACAACAACAACTGCTGTTCATTCGCAGTCGAGTCTACGATAGGGAAGCAACAGCTGGAAGCGCTCGCCACTGAAGATGCCCTCCGCAGTTGAGGGAGAAACGTCTGGAAGAAACGCCAGTTATAGACCACGGCCACATAGCCCGGAATCTTTTATTACGATGATTACCGGCCGTGAAAGCCTGCATTTCACTATTATTAATTATTGTTATTGTTATTATCATTATATTATTATTATTATTATTATTATTATTATATTATTATTATTATTATTATTATTACTATTATTACAGTGATTGTTATTTGTAATCTTGAGGACTGCCTGTTCAGTTAGTTGTGTGAACTTCTACCCTGTATACAACATTCTGGCGTCTTTCTTCAAGAACTGATGTTAGTTGACATTGCACATTAAATTGATGCATTGATTAATATAATTTATAACGCATATTCATAATATACATGATCGAGTCCCCCACCCCAATAACCTAAACGTGAAAACGACACTTTCTCATTTTCAAGTCAAATTTATAAATAAACTGTGCACTGTTTATGGTTGAAGCTGTCGATTTGTGGTGGAAAACAGTAATAAAGACAGGCCGTATACATTCGTCAAACCAAATGTCTATATAATGAATAGGATAACATGACTAACAAGTAATAATGTAGGATTTTCATTGTTGGAAAAAGTATAAAGATTCATACTGGGGGGCATGTAAATGTTTCTGTAAATACGTATTCCTACTATATAAAATTTGCTAACAAGATATTTTGTCAGTAGAAAAAGTTTTGATGCTCTCATTGATTCACACTGAGAAAGGGCAAATATTAACTGTGTAGAATTTAAAAAAATCTGGCTATGTGTAGTACAGATGATAAATTACAGAAGAAAGAGAATGAGCACGGAAACTAATTAAATGCTATTCTGCAAAGCATTCAATTTCTCCAGCTATGTTTCTATTTTACAGTTGTAAGTTAAATATTTCTTGTGAGATATTTTTGAGTTTTAATGTATAATTTGTTAAATTACGTGAAATAAATAAGCTTGAAGCATTAGTCATACCGCATATAATATATAGTTTTACTGAATAGAGCTTAATTTATTAAACTTCGTCATTACTTTAGGTACCTAACATTGCAATATTAGTGCTGTGGTTCCCATCTCTAAGTATCACTTAATACAGTTGACCTCCATTTATAATCTAACAATCTTATCAACCATCGATATTTTAATATAGAATCTCTGTTGTTTATTGTTATATATTTTTTATGGATAGTTTCATTTTTATGTTGAATAGTTTTCAATCAGATGTTCCATTAGGTTATTACTATTTTTGTGAACATGTGATTTTTTTTTTGTAATTAATTGCATATTTTCATACATGAGTGTAAGAATAACTGGACGAATCATTTAAAATTATATGTTTTTTCATCTATTTCTTAGGCTAGCCTAACGCAAGTGACAGTCTTTGGATCTTGGAATAACACTCAACAATATGTGCCATTTAAAATGGCAATCGGCCCAACAAACCAGCCATGTTGACAGAGAGGTTATGGTGAGTTATTTCGATATATTTTTATGTTTAAGTTTGATATGAGTTATTCTTTATTTTTATGGTATATCCAAAGGTTATCCATAATAATTCGTGATATATTCTTAATTATTAATAATATGGTGTTTTAGGTTAATTCTATGTCAACTTCTCATTAACTATCAAATGTTTTGTACTTTCGTCGAATAAAACACAAACACTTATGTATATCACCATCGTGAACAAAATTCGTTTCAGGCCTTGTGACCTGTGACGGTAAACCTAACGAAGGTGATCTTGATCTTTCCACCGATATTTTGGTCTTCCCTGGTCCCTATGTCCAGTTGAAGTGTATTGGCAAAGCCAATTTTGGAAGTAAATTTCATTCCATTCTTCTCAGATGATTTTTCCATTCTTTTTGGTATCTTTCTATATCTTCATCTAAATTTGGTTACTCCAAGTTTTTCTCTGATAATAGTCTTCCTTTGCTAATCCAGTCTATTAATTCCTAACAGTGAATATAAGAAGCGCATTTGGCTTACTCTACGTTTATGATAATTTCTTTAATTTAAAATCCAAATTTCACTTCCATATTTTAGAGCAGCTTTTGATGTGATGTTATGTAATCTTAATTTTGCCTGTTTACCAAAATGTCTTCTTATTACACCATTCATTTTATTAATTTTTTTTGTAATTTTGAATCAATGTCACTGTTATGTTCTGCAAATACACTTCCTAAGTATGAGAAATCAGACACTTGATCTATAATTATTCCATCAGTCTTTGAGATTTCACCAATTGTGGTATTAGATCTATTAGTGAAGACGGAACAGGTAACTCTTGCCTAAACCAGGAAGTGAAGAAGAAGAAGAAGTATGTTTTTTTCCACAATTTGCCATTACTTTATATGTTGAAGTGGAAATTTTAGCAATATATCTGTTGCTAATTTTGAACAATTGATATGAAGCTATTTGTAAGCTGTCTTCGGAATGTGATAATATTATTTGATCATCAGCATATAATATTGTTCGAACTGCATTATTTCTAGTTATCGGAATTCCACTATTTGCTATTTGTTTCCATTATTATATATATATATATATATATATATATATATATATATATATGCGCCAGGAAAATACATATTAATGCCAGCACTGAGAGTTGAACTCGTGTCCTCGAACTCTATACGTTAGTTCCCTTACCGACCACGCTATCCGGGCATCCCACGCTGCAAACATTAATTTTCTTTTCCTTACATACAATTGTAAAATCAGAAGAGTTATTATTTCCTCAGATCATTATTCACAAACTGTTACAATAATAATTTGTGTGTTGTTACATTTTTCTTCCAAGTACTGTAGTCTGCCATTTCGCTAAGATCCACCTCTCTTATTTATTTACTCTGTTATCAAATGTACACTTACCAACAAAAGAATGAATCAGTGACAAATGTAAAACACTTTATTCCAGAGAATGCGCATGTCTGATCTCTATAAACAAATGAATACGTAATTGAATTCTTAGCTGTCATCAAATTATTATTTTTGTAAGATGAAATATTTTAAGGCAAATATATTACATTTTTCCAGTAAATAACATTAAAATATGTCCACCGCTGTGGTCTTAAGGTAGCGTGCTGCTTTGTCACGCAGCGGGCGCGGGTTCGATCCCCGGTCGGGACAAGTTTCCTGGGTGATTGTTTTTTTTCAGGGTTTTTCCTCACCTGTAAGGGAAAGGTCAGGAAACGTTAAGGAACAAACGGTCTCCGAACATAATCTGGCCACCATTATCATCATAAACATATTCATTAAGTTTAGTATTAAAGCCTATCTTGGCACATCATTAATACCATCACCACCCGTCATATATCATCGGGGCAGTGTAACTCCGCCTTCCAGGCCACCCCAACCTAAGAAGTGGGTTACAATAACGCCATGCCAGGAGATAATACCAGAATGTTGAAATGACAATATGGTGGCATTGGAAAAAAATAAAAATATGTCCCCAACATGTAATCATATTTCTACATGTATTAAAACGGTTATTAAAAAAACGAATACACAACTCATGGATTCGAACCCATGAAGTTTGGTTTTGTCGTCACACGCTTTGGATCAGAGCTTCCGCGATACACTACTTTCTGAACTTAAAATATTTACATAATGACATCGTACCTCTTCCTGACATGTTTACATTATGTAATTAGACTTCAATTTGAATAGTATAGGAACAAATTACTGAATTGACTATTCTCCTATTATTTAAATACTATACTGAAACTTTTCATTTTATATTTCTGTTTTTATGTTTTGTTACTTGAGAAAGTGAAATCATTTTCAAATTAGGCCTACTGTATGCTTATGTTAAGGCTTAAATTATACGACTATTATTATTTTATAATTTTTAAATAGACCTGTAAATACAAAAATATAAACAACAGAGAATCCGTCTGGTATCGAACACGAGATGTCCCAGTTAACGGTTTCCCATATCCTGACGCTGCTTTACGAGATATAAAAAGAACATGAGGACGATAGCTGCTGTTGTGTTCTCATCTTGCAATCACAACCAAGTTGCTGAGGGAGAGAATGTTATGTACAGCTCGAGAAATATTTGGATTTTCAACAGTAGGAAGATTTATTCATTTGTTTCTTGGTTAAGTTTACTTTAGAGCACTACTGCCTCTACATTATAATTCTCATATCTGCACTAACTTTATAACACAAACAGAACTAACCTTATATTTTAGCGAAATTTCAAACTCAGACCTGTTGATCCAAAACGCCATTTCACGCTTTCATTTACTCATTTCCGTTGTAGAACGAATTGTTTTTATGAGGCGCATGTGTTTATGACAGTAATTGTAAGTATATTGTGTATTATCTCGATTATTTCTTGAATTGAAAGAACACACAATTAAAATTATGTTTATGATAGAAGAAATTTGGAAATACGCCACAGAATTCACGCCGTAACCTGGTAACCTGATGCCATTGTTAAAATCGCGACGTTCAAATGTCGAAGATTATATTGTTCAGACAGCTGACTGTCTTTTCCTATTATTACTTTTCAATAAAATTTCAGTAGTGAGAATTATATATTATGTAGTAAAACTTCAAACAGCCCTAATACTAATGTAAGTAAAGATAAAATGAACCCAATTCAGGCCTTAGGAGGCCCATGGGGTAGTAGGAGGTTAAGGCTCCCACGTTTTGTGGACAATCGGCACATGATGTCAGCTGGGTTGTCAGCCCTGCGTGATGGCCGTCTTTGCCCCCAGAATAAGCGTATGGTACTCATTTCCGTTAGAGGCTGAGTCTACCCCAGCGTCATAGTGCCGCCAGAAGGTTTGGGTAAGCTTTTAAAAACCCTGAGCCCACCAGGACTCGAACCCTCGACCTTCTGACTTGTAGCGCAATGCCTTAACCAATACTACGGCGCTTGCCCCAATACTATTGTTAGTACAATTATACATTTAAGTAGGTTATGGCGCAAAAAGTGGAGATTCGAATTTCGATATAATTTTGTTTTTTTTAATTAAGTGCAGACAAATAATACAATCCACGCGAAAATAATACTGTTTATTTCTGTGAAAAGTTGAAATCTAAAGAAACTTAAAACAATAACCGAAATATAACCTAAATCGAAAATAATAACCTATACTACAGAGAAAGGTCAAAAACTAAGATTAGTATGTATTTTTTTCCATGCAACTTGCCTGTCTATATAAATTCAAATAATAGATAAGAAAAAAATATTGAAACACCATATGAATAATTTCCAGATGACTATGTACACCGTGTTTCAAAATAAAACTTGAGCGGTTACAAACCATTATTCTAAATCAACTATTTAAGTTACCAGTTCAGAATGAAAGAGAAACTCAAACAGTTTGTGAGCTTTTAATATTTGTTAAACGAGTTCACAGTCCTCCCGTTAGGGGTGTAATATTTTCATTTCATCTCTCATTACAATTGATCCTATACGCGTTGACAATTTTTTCTGCGTTTTGGAATTTCACGGTACGAGATCAGTAGTTACTGTCCAACGTGTATTTCTTCGAAATTTCGAAAAGACCAACCTACTAAAAAATCCAATTCGCAATTGGTTTTCAGTTTACAAAAACTCATTGTCTGTGTGAAGGAAAATCAATTGGTCATCCATCAAACTTGAGTGGACGATAGGGAATGCATGAGGGCATCTTTCGTACAAGAAGTCAAGAAGAACTGCAGCTAGACAAATAAATTTGCACATTGTGGAGCACTTGTCCTTCAAACCATACCGTCTTCAACTGCACCAATAGTTATCAATTGCCGATCAAAGGCGACGGCTTTAATTTTGTTTATAGTTTCAAGAAGAGATGAAGGTAGATGAATTTCCGCAGAAGGTAAAATTTGCAGCGATGAAGCTACTTTACACTCAAGTGGTAAAATAAAACGCCAAAATACCACAGTAATGGGAAAGTGAACCCCCTGCATGTCGTAGTGGAACACCAGCGAGATTCGCCAAAATGTAATGTGTTGTGTGCCTAATCAGAAAGAACGTATGGGCTCTTCTTTTTTAATGAGTAAACAGTAGCTGGATTGTGTATCTGGACATGCTACAACAGTAGGTTATGCCTCATTTACCAGAAAACCAAAATTACGCGTTTCAACAAGGCGGTCCCATAATAAAGTTCGTCTCTACTTAAACAATAAGTTGCCAAGATGGTGGATTTGACGTGCATCTGAAGATTGTTGCTGTGGCCCGTAAGATCACCTGACCTCAGACCTTGTGACTTCTACATGTGGGGTTACATCAAAGACAGTATGTTCGTTCCACCGATGCATGTCCCGTGATGTGGCAGACGAAAGTGAACGTATCATCGCAGCGGCAGCCCATATTCATGATAATGTGGCCGCGTGCCGTGTCACCTATGAACATATTGAACATTTGCAGATGTAGATGTTAAATAAACAAGCTTCAGTTCCTCATTGATCTTGAGTTAGCTTCAATAATGGAACCTAAATAGCTTATTTGCTATAATATTTTGTAATGAAGTATTTTTGAAACACTGTGTATAAAAATGAAAAAATTACTAAAAATTGAAACAGAAATTAAGGTAAAAATAATCTAAATTATCTCTTAGTATAGCCATCAACATCCTCTGAACAATTGGTTTCGTAGCATGATTCCTCGATAGCAAAGGGGTTAAAGAGCTCTTGGATGAAAACTTGAGGAGAAATGTTGACGTCATGCATGTAATCCCACCCTTGTCAACAGTAGTGTGGTTCGTTTTCCTCGTTGCAGTTAATTTTTGGATCCATCCACAGGTCTGTTATTATTATTATTATTATTATTATATAATTATTATTATTATATTATTATCATCATTAGTGTTCTTACTATTTGTTCATATTAAGTATAAACAGTCAGTGCCATGGAGGATACTACATCAACATCAGTAGTTAATGGAAGGAAACATATTTTTTTATAGATTAAGAATAATTCTTTTAAAGTATTAAATTTGTAATATGGTACATTACTTTTAAATCTAATATTACTATTATTATTATTATTATTACTTCTACTATTATTATTATTATTATTATCATTTTTATCGTTATTATCATTATCATTATTCAAGGTAGATATTTATACTGGTTGTTACATTTTATCATTATAAAATTATTAAGCTCAAAATATGAAATATTTTTATCAATAATATTTTCTTCAAGATAGCTACTTCAATCTGTAGACCACCTATTTAAATATGTTTAAAAAAATCAGTAGAACTAATGATATATATTTCTTTCTTCCGCGATAATTTTTCCCGTTACACTTGGTCACTTTTTGGATCTATTATTATTATTATTATTATTATTATTATTATTATTATTACTATTATTATTATTATTGTTATTGTTATCATTATTATTACTACTATTATTATTACTATTATTATTATTATTATTATTATTATTATTATTATTATTATTATTATTATTATTATTATTATTATTATTATTATTATTATTATTATTATTATTATTATTATTATTTCATAATACTATTATATGACAAATCCGGTGATATTATATGGATGCAAAATATTTTTTACTAAGGAAAGAGAAAAAATACGAGTAATTGAGAATAAGATTTTTAAGAAACATTTTGAAGTACAGAGAGACAGACAGGTGAATCAAGACATCATAATAAGCAATATATTCTTTATGGGACCCAGATATCATAAGAGCAGTTGTATCATACACTTTTGACTGTTATGTTGAGAACATGTAACACGAATGGGGAATGAAAGAGGGGCATGAACATCAATAATTGTATTCACTATGGTTTGAGGAGCTGATTTATAAAGGGAATATTGGAAAAACATTCCTCAGATAGGAATATATGGAGAGGTTATGTTTGGGCAGCAAGATAGTGCCGTGAGTTAGCTAGTTATTTATTGTATGACAAAAATACGTATAGGCCAGTAATGTAGTATATGTATGTGTATATATATATATATATATATATATATATATATCCATCCATAGTAATTATGCCCGAAGGCAGGTCCTTCACTGAAATCATAGCATTTTCATGCTATGCTTGCAGCTTTACTAGAGAATTGTGTAGGTGTGGTAGCTTCCCGTTGCTTTCCACACCGGTGAAGGATGATGGTGATGATGATAATGATAAGGATGATGATGAAGATGATGGCCATATGATTTCGGGGACCGGCCTTAAAGTTTTCCTGACATTTGTCTTACAGGTGAGGAAAAACCCCGATAAAAACCTCACCCAAAAAAACTGCCCCGACCGGGGATCGAACCCGGACCCGCTGCGTGACAAGGCAGCACGCTACCTCGAGACCACAGCGGTGGACATATATATATATTTACATATACATTTATTTATTTATTTAGATGTTATAACTATATATTTGACAGTCATCAATGATGGCAAATATGACATGAATAGAAAATAAATGTCTGAATCGGGATTTGAACCCGAGTTTCTAAACTCTGTACGTTTAGCATTTTTCATGTCATATATATATATATATATATATATATATCCCGTGCCGTAGCCGAGTGGTTAAGGCAGGAAGCCTTGGCGCAGAGCTACGGGACTTGAGCTGGTTCGAGTCTCCATGGGGGAAGAAATTTTCTCATGGTATTTCGGCCAGCATGGGACCGGTGCCCACCCAGCATCGTGATGCATTTGAGTAGCTGTAATAAGTAGCGGCTCCAGGTTGAGAAAACCAGCTATAACGACTGGGGGACGCGTAATGCTGACCACATGTCACCCCTACACTGGATGATTATCATCTACCTCTGTGATTGACACATGTGGATGTGATGCCAGCAGCCGGCTGGTAGGCTAAGGGCCTTGTAGGCCTGTCGCGCCAGGAGTTTATATATAATAATAATAATAATAATAATAATAATAATAATAATAATAATAATAATAATAATAATAATAATACTTTATTTATTCTGGCAGAGTTAAGGCCATAAGGCCCTCTCTTCCACTCAACCAGCACAAATACAAATAAATATTCGACAAATATAGATATACACTGTACTAATTATAAACAGTTAAAGATACAATAATTGTAGCAATGTAAATGTCATGTACAAACAACATTTTATAGGGTAATAACAATAATGATACGATAATAAATAGTAATAATAATAATAATAATAATAATAATAATATATAAATAAATATGATACATTATACGGGAAACACCAATTAATATATATATATATCTTATACTGGATAATAATGAAGTCGAGTTTAGAGCAAATATAAATTTAGATTTATTTTAAAAGATGTCAATGTCCGGCAGCCCCTTATTTCTTGTGGTAGGAAATTCCAGTTGCGAGAAGTGGAGATGATATATGACATGGAGTGATGTGATGTCCTATGTTGCGGTATATTAAGTAAGAGACTATGTTGTGATCTTGTGTTTAAGTTATGGTTTGAGGATAGATACTGGAAACGGGATGATAAATAATTGGGAATCGAGGTATGTAGGATCTTAAATAGGAGAATTAGACAGTGCGATTTTCTTCTCTCTTTTAGATGTAGCCATGACAATTCGTGGAATAATGGAGAAATGTGATCGTATTTTCGAACATTAAATATGAATCTGATACACATATTTTGGACACGCTGCAGTTTGTCCGACAATCCGTCACTTAGGCCTATGTCAGTTAGTAGAACGCCACAGTAGTCAAAATGCGGCATCACTAAAGTTTGGATTAAAATTCTTTTAAGAGTTGTAGGAAGAAAATGTTTAAGTCGCTTTAGGGAATGCATTATGGAGAAGATCCTTTTAGATGTTTGTTTTACTTGCTCATGCCATTTCAAATTAGAATCTAAGTAAAATCCCAAGTTTTTAACGACGTCGGTATAAGAAATTTGTTCATTATCTAATATGACAGCCGGCATATTGCCATTGTTTATGAGGTGTAATAGCCTTGGATGTCCGATAATTATTGCTTGCGTTTTGTTTACATTTAGTTTCAGCCCATATTGTCTGGACCATAAAGATATATGCCTGAGGTCAGTGTTTACTTTGTCAATATATTCATTAATTTCGTCAGGCCTAAAGTGTGTGTAAATCTGTAGGTCGTCGGCGTAAAGATGATGCTTGCAGTTTTGTAGTTTCTTGGTCACGTCATTAATATAAATCGAGAAGAGAAGAGGAGCGAGGACGCCGCCTTGAGGTACCCCTTTCCTCACCAAGCGCCAGGAAGAAATGCGATTATTAACAGAAACTGATTGCTGACGATTAGTGAGGTAAGATGCAAACCAATCAAGGCAGTTTCCCGACAGATGTAGTGTCTTTAGTCTCGCTAGCATTAAGTCTATATCTACTGTGTCAAAGGCTTTGCTGTAGTCGAGTAGGACTATTGCGGTGAGTTTGCTTTTGTCCATTGAGTCTCTTATGTCCTCTACAATGTCAAGTAGTGCAGTACTTGTGTGATGTCCTGTTCTAAAACCAGACTGATGTTCATCAAGTAAGTCGTGTGTGGTGAGGTAGTCTGTTAACTGTGAGTGTATTATGTGTTCCAGTGCTTTATATAAACAGGGAAGAATACTAATTGGTCTATAATCATCGAGTGTTGTGGGAGTGTTTGATTTCGGTGTAGGACGAGCTAGAGCCATTTTCCAGAGTCTGGGATAGGTCCCGGTCATTATAGAGGCATTAAAAATGTGGGTTATTGTTGGGAGAATAATGTCTATTATTTTTTGCAGGAGAGTTATTGTTATATTGTCTATTCCTTGTGCTTTAGATTTAATACGTAATACTGCTCTTTTGGCGTCATTAGGTGAGATATAGGAAAAAAAGAATTTGTCTCGGGTAGGTTTGGAATATGACATTAGTTCATCTATTGTCTGTTGTTTTTGTTGTGAGGTGTTGTCAGAAGGGAGGCGGGTAAAATGGTCATTCAACTCATCTAGTGGTAGGTCAGCTGTTTCTACCTGTAGTTTATTTTGACAGAGGCCTATTGATTTTAAATTTTTCCACATGTCAGCTGAGTTGGACATAGATTGTGTAATAATAGTATGGGCATATCTTAGTTTTGCATTCCTGACAGTCTGGTTGACTTTATTCCTCAGATGTTTGTATGTCTGTAAGTCTGTCAGTATATATTCAATACTAATAATTTCCGTATCAAATTCCGTTAACGTGAATAGTCATCAGATAAAAATTAAAAGTTAAAATGTACCTGTTGGCAGGTACCGTCGTCCTCAACTTTGTTAAAATTATGTATGTGAAATATTATTAACTGGAAGCCTTTCGGAAGTTGACTTCCATCATCAGCAGGATGAATCTGTGTCACTAGTAGTTAAGACGCTGTAGACATTACAGGTCCAGTAGGAACTGTCTCCGCAGGACCTGCAACGTCTACAGAGTCTTAGCTGCTAGTAGCGCATACTTATCCTGCAAGTTAACTTCCGAAAGGCCTCCCGTTAATAATATTTTACATACGTCATTTTAACAAACTTGAGGACGACAGCACCTGCCAACAGGTACGTTTCAATTTTAAATGTTTATCTTATGAATATATATATGAAAAGAAAAATGAATACTTGAGTCGGGATTTGAAGCCGAGTCTCTAAATTCTGTACATTTAGAGCTCTAACGATCTGAGCTACCCAAGTATTCCAACACAAACATACATTCTTCTTATATATGTAGTATTCTCAATTCACACAAGAGGTAGCAGAAATTCGTTCCGACTAACATAACAGTTAAGCAAATTTTTAAAGAGAAAATTTACTTTATAGCAGTAACGCTTGTATATTTAGATGTTATAACTATATTTTTGATATTTGGCAATGAAGGCAAATCTGATATGGAAAGAAAAATTAATGCTTGAGTCGGGGTCTGAACCCGAGTTTCTAAACTCTGTACGTTTAGCGCTCTAACGACCTGAGCTACCCAAGTATTCCAACACAAACATACATTTTTCTTATATATGTAGTATTCTCAATTCACACAAGAGGTAGCAGAAATTCGTTCCGACTAACATAACAGTTAAGCAAATTTTTAAAGAGAAAATTTACTTTATAGCAGTAACGCTTGTATATTTAGATGTTATAACTATATTTTTTATATTTGGCAATGAAGGCAAATCTGATATGAAAAGAAAAATTAATGCTTGAGTCGGGGTCTGAACCCGAGTTTCTAAACTCTGTACGTTTAGCGCTCTAACGACCTGAGCTACCCAAGTATTCCAACACAAACATACATTTTTCTTATATATGTAGTATTCTCAATTCACACAAGAGGTAGCAGAAATTCATTCCGACTAACATCTAGTGGCTAATATAACAGTTAAGCGAATTTTTAAAGATAAAATTTACTTTATAGCAGTAACGCTTGTATATTTAGATGTTATAACTATATTTTTGATATTTGGCAATGAAGGCAAATATGATATGAAATGAAAAAATGAATGCTTGAGTCGGGATTTGAACCCGAGTCTCTAAACTCTGTACGTTTTGCGCTCTAACGACCTGAGCTACCCAAGTATTCCAACACAAACATACTTTTTTCTTATATATGTAGTATTCTGAATTCACACAAACGGTAGCAGAAATTCGTTCCGACTGACATCTAGTGGCTAGCATAACAGTTAAGCAAATTGTTAAAGAGAATATTTACTTTATAGCAGTAACGCTTGTATATTTAGATGTTATAACTATATATATATATATATATATATATATATATATATATATATATATAGAGAGAGAGAGAGAGGAGAGAGAGAGAGAGAGAGGTGTCTATATATAATTTCGAAAAATATATTACTCTAAGATTATATATAATTATAGACCTAATCAAAATAAATAAATTCAAGCATAGTCGTGCGATGGTTACTACGGACAGCCTATACGACTAAAATGCGCTTTACACTTTATATGAACTCGTATTGCAAAATGTTATGCTATTATATTGTGTAACGATGTTCTTTAACGGGTAATTTGAAAAGGCCAACAAATGTTGTCTCTTTTATCAGGTATATGATTCTACAGTACCAAAGGCTTTATTTCCTTTCCAAAGGAACCCATTCTCAGCATGTTTATGCAATGATAAATCTATTGACTTGGACTGGGTTTGAACCCCGGTAACCACTAGACTAGCAGGACCGATTCTATTTTAAAATGTTTAAAAATTGATATTTTCACTCATGTATGTACAATTCAGTAACTCTGCCAAAGGAAGTCAAAATATACATTTCTCTAATATGGCCAATAATCTCCACGTGGGAAACTGCTGATTCCTTCAAACTTTACAGATGGCTGTGAACGGTTTTCGTCCAACTAGCATTTTTGTCTGGACGAATAATAAACAGTTCAAACAATAATTAAATACTTAATTGTGTATTACGAACTGTCAGTGAATATTTCTCATAAATTGAAAAAGTAAAATGTCTTGTAATTTTTGCTCTAAAAAATGTTCCGACGACACATACATCCTCAACTTAAGGTATACCAAGAGGTGAAGTAGGCCGTATCATCGTGTGTCATGTGGGTTCTATTCATGAAATTGTGGAAGCTACATTATGGGAATTTAGTTCTAAATAGACATGCGATTACCAAAAGAATATGGATGCATTATAGTCGGACCAACGGATCTGCGCCCTGTAGCGCTGGTATCGTTCTTCGAAAATTACACGTCAATTCTCACACCATTCCACCGCGCTCCCCTTCCACTACGTCAAATAGAAGCCACTGTAACTGAGCGAATAGGGACGTTGCCAAACTCCCCCCGGAGTCAGGCTCTTGAATAATGTAAGGTTAATTGTTACGTCTTCATATTTAATTTAAGTAGGTCTAATGACACTGATTGATTTCTACGACTAATGGATATAATTGTAATAATGGATATTTGTTGGTTAAATGGAAATTACGTGATGGGAATTTACATGTGTTGTTTGTAAAGATAAATGTTTCATCATAAATAATTCTCCTTCACCTCATTGTATTATTTGGTTAGATTTGGAACGTAAACCTGAAGTCCCAACAAAATTATAAAATTTCAGGTATGAATACACAATCATGTGCCCTCCTTCTTTATCATCCGGACTAGGGACCGGTTATGGCGAAGTTACTACATGCTACTATTTTATTTACATAACATACTGATACTATACAGGATTTCTAATTTATGCTTATGAATTAAGCTAATGATAATAATTTACAATTTACATAACATACTGATACTGAGTTGACAACGCTGGACATTGGGTGCAAATAATATCCCAAAAGAAAGCTCAAAACTGCGAGTAATGGGAGGGGAAAAAGTCCATGAAAATTTCAGGTATGAATACACAATCGTGTGCCCTCCTTCTTTATCATCCGGACTAGGGACCGGTTATGGCGAAGTTACTACATGCTACTATTTTATTTACATAACATACTGATACTATACAGGATTTCTAATTTATGCTTATGAATTAAGCTAATGATAATAATTTACAATTTACATAACATACTGATACTGAGTTGACAACGCTGGACATTGGGTGCAAATAATATCATAAAAGAAAGCTCAAAACTGCGAGTAATGGGAGGGGAAAAAGAGAAGATAGAAAAGGAGACAGGCAAGAATGCAGGTAGGGAAATAATTTACCGAGGGAGAAACGGAATTAGTGTTTAGTACGCATTTCTTACGGGGGCACAATCCGTTGGTCCAACTATACATTTCATGGTGTAAATATTACTGACAACGCCCAATACCAATCCATGAAAATCGACAAGCCACCATCGAGTAAAAACTGAAAAGGAGACATTATCAATTCGCTTTTAAGGCATAATGTACCCCGCAGCACCGATTAAAAACTGAATTACTTGAGTGGCTGAAAATGAACAATCCAGGTCTCCAGTTAACACAATTGACCTCATTGCTCATGCTGTGGGACATAATGTTGATCGTCTAGTGAGTACACTGCGAGCGAATTTATTTGGGCTCAAGTTAAAGAAATTGCCGGATAAAAGAATACCTTACCACCAATCAGGCTTAAGGCGATCGGTGTAGCTGTCTCAAAATGACTACAGCTATTTTTGTGGCATTTTATGTCACCAGAAAAACTTGTAAAGAAAGATTGGAAGTAAGAAGGAATTACTGAATAACAAGTTTCTCATTAATTTGTGAGAATAAAATAACTCTTTGATTATTAATGGTCATTTATAATCATTAATTATTTTAGAATATTGTTCATATCTATTGTGCAGGTGTTTTCACTTCAGGAACTTATAATTTTGCTGCTACATTTACGAAAATCGCTAACTAAAATATATCATTTCAAGTATACAGTGGATGCAAAAAGTGTTTACAAAGTATTAAAACTTAGCGGTTTTAATGTTAAAAACAATAAATCTTTGATTTTTCGTCACTTAATTTGCCCCATGACATTTTAAATTGTTACATCTATATTTAGTATTTTTAGCAAATATATAAATTTTGTTCGACACATTTTTTAGTTAAGTTCGGTTTCATTAATATCATTGTTTCGGAAAATAATAAATGGAGCATATAATTGTGTGTGTATTATTAATAGGGATTTCACTGATGACTGTCTCAATGTCATATTAATTAACAAATATTTATGACAATTCGGAATACATTATTTGAAACATAGGCATACACACCCTGAAAGGCTGTCTGATTTATTTTATATATACTTGGATGTTTTTAATTTGGAATTTCTCATAAATTGACAGTTGAGTCTCATTAATAAAATTATATCTAATTCAGTTTTGTTAATTAACAATTGTAAATCATTAATATTCCTTCCTATGCACTTAACATTGAAGTATAATATATTAAGAGTGCTAGTGATTTTCCGTCTGTAATCAACAGCCATTAAAATTTGAAATGACAGTCTTCATTAAAATTAATATATCAGTAAATGTACCCGGGACTGTCTCGAGTTAAAACGTCGTTTATTTTAATTCCGACACTATCTATCCAATATTTAAATATTTAATAAAATCTAGAATATCAAAAATATCATACTTTTACGAAAACCGCTAACTAAAATATATCAATTCAAGTATACAGTAGGTGCAAATGTATTTATGAAGTATTAACAACTTAGGGGTTAAAATGGTAAAACTATAAATGTCTTTATATTCGTCAATTAATTTTCCCCATGACATTTGTATTATTACATCTCCATTTAGTACTTTTAGCAGATATATAAATGTTGTACCAAATATATTAGTTATTTAAGTTAGGTATGATTAATTTTACTGTTTGGGAGAATAATAAATGGAGCCGATAAATGTGGGTGTGTTATTAATAGGGACTTCAATGATGACTGTCTCAATGCCATATTTTTTATCAAATTTTTATGGCAGTTTGGAATACTTTCTTTGATACATAGGGCCACACATCCGAAAGGCTGTCTGATTTATTTTATGTATATTTTGTTGCTCCAGTATTTAATTGTTCATAATTTGACAATTGAGTCTCATTAATTTAAAAAATATCAAATTGAATGTTATTAATCAGCAATTTTAAGTAATTAATTTTCCTCTCGGTGCCCTTAGCATTAACGTATAATATATTACGAATGCTACTGATTTTCCGTCTGTAATTATTGATAATAGTAGTAACAGTAGTAAGAGTTTTAGCAGTATTAAACACTAACCTTTCTTCTTTTCTATTTTCACTCTTATTACTTGACTCCAATTTCTACATTTTCACAATCTCTGAAAATGAAAAAAATACAACAGTAATAATAATAATAAATATTATTATTAGTAAGTAGTGACAGGAGAAGAAGAAGAAGAAGAAGAAGAAGAAGAGAAGAGAAAAAACAGTAAAGAGTAAGCGGTAAGCGATAGCTGAGAGCATCAACAAGCATAAGTATTTACAGTAGAGTGGTGTAAAAACCGATAATTAGTCATACGGCAGGTTTTGCTCCGCTGACTAGTTGTTTCAGTAAAAGAGGTCATCGTGTTACGAGTCACAGTATGGTCAGTATGGCAAGGAGGGAAATTAACTGAGAATCCCAAGAAAGAGCAGGAAACGAAACAATCCAAGCATGGACAGTCTTGAATACAGGGTCATACGCGAACATATATATCAATATTATTCTTGACGAGAAATCCAACAAGGGATTGACTTGCGGAATTCCTTAAGAAAAAAAAAACAAACGTTTCAAGGCTGCGATTACTTCAGTGTAAGCTCTCCAATGAAAAATGAATTTAATACATGAAGTACAGTGGCCGAAAGGTGTTAATTTCATTGTCTTAAGGCTTTGTAAATTTTGAAGGAAAATCATTAGAGTGGATATTGCTAACGTCATTTTTACTGACGAAATATGGGTAAACATCAATCACAGAGCCTATAAAATATGTTCCGACGACACATACATCCTCGACTTAAGGTATACCAAGAGGTGAAGTAGGCCGTATCATCGTGTGTCACGTGGGTTCAATTCATGAGATTGTGGAAGCTACATTATGGGAATTGAGTCCTAAATATACATGTGATTACCACAAGAATATGGATGCATTACATTTCATGGTTTAAATATTACTGACCAATCCACGGAAATCGACAAGCCAGCATCGAGTGGAAACTGAAAAGGAGGTATTAACAATTCGCTTTTAAGTCATAATATACCCAGTAGCACCGAATTAAAAACTGAATTACTTGAGTGGCTGAAAATGAACAAACCCAAGTCTCCAGTTAACACAACTGAACTATTGCTCATGAGATGGGACATAACGTTGATCGTCTGTCCCCTTATCATAGTAAGTACACTGCGAGCGAATTAATTTGCGCTCAAGTTAAAGGAATTGCCGGATAAAAGAACACCTAACCACCAATCAGACTTACGGCGATCGGTGTAGCTGTCTCTAAATGACTGCAGATAATTTTTGTGACGTTATATGTCACCAGAAAAACTTGTAAACAAAGATTGGATGTAAGAAGGAATTACTTAATAACAAGTTTCTCATTAATTTGTGAGAAGAAAATAACACTTTGATTATTAATGGCCATTATTAATCGTTAATTACATTAGAATATTGTTCATATTTATTGTGCAGGTTTTTTTTTCACTTCAGAAACTTCTAATTTTGCTTCTACATTTACGAAACCGCTAACTAAAATATATCATTTCAAGTATACAGTGGATACAAAAAGTATTTATAAAGTATTAAAACTTAGCGGTTTTAATGTTAAAATAATAAATATCAGACTTTTCTTCACTTAATTTGTCCAATGATATTGAAAATTGTTACATATACATTTAGTATTTTTAGCAAATATATAAATTTCGTTCGGCACATTTATTAGTTCTTTAAGTTCGGTTTGATTATATTATTGTTTCGGAAAATAATAATGGAGCAGATAATTGTGTGTGTATTATTAATAGGGATTTCATTGATGGCTGTCTCAGTGTCATATTAATTAACAAATATTTATGGCAGTTTGGAATACATTATTTTATACATAGGGATACACACCCTGAAAGGCTGTCTGATTTATTTTATATATTTTCGATGGTTTTTAATTTTGAATATCTCATAAATTCACAATTGAGTTCATTAATAAAAATTATATCTAATTCAAGTTTGTTGATTAACAATTGTAAAGCATTAATATTCCTACATATGCCCTTAACATTGACGTATAATATATTAAGAGTGCTAGTGATTTTCCGTCTATAATTAACAGACATTAAAATGTGAAAAAACAGTCTCCATTAAAATCCTTATGTCAGTAAAAATGTGTCGGGGCTGTGTTAAGTTTAAACGTGATTTGTTGAATCCCGACATCATCTATCCAATATTTAAATATTTAATATAATTTAAGATATCCAAAACGTCTTATGTTATCTGCAGGATTCTGTTTCTCATTTCTATTATCATTTCCACTATTTCAAAGTGATTTTAAATTTGGAAATTCCCTCTTCAGTTTAAGTTATTTATTGGAATTTGTTTTTGGAGTTTGTTGGTTTAACATAAATTAGAAAGAAGATGGAGACTATTTCTCGTTTGTAAATTATTCTCAGCCACAGTTCCCACAATTTAGGGTCTGAGTTGTGCCATACCTTGTTTTATGATCTCATAGAGTTTGCTTATGCCTTATACCATGTTGCATTCAGACTAACGTTCTGGCAATAATAACATGGGGGAATGCCATCGCTCCCTTCTCTACTGATATGAATATGCCATATGTGTTAAGGTTTACGAAAGTAATATTACATTTGTTTTTTTTAAATCTGGATAGGTGAAGAATGCTGTTGCCTAATCCGGTTTAAACTATTACCGTTGTTTTAATTTACCTGATGAATTACCCAGGTTATATCTGGTGGGAGTACATTCAGTATTATTTTAAATTGTATTTCATCATAGATTGGATATGTAAGATATAGAATTCTGCGTTTATTTAGAATTTCCTTTAGTTTATTAACCTTTAGATTAGATTTTTAGATTAGATTTATTTATTTAGCCTGGTGGAGTTAAGGCCATGTGGCCTTCTCTTCCACTCACCAGGGCAAACATATATTACATCAGAATATAACAATCACAATGAACTCTAATATTAAATACTAAATAAAAATTTGATCAAAAAGTTAATATCTATTATATTATGATCTATAATGCAACTAGTTAATGTTAGTTAAAATTAAGACTAAAGCTAATAATAAAATGTATACAATCAAGACATATTATATTGTCCCTGTCTAATGTACATATATAAAACAAAGAAAAATAATGAGATATAGAAAACTAATTTTACGTTTGTACAATATTTAAAACAAAACACAAGAAAATATTTGTTAATCTTAATATTATTTTCATAGATAATTAAATTTATTAATTGTTAAAAGAATACTATCAGTGAGGTGTATAAGTTAGTTTGTTATTAAATAATTCTTTAATTTGTTTTTGAAGGATGTTATAGTTTGACAGTCTCTGACATAGGGCGGAAGGGAATTCCATGTTTTGGTAAGCGAGACCGTAAAAGATAATGAATAATATACTGTGTGATGAGGAGGGATATAAAGGACAATGTGCTGATGGGATCGAGTGTCAAGATTATGTGTGTCGGATAGTCTGATGAAGCGGCGTGATAAATAATTAGGCGATGATGTGTGAAGCATTTTATAGAGAAGGGATGGTGAATGGACAGTTCTACGATCTCTTAGACGAAGCCACGATAATTGTTCCAGGGACGGTGTAACATGGTCAAATTTGCGAATACCACAAATGAAACGTGCGCAAGAATTATGAACACGTTGAAGTCTTTGAGTGTAAATAATATTTAAGTCTGTAAAAAGAGTGTCACAATAATCAAAAGGGGGCATTGCAAGTGTTTCTACTAACATTTTCCTTAGAGTAGAGAGGTGGAGTGTCTAGGTATACCACCTAAAGTTGAAACTTTCATTTTTATTAGAAAGAATATTATTTTATATTTCTCAGCACCTTCTTATTAATGTTTGTAATTTATGATTATGTGATTATAGTCACAAAAATATTGTACTTATCTAAGAAATTAAATGTTTAATGGGATGGAGTAATTATGCCCCAACTAACCACTTAATTTTCAGGAAACAATATTTCTTACAAAACAGTTCCTACAAGTATTTCAGTGTATATTTTTGATGTAGAATTTAGAAATTCTTAGAATTAAGTAGCTCTTTACCTGGTAGGCAAGGGTAAAAAATGAAAGTTATTGTAGGCTTACATTGCCATATTTTTTTAGGTGTCTTCATAATGTCTATTGAGAGAGGTAACAAACCCTAAAGATATACTCCTTTATAAAATTTCAAGAGCCCATTACTATACTGTAAGTTTGATAGCAAAATTTTGTATATACTTCTTTATGGAATTTCAAGAGAACTTTATTATACGTGTAAGTTTGATTGTAAAATTTAGTACGCTGTATCGGAATGCAGTGTAAACCTTTGGCTCTTTCTGAACGACTAACTACCTGCTGACGCCAGGAACATATATATATCAGGTTAGGATTCGAGTATTTACTTTTGAGAGTAAAAAAAAACAAATGCCTAAAATTTCCTTTCTGAATGTAATAATATGAGTTTTCCTTTTTTCAAATATGTTCCTCTATAGCTTTGTGTATCCTACATTGTTAGTGTTTACATTTATTTTCATGGCACAGTAGACTAATTCAGTCTTAATTAAGAATTGACAAAATATTACAATATGTTTACAACATTATAATTTCAGCAATTATTTTATTTTCTAAAACATTTATATCACAGATACTCTAGTTGTAGGCACACAGAATAACCATATCTCTATAATCTGTGCAGTTTAGAAGTCGCACTATTTTAATGAACATAATTGTTTCTGGGTGTTTTTAGCACCCCACCTCCCCAGTTGAGTAACTAGCTATCACCTCCCCTTTGAAGAGTAAAATAATATAAATGCATTTATTTTCACACCGGATTTTGAGATATGCTTCCTGAAATATTTCTTGGCATCGTTTGTGAATCTAATGAAATAAATTTGTTGTACTATTCTTACAGAGGGTGTTATAGTTATAAGCGATGTTTTTGGATTCGTAGGATCAGACATGGATTGAGTATTTGTATTCGAAAATGTATTTACATTTACAGATTAACGTTATTTGATAGATTGCCTAAACTATTTGTGATAAGATGTGTGGGAGAGATATCGTTTGCATTATTTGCTTTTTCGGAGTTCATAAACCTCTTTTTCAATTGTATTTACTTTTTTTCTCTAATATTTCTAGAAATAATATCATGTAAAATAACTCCATCAATTTCGTCATGGGGCTGTGTCAACTATTTATGTAACCGTACGTCTACTTCGATATTTCATTTACTTTTTCCTTTACTTCGTTTCTGATTAAAAACAAAAGATATTTTAGATTAGGCGATAGTGTCGCGATTTTAGGTATAATGCTCTCGACAACTTGGAGACAGCCAGAGAATTATGAATTAAAATTAAACTTATTTGATATGGTATACAGTTTCAGTTGTAGCAGAAGCAGAAGAGGGTCACTACTTACTTTTAATTAACGAAAGATGTCCTTCTTCGAATAAACGGATTAATGATTCATCTTGTATCTTGTAAATTCTTAATTCACAAATATACTTGAACTTCAATCAATATCATTTATTTCTGAGTAATTAATAAGCTACCTGAAAAACAAAAGTAAAATAATTAAAAATATTTAGAAATTATTTATCATAAGTAATGCCACGAGTAAATTTATCTAGAGAATTTGGAAATCCAAAGTGACATTTTTTAGGACTATTTAACGAATAAAATTAAGCTGTTTACTCACAAATCATTATTTAAATATAGTTATTTTAAAATATTTATATATTTAATGTAAACGGCGATGTTTGAAAACAAATGAGAAACGATTGGTACGCTTCATTTGCTTATTTTGTTCGATCACTGCAACCATATCATAATATTATTTATTGCCAAAAAGATCGCAATGTTTGTTAAGAATGCACCCTAGTGGAGAATTTTATAGCCAACGTTATAGGTATTAATTAATTTCTGATGTCCTATGATGTATATATGTCAATTTTATTTTTCTGCGTCATTTCTTGGAAAATAATTCGTTTAAGAAAGTGCAAACAGTGGTTTCTTTTTTTTTGTGGTATAATCAATTGTTACAAATGTTTTATATTATTTCTCGTATGCGCTACGTGTTGACATTCATGCACTATAGGCCTATATACAATCTGGTAGCCGTATTTCTTATAGAGTCAAAGGTAAAGTGATCCCACAATAGGCCTCAGGAGGCCTTTGGGGTAGTAGGAGGTTAAGGCTCCCACTTTTTCTAGACAATCGGCACTTGATGTCAGCCGGGTGGTCAGCCCTGCGTGACGGCCGCCTTTACCCCAGAACAAGCGTCTGGTACTCATTTCCGTTAGAGGCTGAGTCGACCCCAGGGCCATAGTGCCGCCAGAGGGTTTGGGTCAGTTTAAAAATCCTGACCCCAACGAGACTTGAACCCTCGACCCTCCGGCTTGTAGCTCAGTGCCTTAAGCACTACGCTACGGCAGTCACTGCAAAATAATGCTATAACCTATTCAGAATGTTAAAAAGGAGGTGCTTTCTTTATTATGACTATTTAACTCATGCCCCAAATGGGAGTCAATGACCAATCACGTTTCAATGATTTCTGTTTTACAACCAATCAGAGTCGTGTTTCACGAAATATTTATCAGTGTTATAATTACCATATATTAAACAAAGCTCCTCCTTTTTAATATTCTGAACAGGTCTGACCGTTATTTTGCAGTGACTGAGCCTATAAGAAATACGCCTACCAGATTGTATATATAGTGCATACATGTCAACATTTGTAGCAATTTATTATACCACCAAAAAAAGAAACCACTGTTTGACTTTCTTAAATGTATTTTTTCCCAGGTAATAATCCAGAAAAATATAATTGTAATATTTACATCATACGACATCAGAAATGAATTAATATACAGATTGATGTTTCATTTTTTCTCCACTAGAGAGCATTCTTACAATATTGCGTTCCTTTGGCAATAAATAGTATGATCTGGTTGCAGTGATAAACAAAAGAAGCAGTAGAAGCGTACCTATCGTTTCTCATTTGTTTTCAAACATCGCCGTTTGCATTAAATATATAAAAATTTGAAATAACTACAGTTAAATAATGATTTGTGAGTAAACAGCTTAATTTTATTCGTTAAATAGTCCTAACAAATGCCACTCTTGATTTCCAAATTCTCTAGATAAATTCACTCCTCACTTCGTGAGTCGTGAATTTATCGATAATTTGGAAATCACTCGTGGCATTACTTATGATAACTTTAGTTGGTAAATTTTTGGCGAAACACCACTATGATTGGTTGTAAATAAAAAATCATTGAAATGTGATTGGTCATTGACTCCCATTTGGGGCATGAGTTAAATAGTCATGGATATTGAATATGCTGTTTGTACTTGAGATTCTGGTGGCGCGACAGAAACAACAGGTGTTAAAGTCTCGTGTCATGCACAGAGAAAGTCTATAATCTAGACAATATTATGCGACTCTAACACCCTTATTGCTGGTTTGTATTTGCCAGTGATGCAACTGTTTAACTTATCTTATAAATGTTAAATTATTATATGGAATATACACGTCGTCTCTATAGATCTGATATCCACAATTTCCATTAGAACAGGGAAGGGTATACAAAGAGCAATTTAACTCTCAGGAATATTGCAGGACTGACTACTCATAAAAGGGAGGTGTGGATGTGTACAACTATGGGTATTACTATTATAATTATTACTGTTATTATTATTATTATTATTATTATGATTATTATATTGCTACAATTATTGTCACTATTTTTACTATTATTGTTATTATTATCATTTCTCATACTATTATTTTGGTAGTATTACCAACACCTGATCTAGTTCTTTCTTCTTCTGTCTTCTATATCTCCCTATTTTTCTCACATTTGATCATTTGTTTAGCCTCGGGAATAAGATGTAGATATTATATATTTTATTACAGTTATTATTATTATTATTATTATTATTATTATTATTATTATTATTATTATTATTATTATTGTCGGCCGCGGTGGACTAGTGGTTATGCTCCTTGCCTCTGGTCCCGAGGGTCGCGGGATCAAATCCGGCCGAGGCCGATGGATTTTTTAGGATGGAAAATGCAAGGAGCGAGTCCTCCGGGAGGGACTTAAAGCCGTGGGTCCCGAGACTGAAGATTTTCAGGCTCGTAAAAAATCCTTAAGCCTGAATGAAAAGGCCTCTGAGCAAAATTTACCGAATTTTCCTGTCCTAGTACTACCTTGGTTTCCTAGATGTCAGTATGAGGCGGAACGCTGACCACGGACCACTCAAAATGACATCTATACGTAAACAAGTGTAGCTAAATTAGTATGGTTCAAATTCTTCCCTGTAGGGGGAGAGCGCCTAAATCTCTGTAAAGGGAAAACATAGGCTTACAATACAATACAAAAATTATTATTATTATTATTATTGTTATTGTTATTATTATCATTATTATTATTTATATTATTATTATTTATATTATTATTATTTATATTATTATTATTATTATTAATTATTATTATTATTATTATTATTATTATTATTATTATTAGCAATAGCAGTATGGGTAATAGTAGTAACAATAGTAAGAGTATTAGCAGTATTAACACTAACCTTTTCTTCTTTTCTATTTTCACTCTTATTACTTGACTCCAATTTCTACATTTTCGCAATCCCTGAAAATAAAAAATACAACAGCAAAAATAATAAATATTATTATCAGTAAGTAGTGACAGAAGAAGAAGGAAGAAAAAACAGTAAAGAGTAAGCGATAACCTATAGCTGAGAGCATCAACAAGCATAAGTATTTACAGTAGAGTGGTGTAAAATCCGAGAAATAATCAAACGACAGGTTTTGTTCGGCTGACCAGTTGTTTCAGTAACAGAGGTCGTCGTCTTGTTTACGCGTCACAGTATGGACAGTGTGGCAAGGTGGAAATTAAGTGAGAAGCCCAAGAAAGAGCGGGAAACGTGAAAATCCAATCATACACGGTCTTTAATATGGGATCATACGCGAACAAATATATCAATATTATTCGTGACGAAATATTCTAACAAGTGATTGACTTGCGGTATTTCTTGAGACAGAACAAAGAAACGTCTCAAGGCTGAGATTACTTCAATGTAAACTCTCCAATGGAAAATTAATTTTTAATACAGGAAGTACAGTGGCCCAAAAGTGCTTATTTCATTGTCTGAAGGATTTGTAAATTTTGAAGGAAAATTATTACAGTGGATATTGATAACGTCGTTTTAACTGACGAAATGTGGGTACGTCATTCATAGAAGCTCTAAAATATGTTCCGACGACACTACATCCTTAAGTTAACATATACCAAGAGGTGAAGTAAGCCGCATCATCATGTGCCATGTGGATTCTGCTCATGAGATTGTAGAAGCTGCATTATGGGAATTTAGTTCTAAGAAAACATGCCAATACCACAAAAATATGGATGCTACGCATTGTGTTTCATGTTTTCAATATTACTGACAACGCTCAATACCAATCCACGGAAATCAACAAGCTACCACCGAGTGCAAACTGAAAAGGAGATACTCTCAATTCGCTTTTAAGGCATACTGTACGCTGGAGCACCGATTTAAAAACTGAATTACTTGAGTGACTGAAAATGTACAATCCCAGGCTCCAGTTAACACAATTCAACTAATTGTTCATGAGGAGGGTCATAATAGTGACCGTCTGCTCCGTTATCATAGTGAGTACACTGCGAGCGAATTGATTTGGGCTCACGTTAAAGGAATTATCGAATAAAAGACAACCTTATCACCATTCAGACATAAGGTGATCGCAATAACTAAATTTGTGTGACGATTTATGTCACCAGAGAACCTCATAAAGAATGATTGGAAATAAAAAGGATTTACCGAAGAGCAAGTTTCTTATTAATTTGCGAGACGAAAATAATACTTCCATTATTGATCATTAATTAACATTAAAATATTGTTCATATCTTACAATCAATAGCGCAGGTTTTATCACTTCAGTTTTTTTTTCTAAAAATACTTCTACATTTATGAAAACCGCAAACTAAAATATATCAATTGAAGTGTTCAGAGGGTGCAAAAGGTATTTAAAAAGTATTAAAATCTTAGGGGGTTACAACATAAAACAATAAAACTCTGATTCCTTGTCAATTAATTTGCCCCATGACATTTGTATTGTTTCATCTCCGTTTAGTATTTTAGCTAATATATAAATTTTTTTCGATACATTTATTAGTTCTTTAAGTTCGGTTTAATTAATATTATTGTTTGGGAGAATAATAAATGGAGCCGATAATTGTGGGTGTATTATTAAAAGGAACTTCATTGATGATTGCCTCAATGTCATATTAATTATCCATTTTTTATGGCAGTTTGGAATACTTTATTTGATATATATGACCACTCACCCAAAAGTCTGTCTGATTTATTTTATATATATTTTGTTGTTTTTAATTTTGAATTTTTATAATTTGACAATTGAGTCTAATTAATTAAAATTATATCTAATTCAATTGTGTTAATTAGCAATTGTAAATCATTAATTTTAATCTCTATGACGTATAATATATTAAGAGTGCTAGTGGTTTTCCGTCTGTAATTGACATAAAATATGAAAAACCGTCTCCATTAAAATCTCTATGTCAGTAAAATTGTCCGAGTTGTGATATGTATAAACTTCGTTTATTTGAATCCCGTCACTATCATTCCAATATTCAAATACTTAATACAATTCAAAATATCCAAAATATCATAGGTGTTATCTAGGGATTCTGATTTTCATTCCTATTACCATCTCTGGTATTCCAAAATGGGTTTAGAGTTGGAAATTCCCTCTTCAATTTATGTTAGTTATAGGAGTATGTCTTTGGAAATTGAAGGTTCGACGTAAATTAGAAAGGAGATAGAGAATATTTCTCGTTTGCAAATTATTCTCCCCCCGCAGTTCCCCAAATTTAGTGTCTGAGATGTGGCATACCTAGTTTTATGATTCGTGGGACATCTCATAGAATTTGCTTATGCCTTAGACCAAGTTCGCTTTCCGACTAAATTTCTGGCAGTAAAAACATGGGGGAATGCCATCGCTACATTCATCTCTACTGACTTGAATATGCCAGATATGTTAATGTTTACAAAACCAATATTACTTTTGTTTTTTTTTAATGTTAATATCCATATAGACGACGAATGCTGTTATCTAATTCCGGTTTGAACTCTCTCCGTTGTTTTATATTTTCCCATGTATGACACAGGATTCGTTTGTGATATTGATTCAATAATTACATCTTCATCTTCGGCATCTGGTGGGAGTACTGTCAGTTGTATTTTAAAATGTATATCATTATACATTGGATATGTAAAATATTGAATCCCGTGCTTATTTAGTTTTTCCCTTATTTTATTAACCCTTAAGTAGAGAGGTGGTGTGTCTCTACCACACTAAGTTGAAACTCTCATTTTTATTAAAATGAATATTGTTTTATAGTTTTCAGTACTTCCTCTTTAATGTCTGTAATATATGATTTTGTAATTATATCCACAAAATACTGTTCGTTTCTAAGAAATATAAATGTTTAAGGTCACGGAATAATGGTGCCCCAACTAACCACTTAATATTCAGGGAACAATTCTCCATTCAAATCAATTTTACTGGTATTTCAGTGTTAATTTTTGATGCAGTATTTAACATTTCTTTGAATTGAATTGCTCTATACCTGGTAGGTAAGGGTAAATAACGAATGTTATTGTAGGCTTACATTTCCATATATTTTTATGAGGCTTCATAATGTGCCTATTAAGAGAACTAACAAGTCTTAAATATATTCTTCTTTATAGAATTTCAAGAGGTCATTATTATACGTATAGGTTTGATTGAAAATTTAAATGCAGTCTCGGAATGCAGTTTAAATTTCCCCCCCCTTTATTAAGGACTAACTACCTGTTAATTCTAGGAATCGTTTTAGGATTCCAGTATCCAATTTTGAAAGTAAAAATGCATGCCTAAAAACTTCCTATCTCTTAAGTATTAATATGAGATTTCCTTTATGCAAATATGTTTCTCTATAGATTAGTGTATCCTACACTGTTAGTTTTTTGATTTATTGCATGGTACTGCAGACTAATTCAATCTTAATTTAGAATTGACTTAATATTACAAATTGTTAACGTGATAATTTCAGCAAATATTTTATTTTCTAGAGCATTTATATCTCAGATACTCTAGTTGTAGGTATATAGAATAACTATAACTCTATAATCTGTGCACTAAAAAAGTCTCAGTTTTTTAATGAACATTATTGTGTCTGGGTGTTGTTAGCACCCCATATCCTCAGATGTGTAACTTGCTATCACCTCCCCTCTGAACGGTAAATAATATAAATGCTTGCTTCTTATTTTCATTCCGGATTTTGAGATATGCTTTCTCATAATTTCTTGGCATCGTTTGTGAATCCAATGAAATATAATTTTTGTTCTATTCTTACAGAAGGTGGTATAAATGTATGTGATGATTTTGGATTCGTAGGTTCTGAAGTGGTTTGAGTATTTGTATTCGCAATTGTATTTACATTTTCAGATTAATGTTATTTGATATGTTGCCTACTCTGCTTGTGATAAGAAGTGTGGGAGGGGCATCGCTTGCATTATTTGCTTTTGCACAAACCTCTTCATCAATTGTATTTTTTTCTGCAATATTTCTAGAATCAGTATCATCATGTATAATAAATTCATCAATTTCTTTGTGGAAGTATCTGAACTAATTATGTAACCTAACTTCTTCTTTGATATTTCCTTTTTTTTAGTTCGTTTCTGATTAAAAGCAAAATATATTTTAGATTAGACGATGGTGTCGCGATTTTAGGTTTATTGCTCTCGCCAACTTGGAGATAACCAGAAAATTATAAATAAAAAATAAACATATTTGATATGATATATAGTGTAAGTTTTACAGTTATAGCAGAAAGAGGAGAGGGTCACTACTTACATTTAATTAACGATGGAAGTTCTTCATCGAATAACCTGATTAATGATTCTTCTTGTTTCTTGTAAATTCTTAATTCACAAGTATACTTGACCTTCTAATAATATCATATATTTATGAGTAGTGAATTCCTGTAAACAAAAGTAGTGTGATTAAAATACTTAGAAATTATTTATCATAAGTAATGCCACGAGTGATTTCCAAATTATCGATAAATTCACGACTCACGAAGTGAGGAGTGAATTTATCTAGAGAATTTGGAAATCAAGAGTGGCATTTGTTAGGACTATTTAACGAATAAAATTAAGCTGTTTACTCACAAATCATTATTTAACTATAGTTATTTTAAAATATTTATATATTTAATGTAAACGGCGATGTTTGAAAACAAATGAGAAACTATAGGTACGCTTCTACTGCTTCTTTTGTTTATCACTGCAACCAGATCATGCTATTTATTGCCAAAGGAACGCAATATTGTAAGGAGGAGCTTTCTTTAATATGGTAATTATAACACTGATAAATATTTGGTGAAACACGACTCTGATCGGTTGTAAAACAGAAATCATTGAAACGTGATTGGTCATTGACTCCCATTTGGGGCATGAGTTAAATAGTCATGGATATTCCATGTGTTGTTTTACTTGAGATTCTGGTACTCTACTCCATATCACAACAGACATAACAGGCCCAGGTGTTATAGCCTAACATTCACATGTGTGAAGAACAGAAAGCATTTATAATCTAGTCAATATTGGAGTGCTATGTGATAATAATATCGGTTACTCCTATTGCTGGTACTGTTAAACTTATCTGGTAAATTAAGTTATGTAGATAGGAAATAACACTATGAGGTTTTTTAATATTGTTTATTTTTTAATATTTCACTCACCTCATACTTCATAATTCATAGCAGACCCTGGGTTTCTTCACATATTTTGTGACATTCTATGTGCTGTGTCACGTTCACTACTGAAGTCCAACGGCTTTCTATCCTGCAGACTGACCTCTGCGCCATCTGGTGGCCGACCGAAGAATTTCCAAATCAGTCCTCTCTCCTTATAACCGGGTATTTCAAAATTCATAGTTGTATTTTCATTCTTGCATATGTAGATTTTTTCCCAAATTGTGAGTTCCTTCGGTTTTTCCAATTGTTCAAGTAATTTTGTTTTGGTTTCTATTCTATGTTTTTCTGACCAGGCATGTGCAGCTATTGCAGATTTTTCAGTTTCCCCATTTTTAACATTTCTGAGGTGTTCTTTTAATCTTGTATTTAGATTCCTTTTTGTTTTTCCTATGTATATCTTTTCACAATTTTTACAATTAATTTGATAAATTCCCGATTTTTTGCAGTTTTCAATCTTTTCATTTTTGTTGGTTTTTATTAAATTACCTAAGCTGTAATAATTTTTCGGTGCTAATTTAATGTTGAATTTGTTGAAAATTTTTTGAAACTTGTCAAATACTAAAGGATGGTATGTGAACTTCTTGAATTTTTTGCCTATATTTTTATCTGTCTGAAGAGTACTTTCATTAATGATTTTTTGTTTTTTGAATTTATTTATTTTCTTGTGTATCATCTTCTCTTGAAAACCGTTATCCTTCGCAATTTTTATGATGTGTCCTTTCTCTTTATTGTAATTTTCTTTGCTCATGGGGACATTCACAAGTCTGTGTGTTAAAGTATTAAATACTGCCTGTTTGTGTGAAAAATGGTTAAATCCAGTAGCTTTTATATAATTGTCGATGTGAGTTTCTTTTCTGTAGGTTCCAAATTCTATTTTCTTTTTTCTTCATTCCTAATCAATTTAAGGTCTAAAAATGGCATTTCATGATTATTTTCCATTTCCATTGTAAATTTGATTGTTTTATTTTGAATATTTAACAGTTTAATGGCATCTTCTAATTGTTTCTGTTTTACTATTGCTATGATATCATCTACATATCTTCTCCAAAATTTAAACATCAAAGGATGTGCTTTGGTTACATGACATTCAAAGTTCCCCATAAACATGTTTGCTAAGAATGGTGATAATGGATTTCCCATTGCAAGTCCTGATTTTTGTCTAAAGTATTTTCCTCGAAAGGTGAAGAACATTTGATTTAAGCATAATTTTGTTAGTTTTATGTATTCTTTAACGCTATCATCATCGAATTTGTTTTCTTTCAACCATTTTTCTAAAATTTTCAAAGTTGTGTCAGTCGGGATGTTTGCGAACAATGAAGTAACGTCACAAACATCCCGACTGACACAACGTTGAAAATTTTAGAAAAATGGTTGAAAGAAAACAAATTAGATGATGATAGCGTTAAAGAATACATAAAACTAACAAAATTATGCTTAAATCAAATGTTCTTCACTTTTCGAGGAAAATACTTTAGACAAAATCAGGACTTGCAATGGGAAATCCATTATCACCATTCTTAGCAAACATGTTTATGGGGAACTTTGAATGTCATGTAACCAAAGCACATCCTTTGATGTTTAAATTTTGGAGAAGATATGTAGATGATATCATAGCAATAGTAAAACAGAAACAATTAGAAGATGCCATTAAACTGTTAAATATTCAAAATAAAACAATCAAATTTACAATGGAAATGGAAAATAATCATGAAATGCCATTTTTAGACCTTAAATTGATTAGGAATGAAGAAAAAAAGAAAATAGAATTTGGAACCTACAGAAAAGAAACTCACATCGACAATTATATAAAAGCTACTGGATTTAACCATTTTTCACACAAACAGGCAGTATTTAATACTTTAACACACAGACTTGTGAATGTCCCCATGAGCAAAGAAAATTACAATAAAGAGAAAGGACACATCATAAAAATTGCGAAGGATAACGGTTTTCAAGAGAAGATGATACACAAGAAAATAAATAAATTCAAAAAACAAAAAATCATTAATGAAAGTACTCTTCAGACAGATAAAAATATAGGCAAAAAATTCAAGAAGTTCACATACCATCCTTTAGTATTTAACAAGTTTCAAAAAATTTTCAACAAATTCAACATTAAATTAGCACCGAAAAATTATTACAGCTTGGGTAATTTAATAAAAACCAACAAAAATGAAAAGATTGAAAACTGCAAAACATCGGGAATTTATCAAATTAATTGTAAAGATTGTGAAAAGATATACATAGGAAAAACAAAAAGGAATCTAAATACAAGATTAAAAGAACACCTCAGAAATGTTAAAAATGGAGAAACTGAAAAATCTGCAATAGCTGCACATGCCTGGTCAGAAAAACATAGAATAGAAACCAAAACAAAATTACTTAAACAATTGGAAAAACCGAAGGAACTCACAATTTGGAAAAAAATCTACATATGCAAGAATGAAAACACAACTATGAATTTTGAAATACCCGGTTATAAGGAGAGAGGACTGATTTGGAAATTCTTCGGTCGGCCACCAGATGGCGCAGAGGTCAGTCTGCAGGATAGAAAGCCGTTGGACTTCAGTTGTGAACGTGACACAGCATTGAGAATGTCACAAAATATGTGAAGAAACCCAGGGTCTGCTATGAATTATGAAGTATGAGGTGAGTGAAATAATAAAAAATAAACAATATTATCTGGTAAATGTTAAATTATTATAAGGAATAAGTACGTCGTCTCTATAGATATGATTTCCACCATCTCCTTTAGAATAGGGAAGTGTATACAAAGAGCAATTTAACTCTTACGAACATTGCCGGACTGACTACTCATAAAATAGGATACCAATCGGTTCATTAGTGTAAATGTCTACAACAATTTGTATTACTATTATATTTATTATTATTATTATTATTATTATTATTATTATCATCAATAGAAATATTGGTTGTAGTAGTAACATTAGTAAGAGTATTAGCAGTATTAACACTAACCTTTTCTTCTTTTCTATTTTGACTCTTATTACTGACTTCAATATCTATATTTTCTCAATTTCTGAAAATGAGAAAATACAACAGTAATAATAATAAATATTATTATTAGTAAGTAGTGACAGAAGCAGAAGAAGGAAGAAAAAACAGTTAAAGAGTAAGCGATAAGCAATACCTGAAAGCATCAACAAGCATAAGTATTTACAGTAGAGTGGTGTAAAAACCGATAATTAGTCATACGGCAGGTTTTGTTCCGCTGACTAGTTGTTTCAGTAATAGTGGTCCTCGTCTTGTTTACGAGACATAGTATGGAATGTGTGGCAAGGTGGAAATTAACTGAGACACCCAGGAAAGAGCGGGATACCTGAAAATCCAATCATAGACAGTTATGAATATGGGGTCATACGCAATCATATATATTAATATTATTCGCGAGGAGAAATTCCAACAATTGAATGACTTACGGAATTCCTTAAGAAAGTAGGAAGGATACTTTTCAAGGCTGAGATAACATCAATGTCAGCTCTCCATTGAAAAATTAATTTTTAATACAAGAAGTTCAGTGGCCGAAAAGTGTTATTTTCATTGTATTATGGCTTTGTAAATTTTGAAGGAAAATTATTACAGTGGATATTGATAACGTCATTTTTAATGACAAAATATAGTTAAACGTCAATCATATAGCCTATAATATATGGATCGACGATACTAAATCCTCAACTTTGCGTATAACAGGTAAAGTAGGCGGTGTCATGCGGGTTCTGTTCGTGAGATTGTGGAAGCTGCACTATGGGAATTTAATTCTAAGAAGACATGCGATTACCACAAGATACTACGCATTACATTTCATGGTTTAAATATTATTGACAACGCCCAATACCACTCCACGGAAATCTAAAGCCACCATCGAATGCAAACTTAAAAGGAGAAATTATCACTTCGTTTTTAAAGCATAATGTACGCTGCAGTACCGATTAAGAAACTGAGGTGCTCGAGTTGCTGAAAATAAACAAACCCAAGTCTCCAATATATAAAATTGAACATATTGCTAATGAGGTGGGACATAAATTTTGATCGTCTGCCACCTCATCTTAGTAAGTTCACTGCGAGCCAATTGATTTGGATTCAAGTTAAAGGAATTGTCGGATTAAAGAACACCTTACCATCATTCAGACTTAAGAATTGTATATCTTATAAACTATTGTGCAGGTTTTTTCTCTTCAGAAATTTCCAATTTTTTTTCCACATTTGCGGTAACCGCTAACTAAAATATATCAACTCAAGCATACAGTGTGTGCAAAAAATATTTATAAAGTACTAAAGACTTAGGGGTTAAAACAATAAAACTCTGATTTGTCGTCAATTAATTTTCCCCATGACATGTGTATTGTTATATCTGAATTTAGTAATTTTAGCTAATATATAATTTTTTACCAAATTTAATTACTTCTTTAAGTTTATTCGTCGTTTTTCATACAAACACTACAGTATTCAAATATTTAATAAAATTTAAAATATCGAAAATATCGTAAGTGTTATCTTCAGGATTCTGATTTTCATTTGTATTATTATCTCTACAATTCGAAAGCGGTTTTAAAATTGGTAACTCCCTCTTTACTTTATGTTAGTCAATGGAATTTTTTCTTTGGAGTTTGAAGGTTCGACATAAATTAGGAAGGAAATGGATAATATTTGTCATTTGCAAATTATCCTCTCACTGTTTAGGGTCTGAGATGTGCTATACTTTGTTTTATGATTTGTGGCACATCTCATAGAGTTCGCGTATGCCTTATACCAAGTTGTTTTCTGACTAAATTTCTGGCAATTATAACATGGGGGAATGTCATCTTTCCCTTTATATTCTTCTCTGCTGATGTGAATATGCCATATATGTTAAAGTTTACGAAATCAATATTACTTTTTTATGTTAATATCCATACAGGTGACGAATGCTGTTGTATAATTCCGGTTGAACTATTACGTTGTTTTAATTTATCTCATGTATGATACAGGATACATTTGAGAAATTGGTTCAATAATTATATCTTTATCTTCGGTATCCGGTGAGTGTTCTTTCAGTAGTATTTTAAATTGTGTTTCATCATAGATTGGATACGTAAAATATTGAAGTCTGTGTTTATTCACTTTTTCCTTTATTGTATTAACCCTTAAGTAGGGACGTGGAGTGCCTATACTACCCTGAGTTGAAATTTTCATTTTTATTAAAAATAATATTCTTTAAATTTTTCAGTACCTTGTTAATAATGTCTGTAATTTGTGATTTTTTAATTATATCCACAAAAAATATTAATCGTTTCTGAGAATAAGAAATGTTTAAGGGGGTGGAGTAATGGTGCCCCAAATAATCACTTAACTTTCAGGGAACAATATTCCTTACAAACCAGTTTCTACTGGTAAATCAGTAAATTTCAGTGTAAATTTTATGTAGTATTTAAAAATTCTTAGAATTAAGTAGCTCTATACCTGGTATGTAAGGGTAAATAATTACAGTTATTGTAGGATTGCTATGACAATTTTTTTCCGGAACTAACAAAGCCTAAAACTATTCATCTTTATAATTTCAATATACCATTATTACACGCGTAAGATTGGTTGCAAAGTGTAAATTTTATGTAGTATTTAAAAATTCTTAGAATTAAGTAGCTCTATACCTGGTATGTAAGGGTAAATAATTACAGTTATTGTAGGATTGCTATGACAATTTTTTTCCGGAACTAACAAAGCCTAAAACTATTCATCTTTATAATTTCAATATACCATTATTACACGCGTAAGATTGGTTGCAAAATGTTATATGTAGTATCGAAATGAAGGGTAATTTTCCCCTCTTTCTCAAGGACTTGCTAATGCCAGAAACATATGAATCATGTTAGGCTTCCTGTATTTAATTTGGATATAAAAAAACAACTGCCTGATATTTCCTATCTGTATTTAATAATATGAGTTTTCATTTATAAAACATACGTTTCTCTATAGCTTAGTGTATCCTGCATTGTTAGTGTTTACATTTATTTACATATACAGCAGACTAATTCTCTCTTAATTAAGAATTGACGAAAAATTACAAATGTTTACAACACTACAATTTCAGCAATTATTTTAATTTCTAGAAAATTCATAACACAAATACTCTAGTAGAATATAAATAGAGTAATCATATTTGCATAATCTGTATCGTTTATAAGTCAGTGTTTTTTAATAAACGTAATTATTTCTGGTTGTTGTTTGCACACCACCTCCCACTTCAGTTGAGTAACTTTCTATCACTTCTCCAGTGAAGGGTTAAAATCATCTAGATGTTTCTTTTTATTTTCACACAGGATGGTGAGATACGCTTTTTCAAATATTTCTTAGCATCGTTCGTGAATCCAATTAAATCAATTTTTTGTACTATTCTTACAGAGGGTGGTTTAGATTTATGCGATGTTTTCGGATTCGTAGGCTGAGAAGTGGGTTGAGTATTTGTATTCGCAATTCTCTTTACATTTACAGATTCACGTTACTTGATAGAGTGCCAAACCTATTTATGATATGAAGTGCGGGAGAGACATCGTTTGCATTATTTGCTTTTGCTTATTTTCTGGGAGTCCATAACCCTCTTCATCAATTGTATTTATTTTTGTCTTTTCACCCATTATTCTAGAATTAGTATCATTATCTATAATAACTTCATCAATTTTGTTTTCGGACTATCTTAACTATTTATGCCACTTTCCGTCTCCTTTGATATTTACATTTTTTTAGTTCGTTTCTGATTAAAACAGAAGATATTTCAGATTGGACGATAGTGTCAGTATTTTAGGTTTATTGATCTCGCCAACTTGGAGCCAGCAGAGAATTATGAAATAAAAATAAACTTATTTGATATGATATATAGTTTCAATTGTAGGAAGAATAGCAGAGGGTCACTACTTACTTTTAATAGACGATGGAAGTTCTTCGAAAACCTTATTAATGATTCATCTTGTTTTCTTGTATATTCTTAATTCACAAGTACACTTGTACTCCAATTGATATGACACACATTACTGAGTAGTTAATACCTTAAAAGCAAAAGTAATGTTATTAAAATATTTAGAAATTATTTATCATGAATATTGCATATTTTGTTTGTACTTGAGATTCTGGTACTCTACTCCATATCACGACAGACATGGCAGACCCAGGTTTTATGGCCTCACATTCTCATGTGTCAAGCACAGATAAGAACTATAATCTAGTCAAAATTGTTCTGCAATGTGGTAATGGATATTTCCCTAGTGCTGGTAGTGTTGAACTAATCTGTTAAGTGTTAAATTCTTAAAAAGAATATATATGTTGTCACTATAGATCTGAATTCCACAATTTCCTATACAACAGGGAAGTGTACACAAAGAGCAATTTAATTGTCACGAATTTTGCCGCGCTGACTACTCATAAAAGAGAATATAAATCGATAATGTGGTGTAGATGTGTTCAACTATTATTATTATTATTATTATTATTATTATTATTATTATTATTTATTATTATTATTATATTACTCTTATTTGAGTAGTATTAACAACACAACAGATCTAGGCGTACGTTCTTCTGTCTTCTATGTCTTTCTATTTGTCTTATATTTTATCATTTGTTTAAGCTCGCGAAGTCGATATTATATTTTTTTATTGCGGTTATTATTATTTGCAATAGAAGTATTGGAAGTGGTACTAACAGTAGTACGAGTATTAGCATTATCAACACTTTTCTTCTTTTCTATTTTCTCTCTTAATACTTGATGTCAATTTCTAAATTTCCTCAATCCCTGAAAATGAAAAAAATAAAACGGTAATAATAATAAATATTATTATTAGTAAGTAGTGACAGAAGCAGAAGAAGGAAGCAAAAAACAGTAAAGAGTAAGCAATAAGCAATAGCAAAAAGCATCAACAAGCATACGAATTTACAATAGAATGGTGTTAAAACACGATAATTAATCTTACGACAGATTTCGTTCCGCTGACTAGTTGTTTCACTAACAGTGGTCGTCTCACAGTCATATGAAATTATTTACAGAGAATGTTTCGGTATTACCAGTTCTACTCTTGTACTACGGTTCTCTCATGGTTTGCTACTACATGCCAGTTCCTTACTGCTACAATGGAGCAAACCGGCATGGCCTTACTTATCCGATTTTTTGAGAGATGGTTGCAAATGGTTTACAAACAAAACGGTGTTATAAAAGTCAGTATGGATTTGTGTGGTGCAAGAAACAGTTGCTACTAGCTACCAGCTCCTTGTTGCTACAGTGGAACCGTTATAATAACCGGCATGACCTTACCTATACGATTTTTGGAGAGGTTGTTGCACATGGTTTACAAAACAAAACGGTGTTGTCTAGTTAGCATGGACTTGTGTGGTGGACGAAACAGTTGCAGTATCACTTAAGGGTGATGTTATGTGTGAATTTTAAGCATAACAATGAAGCGAATGAGTCGGAAAGCTAAGAATTCGCAAACGAGACAATAACTTCTTAACATTAGAGATGATTTTGAAAAAATATCTTAAGAACAATGGTAGTTTATTGTCTTTTACGCAAGTGATACAAAGAACAGCTGGTGCGCGTTGTGTGAAAACGTGCACTGTAACCGAAGTAACAACAGGGGCATGTGGGAAGTGCGGCAAGGAAGGAAATTATCTAAGACGCCCTGGAAAGAGCAGGTAACGTGAAACGCCGATCAAAGACAGTTTTGACCATAGGGTCATACGCGATCATATATATCAATATTATTCTTGAAGAGAAATTCCAACAAGTGATTGACTTATGAAAGAAAAAAAAACTCAAGGCTGAGATAACTTCAATGTCAGCTCTCCATTGAGAAATGTTTTTTTATAAAAACAATACAGTGGCCGAAAAGTTTTAATTTTATTGTGTTATAGCTTTGTAAACTTCTAAGGAAAATCATTACAGTGGATTTTGATAACGTAGTTTTTACAGACGAAATATGGGGAAACGTCAATCACGCCCGACGACACTACAACTTCAACTTTACGTATACAAACATGTGTCAAGCGGTACAGTTCGTGAGATTATGGAAGGTGCATTATGGGAATTTAATTCTAAGAAGACATGCGATTACCACAAGAATATTGATGCTATGCATTATATTTAATGGTTTAAATATTTTTTGACATCGCCCTATAAAATTCCATGCAAATCGAAAAGCCACCATCAAGTGCAAATTTAAATGGAGATTTTATAAAAAAAAATAGTTTTTAAACATAATGTACGCTGCAGCATCGATTAAAAACTGAATTACTCGAGTTGCTAAAAATAAACCCAGGTCTCCAATATACACAATTGATCTCATTGCTCATGAGGTGAGGCATAACGCTGATCGTCTGCCATCTTATCTTAGTACGTACACCGAGCGAAATGATTTGGGCCCAAGCTAGGGGAATTGTCGTATAAGAAACAGCTTACCACCATCAGACTTAATGTGATTGCAGAAGCTGTCTTATAAATGACTACAGGAAATTTGTGTGACGTTGTATGTTACCAGAGAGCCTTATAAATAAAGATTGGAAATAATAAGGAATTACTGTAGAACAATTTTGTCATTAATTTGTGAGAAGAAAATAACACTTCCAATATTAATTGACATTATTAATCAATAATTAACGTTAAAATATGTTCATGTTTTATAATCTATTGTGCAGGTTTTTCACTTCAGAAATTTCTAATTTTTTTCTACATTTACGAAAACCGCAAACTGTAATATATGAATTTTAGTAAACAGTGGGTGCCATAAGAATTTACAAAGTATTAAAAACTTAGGGGTTAAAACAATATATATCTGATTATTCGTCAATTAATTTTTCCCCATGACATTTATTTTGTTACATTTCCATTTAGTATTTTTAGGAAATATATAAATTTTATTCCAAATTTATTAGTTCTTTATGTTCGGTTTCATTAATATTATCGTTTGGGAGAATAATAAATGGAGCCGATAATTGTGGGTGTATTATTAATAAGGACTTCAATGATGATTGTCTCAATGTGATATTAATTAACAAATTTTTATGGCAGTTTGGAATATTTTCTTGATGCATAGGACCACACAAACAAAAGGCTTTCTCGTTTATTTTTAAATATTTTGTTGTTTTTAATTATGAAATTTTTTATAATTTGCCAATTGAGTCTCATTAGTTAAAATTATATCTAATTCAATTCTATTAATTTTCTATTGTAAATCGTTAATTTTCCTCTCTATGTCCTTAGCATTAACGTAGAATATATTAAGAGTACTAGTGATATCCGTCAGCCTTTAGAATGTGAAAAGACAGCCTCCATTAAAATCCTTAAGTCAGTAAACGTGCCCAGGGCTATGTTAAATTCAAACGTCGTTGGTTTGAATCCCAACACTATCTATCCAAAATTCAAATATTTAATATCATTTAAAATATCCAAAATATCATACGTGATATCTTCAGGATTATATTTTTCCTTTCCATTATCATCTCTACTACTCCAAATTAGTTTTAAAGTTGGAAATTCCCCTCTTCAGTTTATGTTAGGTATTGGAATTGGTCTTTGGAGTTTGAAGGTTCGAAAAAATTAGGAAGAAGGTGGAGAATATTTTTTATTTGCAAATTATTCTCCCCCCACGGTTCCCACAATTACGGTCTAAAATGTGCATTAATTTGTTTTCTGTTTTTCGGCACATCTGGAAGAGTTTGCTAATCCTTATACCAAGTTATTTTCTGACTAAATATCTGGCAATTATAACATGCGAGAATGCCATCGCTAGCTCTATATTCTTCTCTACTCACATGAATATGCCCGATTGTTAAGATTTACGAAACCAATATTAGTTTTTTTAATGTTAATATCCACATAGGTGATGAATGCTGTTGTCTATTTCCAGGTTGAACTATTACCGTTGTTTTAATTTATCTCACGTATGACACACGATACATTTGTGATATAGATTCAATAATTAGATCTTTACATTCGGTATCCGGTAGGAGTACTTTAAACTGTATATCAACATAGATTGGATATTTAAAATACTGAATTCTGTGTTTATTTAGTTTTTCATTCATTTCATTAACCTTTAAGTAGGGAGGTGGTGTGTCTATTCCAGCTTAAGTTGAAACATTCATTTTTGTTAAAACGAATGTTGTTTTATATTTTTCAGTACATTCTAATTAATGTCTGTAATTTATGATTTTGTAATTATATGCACAAACATATTGTGCGTTTCTAAAAAAAAGAAATATTTAAGGTGATGGAGTAATGGTGCCCCAAATAACCACTTACTTTTCAGGGAACAATACTCCTTACAAACCAATTTTCTACAGGTATTTCTGTGTAAAATTTTTATGTAGTATTTTTAAAATTCTTAGAATTAAGTAGCTCTATAGCTGGTAGGTAAGGGTAAATAATTAAAGTTATTTTAGGCATACACTGTCATATTTTTTTAATATGATTTCATAATGTATCTATTGAGAGAACTAACAAATCCTGAAGAAATTACTTAATAGAATTTCAAGAGACCATTATTATACGTGTAATTTTGATTGCAAAATTTTGTAGGCAGAATCGGAATGAGGTGTAAAATTTTCCCTCTTTATTAATGACAAACAACCTAATTCCAGGAACATATAAATCTGGTTAGAATTCAAGTATTTAAATTTGATAGTAAAAAAAAACAAATGCCTGAAATTTCTTATTACTCTGTATTAATATGAGATTTCCATTATTCATATAATTATGTTCTTTTCTATAGCTTGGTGTATCCTACGTTGTTAGTGTTTACCTTTATTTGCATGGTACAGCAAACTAATTCAATATTAATTAAGAATTGATTAAATATTTAAAATTTTTACAACTTTATAATTTCAGCAAATTATTTATTTTCTTGGACATCTATAACACAGATACTCTAGTTGTAGGTACATAGAATAACCATATTTGTATAATCTGTGCAGTTTAGAAGTCTCAGAGTTTTTAATGAACATAATTGTTTTTGGGTGTTGTTCGTACCCCACCTCTTCAGTGAGTAACTTTCTATTACAACCGCTCTGAAGGGTCAAACAATATAAATGTTTGGTTTTTATTTTCACTCCGGATTTTGAGATACGCTTTCTCAAATATTGCTTGGCACCGTTTGTGAATCAAATGAAATCAATTTTTTGTACTCTTCATACAGATGGTTTTATATATGTAAGCGATGCTTTTGGATTCGTAGGTTCTGAAGTGGATTGAGTATTTGTATTCACAATTCTATTTACATTTACAGATTCACGTTATTTGATAGGTGCCTAATCTATTTGTAATAAGAAGTGAGGGAGAGACATCGTTTTCATTATTTTGTTGCATATTTTTTGGGATTTCGCAAACCCTCTTCATCAACGGTATTTATTTTTGGCTTTTCACCAATATTTATAGAATTATTGTCATATTGTATAATAATTCTATCAATGTCGTTGTGGGACTATCTGAACTATTTATTTCACCTTACGTACCCATTAATATTTCCATTTATTTATTTTTAGTTCGTTTCTGATTAAAAACAAAATATATTTTAGATTGGGCGATAGTGTCGCGATTTTAGGTTTAATGCTCTCGCCAACTTTGAGACAGCCAGAGAATTGTGAATTAAAATTAAACTTATTTGATATGATACATAGTTTCAGTTGTAGCAGAAAGAGAAGAGGGTCACTACTTACTTTTAATTAACGATGGAAGTTCTTCTTTTAACAACTTGATTAATGATTCATCTTGTTTCTTGTAAATTCTTAATTCATAAGTATACTTGAACTTCAATTAATATAATATATTTCTGAGTAGTTAATCCCTGCAAAACAAAAGTAAAGTAATTAAAAATATTTTAAAATTATTTATCAAGAGTATTGGATATGTTGTTTGTATTCGAGATTGTGACACTACTCTACTCCATGGCGCGACAGAAACAGAAGGCCCAGGTGTTAAAGCATCACAATCACATGTGTCAAGCACAGAGTATCTATAATCTAGACAATATTATGTGATAATAATATCGGTTCTAACATCCTTATTGCTGTTTTTATTTCCTAAAGATGGTACTGTTTAACCTACCTTATAAAAGTTAAATTATTATTAAATGGAATATATACGTCGACTCTTACTTACTTACTTACTCACTGGCACTATCGAACCCATAGGTTCATGGCCGCAAGGACATAAGCCCCCCATACATCCCTATCCTGTGCTAATGTTTTCCAATCATTCCCTGTATAATCTACTTCCCTCAAATCATAGTTAATGTTGTTCTCCCACCTCATTCTTGGTCTACCAACTGGGCGTTTTCCTTCTGGCTTTCCTACAAGAAGTTTCCATGCACGTCTTTCACTCCCCATACGTGCAACATGTCCTGCCCATCGCAGTCTACGAGACTTAACTGTTCTTATTATATCTGGCATCCCATAAAGACCATGTAGTTCATTGTTAAGTAGTCTTCTCCATTCACCTGTCTGTTCATCTCTCTTTGGTCCAAAAATTTTCCTAAGTACCTTATTCTCAAATACTCGCAATCTCCTTTCCTCTCTTAAAGTAAGAGTCCATGTTCCGCACCCATATAATATAACTGGCAGAATAATAGTTTTATATATTTTCAGCTTAACGTTTCTTGAAAGGAGTTGGGACATCAAAAGTCTCTGCAATGCATAATAGCATGCATTTCCAGAATTGAGCCTATGTTTAATTTCTTTGTGCATCTCATTCCTATTTGTGATTATTGTTCCTAGGTATTTGAATTCATCCACTTCCTCAAAATTTCCCTCATTTGTCATTAGCTGTCCATTTCCATTATTTAATGAATTTCTACGTGTGACCATATATTTAGTTTTATTGATATTTACTTCCAGTCCTAATTTCTTAGTGTTACTCAATAGTGTGTGCGTGTTGGCCTTTAGTATCTCCTCGCTATCGGCCAGTAGTACTACATCATCAGCATAAACTAACAGCTTATTAATACCATTCAGTTGTAAGCCTTCCTCATTCTCTAAAGATTTAATGGCATGCTCTAGTACAAAATTAAATAGTAGAGGAGATAGTGCATCTCCTTGCTTCAACCCATTCTGGATTTCAAAAGTGTCTGAAAACTGTTTGCCTACACGCACCCTACTCTTTGAGCCATTTAGACACATTCGTATAAGTCTAACTAACTTTTTAGGAATTCCGAACTCCAGCAGGATACTATATAACTTCTCCCTCTTAATTGAATCATATGCTTTTTTGAAGTCTACATATAGTTGATGTACAGTACCATTATATTCCCATTTCTTTTCTAAAATCTGTCTTATACTAAAAATCTGATCTGTTGTAGACCTGTTTCTTCTAAATGCACATTGATGATCTCCTAGAATGTCATCAATATAGGGAGTAAGTCTGCTTACTAATATATTTGTTAGAATTTTGTACGAAGTTGAAAGTAATGAGATGCCCCTATAGTTGTTGCAATCAGTTTTATCTCCTTTCTTATAAATTGGTACGATAATTGATTCCTTCCATTCATCTGGAAGAGCTTCTTTTTCCCAAATCATACTAAGCAACCAGCGTATCTTGTCCATCAATTTTTCTCCCCCTGATTTTATCAGTTCTGCTGGGATCTCATCTGAACCTGATGCTTTATACATCTTCAATTTTTCAATTGCCATTTCAACCTCTAATGCACTTGGCTCTGCGACTAGCATTTCTGCTGTCTGTAACTTATCCTCCTCAATGTCCTGTTCTGTATGTACATTTAATAGCTGATTAAAATAACTTTTCCATCTATTTAATATACTCTTGGAATCTGCAATCATATCCCCATTTTCATTCCGAATTATGTTTGTTCTAGCCTGAAACCCTTTCTTCTCTATACTAATTCCCTGATATAATTCTCTAATGTTCCTATTTTTTGCATTCATTTCAAGATCATTAATCTTCTCTCTCAAATATTCCCTCTTTTTACTCTTTAGTAACTTGGTGGTTTCCCGTCTAACACTACCCAATTGCTCTAAATTTACCTCATTTGACTCGTGTAACCATTTCATTTTTGCTAGCTTTCTTTTCTTTACAATGTCGGCACATTCCTCATCAAACCATTTCTTGTTTTCCCTCTTTTTTAAACAACCAATGCTTTCTGATGCTGACAATTTAATAGTATCTCTTATAGCCTCCCATTCTTTATTTATATCAGTTTCTTCTTCGTTTGCCACATTGTCATCTGAAGATTCCAGTACTTCAAATCTATTAGCAATTTTGATTTGGTATTCTTGCCGCATTTCATCATTTTTCAAGTTTTTTAATTCATATTTTACAGAATCATCTTTAGCGTTTGTTCCTCTCATAAGCGATAGCCGTTGTCTGATTTTCACCCTGACCAGATGATGATCTGAATTGCAGTCTGTCCCTCTAACTGATCTAACATCAATGATGCTACTGTGCCAGCGTTTATCCACTAATACATGATCTATCTGGTTCCGAGTTTCTCCATCTGGGGACGTCCAGGTGTATTTATGAATATCCTTATGCTGAAATGTTGTGCTCTTAACAATGAGATTCTTTGATGTGGCAAATGTGACTAATCTAACCCCGTTGTCGTTACTATCTTCATGAAGACTGAATTTGCCTATTGTTGGTTTGAATATATCTTCCCGCCCCACTTTTGCATTAAAATCTCCTAAGACAATTTTCATATGATATCGTGAAAGGCTATCAAATAAGCATTCTAATTCTTCATAGAACTCATCCTTGATCTTGTCATCTTTATCTTCTGTGGGGGCATGTACATTTACAATTATAAAATCATGTCGTTTACCCTTTAGAATTATGTATGATATCCTATCACTAACAAACTTAATATCTCGGATAGCGGATAGGATCCTCCTTCTGACTAAAAAAACCCGTTCCAAATGCAGGTCTTTCTGCACCACCATAGTATAATGCAAAGCTTCCTGATTCCTGACTACCTTCTCCTGGCCACCTAACTTCCTGTAAAGCGACTATATCCAAGGGCGATTTATCCAATTCCCGCGTTAATATCTCTAGTGCCCCGCTATTGTATAAAGTCCTAACATTCCATGTTCCTAGGAACATGTCCCTGTGTTTGAGCCTTTGGCATGGGTTCCCTGAAGTAGTCCCCGCCCGGAGCACCGAATGGGGGACTATTTGACCTCCGGAAAATTTTACCCCAGTTGAACCCATGTCCGCATTTCTTGACGGTTGTATTTTTACGGTGAAAGATCGTCACTCTTTCGACCAAGGTACTTATTTCGTCTGGCTTATCACCTTCGACCAGTCCGGCATGGGTAACCCTATCGGCAGCAATGCTACCGCCGGCATAGCTCTCAGGATCATTTAAGCACACAAGCCACTCCACCACGACAAGGTAAAGATACCATGGAGTGTATACGTCGACTCTCGTATATATAGATCTGATATCCACTATTTCGTCTAGAACAGGAAAGGGTATACAAAGAGCAATTTTACTCACAGGAATATTGCCGGACTCACTACTCAGAAAACGGAATACGAATGGGTATTTGTATTACTATAATAACAATAATAATAATTATTATTGTATAATAATAATAATTATTATTATTATTGTATTGCTATCATTATCATTATATTACTATCATTATTCCTGGTATAACTATTATTACTATTTTTACTATTATTACTATCAGTATTACTGTTATTTTGGTAGTATTACCAATACGTGATCTAGTTGTTTCTACTTCTGTCTTCGAAATTCTCCATATTTGTCTCATATTTGATCATTCGTTTAGCCTCGCGGAGCGGAAGTAGGTATTATATTTTTTATTACTTTTGATACCGTTATTATTATTATTATTATCATTATTATTATTATTATTTTCATTATTAATATTATCATTATTATTATCGTTATTATTATTATTGTTATTATTATTATCATTATTATTATTATTGTTATTATTATTATTATTATTATTATTATTATTATTATTATTATTATTATTATTAGCAATAGAAGTATTGATAGTAGTAGTAACAGTAGAAAGAGTATTAGCAGTATTAACACTAACCTTTTCTTCTTTTCTATTTTCACTCTTATTACTTGACTCCAATTTCTACATTTTCTCAATCTCTGAAAATGAAAAAAATGCAACAGTAATAATAGTAATAAATACTATTATTAGTAAGTAGTGAGAGAAGCACAAGAAGGAAGAAAAACAGTAAAGAGTAAGCGATAAACAATAGCTGAGAGCATCAACAAGCACAAGCATTTAGTGTAGAGTGGTGAAAAATCCGATAACTAATCAAAGGACAGGTTTTGTTCCGCTGACTAGTTGTTTCACTAACAGTGATCGTCGTCTCACAGACGTATGAATTATTTACAGAAAATGTTTCGGTATTACCAGGTCTACTCTTGTACTACGGATCTCTCATGGTTTGCTCGCATTAGCTGCCGGCTCCTTACTGCTACAGTGGAGCAACCGGCAAGGCCTTACCTATCCGATTATTTGCGAGATCGTTGCACATGGTTAAAACGGTGTTATAAAAGTCTGAATGGGCTTGTGTGGTGGACGAAACAGTTGCAGTATCACTTTAGGGTGATGTTATATGTGAATTTTTAGCATAAAAATGAAGCGAATGAATCGGAAAGCTAAAAATTCGCAAACGAGACAATAACTTTTTAACATTAAAGATGATTTTGAAAAAAGATCTTGAGAACAATGATATTTTATTATCTTTTACGCTAGTGATACAAAGAACAGCTGGTGCGGGTTGTGTGAAAACGTGCACTGTAACCGAAGTAACAACAGAGACGTATGGGAAGTGTGGCAAGGAAGGAAATTAACTGAGATGCCCAGGAAAGAGCAGGAAACGTGAAACTCCAATCACAGACAGTCTTGACCGTAGGGTCATACGCGATCATATATATCAAAATTATTCTCGAACAGATATTCCAAGAAGTGACTGATTTACGGAATTTCTCAAAAAAGAAAAACAACAATTCAAGGCTGAGATAACTACAACGGCAGCTCTCCATTGAGAAATAATTTTTTTATACAAGCTGTACAGTGGCCGAAAATTGTTTGTTTCAATGTCTTATGGCTTTGTAAATTTCTAAGGAAAATCATTAAGTGGATTTCCCTAACTTCCTTTTTACAGACGAAATATGGGGAAACGTGAATCATAGTTCTCTAAAATATGACCCGACGTCACTTCAACCTCAACTTTACGTATACCAACAAGAAAAATAGGTCTTACCATCGTGTATCATGCGGGTTCTGATTGTGAGATTATGGAAGGTGTATTATCCGAATTTAATTCTCAGAAGACCTGCGATTACCACAAGAATACGTATACTATGCATTATATGTCATGGTTTAAATATTTCGACAACGCTCTGTATAACTCCAGGGAAATCGACAACCCACCGTCGAGTGCAAACTGAAAAGAAGATTTTATCAATTAGCTTTTAAACATGTACGCTACAGCACCGATTAAAAACCGAATTACTCGAGTTGCTGAAAATAAACAAACCCAAGTCTCCAATATACACAATTAACCTCTTTGCTCATGAGGTGGGACACAACGTTGGTCGTCTGCCACCATATATGTATACTGCGAGCGAATTAATTTGGACTCAGGTTAAATGAATTGTCGAATAAAAGAACACCTTACCACCATTCAGACTTAACGTGATCACAGTAGCTGTCTTACTGTTGACTACAGGAAATTTGCGTTATGTTTTATATCACAAGAAAACCTTATAAAGAAAGATTGGAAGTAAGAAGGAATTACTGAAGAACAAGTTACTCATAATTATTGAGAAAAAAATCACTTCCATTATTAACATTATTAATCATTAATTAACATTAACTATTGTCTATACCATATAATACATTGTGCAGGTTTTTTCACTACAGAAATTTCTAATTTTGCTTCCACATTTACGAAAACCGCTAACTAAAATATATGACTTTAAGTATACAGTGGATGCCAAAAGAATGTATGAAGTAGTGGAAATTTCGGAGTTAAAGTGTTAAAAACAATAAATCTCAGGTTATTCTTCAGTTATTTTGCCCCATGATATTTGTTTTGTTACATTTCCATTTAGTATTTTTAGCATAAAAAGTCTCTTGCAAATATATAAATTTTGTTCCAAATGTATTAGTTCTTTAAGATCGGTTTCATTAATATTATTGTTTGGATTAATAATAGATGGAGCCGAAAATTGTGGGTGTATTATTAATAGGGACTTCAATGATCACTGTCTCAATGTCATATTAATTTTAGAAAATGTATGGCATTTTGGAGTATTTCCGTTGATATATAGAACCACAAAACCGAATGGCTATCTGATTTATTTTATTTATATATATATATATATATATATAGTTATTTTTAATTTTGAATTTTTTATAATTAGACAACAGAGTCTCAATAATAAAAATTATATCTACTTGAGTTTTGTTAATTAGCATTTGTACATCATTAATTTTCCTCTCTATGCCATAGCAATAACGTATAATATATTAAAAGTGCTAATGATTTTCCGTCTGTAATTAACAACCATTAAATGTGAAGAGACAGTTTCCATTTAAATCCTTATGTCAGTAAATATGTTCGGGGCTGTGTTAAGTTTAAACGTTGTTTGTTTGAATCCCAACACTATCTATCCAATATTCAAATATAAAATAAAATTTAAAATATCCAGAATATCATTAAGTGTTATATTTAGGATTCTGTTTTTCATTTATATTGTCATCTGTTAAGTTGGAAATTATCTCTTAATGTTTGTTAGTTATTGGAATTTCTTTTGTTTTTGGATTTTGAAGGTTCCGGGAAATAGTTGGAGAACACTTGTCATTTTCAAATGTTTCTTCTCCCACAGTTTCCACAATTTAGGATCAGAGATGTGCCATACCTTGTTTTATGATTTGCGGAACATCTAATAGAAATTTTTCATGCCACACCAAAGTTGACTTCTAACTAAATTTCTGACAATTATAACATGGGGAAATGCCATCTCTACTTCTATATTCTTCTCTACTGACACGAATATGTCAGATATGTTATGGTTTAACACATCATAATATTTTTCTTATTATTTAATGTTCACATCCATATAGGTGACGAATGCTGTTGAATATTTCCGGTTTGAATTATTACCGTTGATTTAATTTATCTCATACATGGCACAGGATACATCTGTGATATTAATTCATTAATTGTACCTTTCTCTTTGGTATCCGGTGGGAATAATTTCAGTAGAGTTTTAATTGTATTTAATCATAGATTGGATATGCAAAATATTGAAATCTGAAATATTGAGTCAATATCTGGTCTTGAGAATGACAGCTTGGCTGTAGAAACTTGTTGACCATTTTAAACATTTATTGGTGAAATGGGCATATTGACTGTATATATATTTTAATATTGTATCACCAAGAAGATCAATTGTGTATTAAATTGAAATCTGGGTTGATTAGGTTTTTCCTTCATTTTATCAACTCTTAAGTAAGGAGGTAGAGTGTATATACCATCCTAAGATGTAACTTTTTCGTTTATTAAAAAGAATATAATTTTATATTTTCCAGTACCTTCTTATTAATGTCTGTTACTTATGATTTTGTAATTATATCCACAAGAATATTGTTCGTTACTAAGAAAAACAATTTTTTAAGATGATGGAGTAATGGTGCCCCAACTAACCACTTAATTTTCAGGGAAAAATACTTCATACAATCCAGTTTCCATAGGTATTTCAGTGTCAATTTTTTATTTAGTATTTTAACATTCTTAGAATTAAGTAACTCTATACCTGGTAGTTAAGGGTAAATAATGAAAGTTATTGATGTCTTGCATTGCCATCTTTTTTAGGAGTCTTCATAATGTGCCTAATGAGAAAACTAAACAAAACCGAAGATATTCAACTTTATAGAATTTTAAGAGATCATACGTTTGATCGAAAAATTGTTTATGCAGTATCCAAATGCAATGTAAAATTTTCCGTCTTTCTTAACGACCAACGACCTGATAATATAAGGCCAGAAACATAAATCGTGTTTTTAGGATTCGAGTATTTACTTTTCAAAGTAAAAAAAAGCATAAAATTTCCTATTTGTATGTATTAATATGAGATTCCCTTAATTCTAATGTGTCTCTATAGCTCAATGTATCCTACATCGTTAGTGTTTACATTTATTTGCATGGTACAGCAGACTAATTCAATCTTAATTAAGAATTGACGAAATATTACAATTTTTACAGCAATATAACTTCAGCAATTATTTTAAATTCTAGAACATTTATAACACATATACTCTAGTTGTAGCTACATAGAGTAACCATATTTGAATAATCTGTGTAGTTTAGAAGTCACATTTTTTTAATAAACGTAATTGTTTCTGGGTGTTTTTAGCAACCCACCTCCTTAGTTGAGTAACTTGCTATCAGCTCTACTCTGAAGGGTTAAAATGTTCTAAATGCTTAGTTTTCATTTTCACACCGGATTTTGAGATATTCTTTTCCCAATACTTCTTGCTAACGATTGTGAATCCAATCAAATCAATATTTTGTACTATTCTTACAGAGGATAGTATAGATGTATGCAATGTTTTCGGATTCGTAGGCTGAGAAGTGGATTGAGTATTTGTATTCGCAATTCTGTTTACATTTACAGATTCACGTTATTTCACAGAGTGCCTAATCTATTTATGATAAGAAGTGTGGGAGAGACGTCGTTTACATTATTTACTTTTGCTTCTCTTTTTGCAGTTCATAACCCTCTTCATCAATTGTATTTATTTTTGTCTTTTCACCAATATTTCTAGAATTAATATTATTATGTATAATAACTTCATCAAGTTCGTTGTCGGACTATTTGAACTATTTATGTCACCTTCCGTCTCCTCTGATATTTCCATTTTCTTTTCTTAGTTCATTTGTGATTAAACACAAAATATATTTTGGATTGGACGATACGAGTGGCGATTTTGATCATTACTCTCGCCAACTTGGAGCCAGGCAGAGAATTATGAAATAAAAGTAAACTTATTTGATATGATATATAGTTTCAATTGTAGCAGAAAGAGCAGAGGGTCACTACTTACTTTTAATAAACGATGAAAGTTCTTCTTCGAATAACCTTATTAATGATTCATCTTGTTTCTTGTAAATTCTTAATTCACAAGTACACTTGTACTCCAATTAATATGGCATATATTACTGAGTAATTAATCCCTGAAAAATAAAAGTAATGTAATTAAAAATGTTTAGAAATTATGTATAATGGATATCGCATATATTGTCTGTACTTGAGATTCTGGTGCTCTACTCCATGTCGCGACAGTCGTAGCACGCTCAGGTGTTCACATTCACATGTGTCAAGCACAGATAACAACTATAATCTAGACAATATTGTTATGCTATGTGGTAATAATATCGGTTCCCTCACCCTTATTGCTGTTTTCCTTTTCCTAGTGCTGGTAGTGTTGAACTTATCTGTTAAATGTTAAATTCTTAAAATGAATATATATGTTGTCACTATAGATCTGATTTCCACCATCTCCTTCAGAACATAGAGTAGAATACAAATCGGTGCTACGGTGTAGATGTGTACAACTATTATTATTACTATTATTATTATTATTATTATTATTTATATTATTACTATTATTTTAGTAGTAATAACACCTTATCTAGTTGTACTTTCTTGTGTCTTCTATTTCTTTCTACTTATCTTATATTTTATCTTTTTTTTAACCTCGCGAAGCGGAAGTAGACATTTTTTATTATTTATATTAATGTTATTATTATTAGCAATAGAAGTAACGGTAGTACGAGTATTAACACTAACCTTTTCTTCTTTCCTATTTTCACTCTTATTACTTGACTTCAATTTCTACATTTTCTCAATCTCTGAAAAAGAAAAAAATACAGCAGTAATAATAATAATAAATATTATCATTAGTAAGTAGTGACAGAAGCAGAAGAAGGAAGCAAAAAACAGTAAAGAGTAAGCGATAAGCAATACCTGAAAGCATCAACAAGCATAAGTATTTACAGTAGAGTGTTGTTAAAACCGATAACTAAACACACGACAGGTATTTTTCCGCTGACTAGTTGTTTCAGTAACAACAGTAATCGTCGTCTTGTATTACGAATCACAAACATGTGAATTATTTACAGAGAATATTATGTATTCCCAAGTCTTCTCTTGTACTACGGATCTCTCATGGTTTGCTACAACCTGCCAGCTCCTTGTTACTACAGTGGCACCGTTATAATAACCGGCATAACCTTATCTATCCTATTTTTGGCGATATCGTTGCACATGGTTTACAAAAAAAACTGAGTTATGAAGGCAGTATGGATTTGTGTGGTGGACGAAACAGTTGCAGTATTGCTACAGTGTGGTGTTATCTGTGAATTTTAATCATAATAATGAAGCGAATGAGTCGGAAAGCTAACATTTCGCAAATCAGAGAAACAATTCTTAACATTAGAGATATTTTGAAAAAATACCATGAGAACAATGGTAGTTTGTCTTTTACGCAAGTGATACAAAGAAGAGCTGGTACGCGTTGTGTGAAAACGTGCACGGTAACCGAAGTAACAACAGGGGCATGTGGGAAGTGTGGCAAGGAAGGAAATTAACTGAGAAGCCCAGGAAAGAGCAGAAAACGTGAAACTCCAGTAAAAGACAGTCTTGACCATTAGGGTCATACGCGATCATATATATCAATATTATTCTCGAAGACAAATTCCAACAAGAGATTGACTTGCGGTATTTCTTAAGAAAGAAAGAAAAAATTCAAGGCTGAGATAACTTCGTCAGCTCTCATTGAGAAATGATTTTTTATACATGCAGTGCAGTGGCTGAAACGTGTTAATTTCTTTCTCTTATGGCTTTGTAAATTTCTAGTGAAAATCATTACAGTGAATTTCGATAACGTCATTTTTACTGACGAAATATGGGGAAACGTCAATCAAAGTGCCTCTAAAATATGAACCGACGACACTACATCCTCAACTTTGCGTATATCAACAGAAAAAATAGGTCGTATTATCGTGTGTCATGCGGGTTCTGTTCGTGAGATTATGGAAGGTGTATTATGCGAGTTTAATCCTAAGAAGACATGCAATTACTACAATAATATGCATTATATTTCATGGTTTAAATATTTCTGACAACGCCCAATACACCACTGAGTGCAAACTGAAAAGGAGATATTATCAATTCGCTCTTAAGGCATACTGTACGCTGCAGTACCGATTAAAAGAACTGAACTACTAGAGTTGCTGAAAATAAACAAACCCAAATCTCCAGTATAGACAATAGAGCTCATTGCTCCAGAGGTGACATAACGCTGATCGTCAGCCATATTTTCATAGTAAGTAGAATGCAAGCGAATTGATTTGGGTTCAAGTTAAAGGAATTATCGAATAAATGAACACCTTACCACCATTCACGCTTACGTTCATTGTAGAAGCTGTGTTACAACTGACTAAAGGAATTTGCGTGCCGTTTTATGTCACCGGAGGAACGTTATAAACAAAGATTGGAAGTAACAAGGAATTACAACATGTTTATCATTAATTTGAGAGAAGAAAATAACACTTCCATTATTAATTAACATTGTTAATCATTAATTAACAGTAAAATATTTTTATATATTATAATCTATCGTGCAGGTTTTTCCAGTTCGCAAATTTCTAACTCTGCTTCCTCATTTAAGAAAACAGCAAACTAAAATATATGCATCCAAGTTTACAGTGGGTGCTAAAATATTTATAAAGTATTAAAAACTTAGGGGTTCAAATATTAAAACAATAAATTTCTGATTATTCGTCAATTAATTTGCCCCGCGGCATTTGTTTTGTTTCATCTCCATTTAGTATTTTTAATATTAAAACTCTCTCGCAAATATATGCATTTTGTTCCAAATGTATTAGTTCTTTAAGTTCCGTTTAATTAAATATTTAGTTTGGGAGAATAATAGATGGAGCCGATAATTGTAGATGTATTAATAGGAACTTAAATTTTGATTGTTTCAATGTCATATTAATTAATTATTTTATGGCAGTTTGGAATATTTTCCTTGATACATAGGGCCACACACACGAAAGACTGTCTAATTTCTTTTCTATTTATATTTTGTTGATTTTATAATTTGACAATTAAAGCTCATTAATTAATTTACATCTAACTCAATTTTGTTAATTAGCAATTGTAAATCATTAATTTGCTCCTCTATACCCTTAGCATTAACGTTAATGTATTAAGAGTGCTAGTGATTTTCCGTGTGTAGTTAACAGCCATTAAAATGTGAAAAGACGGTCTCCATTAAAATCTTTATATCAGTAAATATGTCCGGGGCTGTCTTAAGTTTATTTCGTCGTTTGCTTGAATCCAGACACTGTCTATTTAATACTTAAATATTAAATAAAATCTAAAATCTCCAAACTGTCATTAGTGTTACATTCAGGATTCGGTTTTTCGTTTCTATTATCATCTATACTCTTCCAAATTTGTTTTAAAGTTGGAAATTCGATCTTACTTTTTACGTAAGTTATTTGAATTTGTTTTGTCTTTGGAGTTAGAAGGTTCGACATAAATTGGGGAAACGTTTTAGAATATTTTTGTCATTTTAAAATTGTTCTCCCGCACAATTCCCACAATATACGGTCTGACATGTGCCCTACCTATTTTTATCATTTGTGGCACACCTCATAAAGATTGATTCGGCCTTACACCAAGTTTCTTTCTGACTTAAGTTGTGGTAATTATAACATGGGGAAATGTCATGTGTCCCTCTATATTCTTCTCTATTGACACGAATATGCCAGATATGTTTAGGTTTACGAAATCAATATTACGTTCCTTTTTGTTTAATATTAATATCCATATAGGTGATGAATTATGTTCTCTATTTCATATGACACAGGATACAACTATGATATTGATTCAATAATTATATCTTCATACTTGGTAACAGGTAGAAATCCTTTCAGTATTATTTTAAATTGTATTTCATCATACATTGGATACGGGTATGTAAAATATTTAATTTTGTGTTTATTCTGTTCTTCTTTTATTTTATTAATCCTTAAGTGGGGAGGTGGGGTGACTTTACCACCCTAAGCTGAAAGTTTCATTTTTATTAAAAAGAATGTAGTTTTATCTTTTGTGTTTTTGAATACCTTCTTATTAATGCCTGTAATTTATGATTTTATTTTTATGTGAACAAGAATACTATTCGTTTCTAAGAACAAATGTGTAAGTTCATGATGTAATGGTGACCCACCTAACCACTTGCTTTTCAGGGAACAATATGTCTTACAAATCTGTTTCCACGGGTACTTCAGGGTCAATTTTTGATATAGTATTTAAAAATTCTTAGAATTATGTAGCTTATACCTTGTAGGTAACGGTAATTGAAGTTATTGTAGGCTTACTCTGCCATATTTTTTTAGTAGTCTTGATAATGTGTCAATTGAGAGACCTACAAAACCTAAATATAATTTTTCTTTATTGAAAATTCAGGCGACCATTATTATACGTGTACCTTTGGTTGCAAAATTTTGTATGCTGTATCGGAATGCATTGTAAAATGTTCCCTCTTTCTTAACACTCAACTATCTGTTAATGCCAGGAACACATAAATTGGTTTAGGATTCGAGTATTTGCTTTTGAAAGTAAAAAATATGCCCGAAATGTCGTATCTGTGTATATTAATATGAGATTTCCTTTATTCAAATACGTTTCTCTATAGCTTAATGTATCCTAAGGTGTTAGTGTGTTCGTACAGCAGACTAATTCTATCTTATTTAAGAATTGATAAAATATTTAAAAAATGTACAATACTCTAATTTCAGCAATTATTTTAATTTCTAGAACATTTATAACACAGATACTTTACTTATGGGTGAATAAAGTAACCATATTTGTATAATCTTTACAGTTTATATGTCATAGTTATTTAAGAAACATAATTGTTTCCGGGTTTTGTTAGCTCCCCACCTGTTCAGTTGAGTATCCTGAAGGGTTAAAATCATCAGAGTGCTTGGTATTTATTTTCACACCGGATTTTGTGGTACGCTGTGTCAAATATTTCTTGGAATGCTTTGTGAATCCTATGAAATCAATTTTTGTACTATTCTTACAGAGGGATGTACAGTTGTAGGATATGTTTTGGGATTCGTAGGTTGAGTAGTGGATTGAGTGTTTGTATTACCAATTGTATTTCCATATTGCAGATTCACGTTATTTGATAGAGTGTCTAAACTATTTATGATAAAAAGTGCGGTAGAAACATCGTTTGCAATATTTGATTTGCATTTTGTTTTGGGAGTTTATAACCCTCTTCATCAATTGTATTTATTTTTACCTTTTCACCAATATTTCTAAATTAATATAATTTTGTATGATAACTTTATCAATTTCGTTGTCGGAACAATTTGAACTATTTATGTAACCTTCCGGCTCCTCTGATATTTACATTTTCATTTTTGTAAACTTGTTTCTGATTAAAAAGAAAAGATTTTTTGACTGGATGACAGTGTCGCGATTTTAGAATCAATGCTCTCCCCACCTAGGCGGAAGCAGAGAATTATGAATTAATAAGAAACTTATATGTTATTAGATATAGTTTCAGTTTTAACAGAAGCAGAGAGAGGGTCACTACTTACTTTTAATTAACGATGGAAGTTCTTGGATAATGATTAATCTTGCCTCTTATAAATTCTTAAGTCATAAGTATACTTGAATGTCAGTTGATATCAGATATTTCGGAATTGTTATTCTCTGAAAACAAAAGTATTGTAAATAATAATTTATTTCATTAAATAAAAATAAAACTTAAAGTTTATGTGATTTTCATATTTATTAAAATATAAATTAGTAACAGCAGTTCCGGTACTTTTTAACTTCTTCAGACATGATTACAAAAGAATTCATTTTTTATTATATTTTTTATTATATTTTATTATATTATATTTCCCAATCTCCGAAAATAATAATAATAATATTTTGTAATATTAAAGTGAATTTTTTATAAGTTAATACCAATAATTTAATTTTAATTATACAGCATATTCACAATATCACATGATGCATTCAAACCAACATAAATATGTTATCCGAATATACTTTTGATAATTACCTGAGAGAGAAAGCGTTGTCTATTGCTCTTCCAAAAATCTCAACTGTGTAAATTGATAGATGAAGCAGTTTTGAATTTGATCAGTAAAACATTAACATTTTATTAATTTCATTTAAAGTGGTATTATTTTTAGTTTTACATTCAGTAGCGTTGCTTCGTAACCATACAGTTATTACGTCACGATTTTTGTTATCGCTGTGCAACAAGGCCTGCTTTATAGAAACGTTTTGTTGTACTTATGTTTTTAATTATAATATTAAATGATAGCGGGAAACCCCTGTTGATTTAAATATAAAATTAATCTAGTTTTCTCGTGTAATTTCCTGTTTCAATATTCATAAGCCTAGTTGTATTTTAAAAAAGTGACATTAAGTTATAATTTTAGATAATAAGTAGGGAATGTAATATGTACGTAGAGTAGGGGAATAATGTTCATCGGTAAATGGAGGTCTTTGAAATATTTTAACTATTATGCCATATAATAACTTCTAATTAGTGTCGCATGCAAGCTACAGATTAAGGAAGCTACTATTAATACTTCCGGAAGTCATTGTGTTTGTAGTTTCGGAAAAATTTGAAAGTGTAGATCCCTGTTTGGTTCGTCATCCAGGCTAAATGGCCGTGGTCCGATTTTATTCTCAATCGACGTTTCGTCTACTGCTGCGGTAAACCTCATCAGAAGATTCTGCGTGCTCTCTGTTAACACCTCAACGGTCTGCTGCCGACTGTTAAGGAGTTCACAGAGAGCACGCATAATCTCCTGATGATGTCTAAGGCGGCAGTAGACGAAACTCTGAGTGACATTAAAACCGGACCTCGTCCATTTAGCCAGGAAAACGAAGCAAACAGGAATCAAATCGCCGGCCGTGAAAGCCTACAATTCTTGAAAGTGGAGGTTTTGTGCTCCTGCCTTCCAGCAATTGTTGATGAAATATTTTATATAAGTGTACATTTTTGTTTAGTAAATTGATATTATTGTGTTATACGTGTTGCTGCAATACAGAACAACACGATAGCATGAATATTTGTGGATAGTTTTTAAATGAACATGTGACTTTACACTTGTGGCAATAGCGGTCAAGGTGGCTGGTATTAACCCCCCCCCCATGTGATCATCATTCCACCACATGAAATACATAACATTAAAAAGTCGTTCAGTAGATCACACCACAATACATACTGTAACCAAGTTAACCTTCTAGCTAATATGGTCCATGGTTTGATTCCGACACAATTACGTAAATTGACTTAAGAGTTTGACGAGGAAAATAGAATCAAATTTAGTTTTAACTACGAAAAGAAAACTGGTGGGAAAGATTGACTGCATGACGTTTTGTATAAAAAAACATTTATAAGTTTTAAGAAACCCGAGGCAATTAGTATTAATGTTTCTGAGTTTATCTCAGAGTTAAGTTTCCCATTTCTTCGAAAACTTGAACTGGCCAATATGCACTGTTAATTATATGCAATGTGGATAAACTAGATATCAACGTCAAAAATTCACATCTCTTCTTATAATGGAAAAGGATAGAATGTGTGAGCTCTGTTACTAGTCGGGAACGAGGAAAAAAGTTATTTGTGCCATGAGGCTTCTGCAATTTCATTACCCCAATGCAAGAATTCCAACGAAATATTTTGTTCACTCTGTTAAATAAAGATGTACCACCTTCTGACAGATATGAACATTCACAGACAGGATGGATAAATGGACATCTCTTCATGATCTATTTCGACCATTTCACTGTCTATACAAAATATTAGAAAAATTATACTGTCCTTAGGTTCGATATTCCCAGCAGTCATTGGATTCTGCCGGGTAATGAGTTACGAAATTTAATTGTTTTGTTAACTTCTTCTTCTTCTTCTTCCTATCATATGATAGACCTAGTGGTCTCTTACGGTCTCAATTCAACGTTTGAACGGTCTGCCCAAAGATCTCTTGCCTGGTGGCTGGTAATTTAGGATTTGATGTGGTATTCCTGTTCTGCTCATTCTTCTTACGTGAGATTTCCAGTTGTTGCTGTATTCCTGTTCTGCTCATTCTTCTTACGTGAGATTTCCAGTTGTTGCTGTATTTTTGTACATATTCCATGACTGATTCTGTTTACAATTCTTTGAGAATCTCAGAATTCCATTTATGGTCTGCTCTTGAGTAACCCGCAGTACGTCTCATAAATTTCATTTCTGCCGCAGTTAGTCTTTATTCATCTACACTGCTTATTGTTCAGGCCTCACTGCCGTAACATAATATGGGTCTGGCCAGTGTTTTATAAATTCTGGTTCGTGTGTGTTGCTGTACTGTGTTTGGCTTGAAAATATTATTTATAATTCCTGTTACTCCGTTACATTTTATAATTTTTTGACTAAAATCCTTTTCCTGTTCATATGTAACTTGGTATCCGACATAATTAAATGTGATGGTTTATTCTAATATTTTATTATTAATAACAATTTCACTACGAACTGGGTCTTTTCCCAGGAAAGCCATGACTTTAGATTTTTCTGTTGAGATTTTTATGTTGTAGTTTATTGCAATTTGGTGAAAAGAGTGGTCTGAACGTTGTAGGTCATCTTCTGAATTAGTTTTTACCTTAAATTACACTGGTAGATTTTGCTGATGTATCTAAACAAGTAGGCACCTAACTTAACAATGTTTAATTTTGAAGTCTCTGGACAAAATAAGAAACATTAAGCATTAGTCTAACTTAATAAAGATAATAATAATCATTATATAATACAGTAAAAGCTCCTTATTCACGATTCCGTTATTCGGGTTATCATTATTCGAGGGACTTTCCTGGCGCACCATTATCATCATCACCCATCATATCATCGGGGCAACGTAACCCCGCCTTCCAGGCGCCCCAACCTCAGAAGTGGGTTACAAGTATGCCATGCCAGGAGACAAACCTATGGCATTTGAAAAAATAAATATTAAGAAATCCAAAGACAAAAACAGGAATTCTATTGCTGAATTACATTCTGAAATAAAAGACGTAAAATCGGGAAACAGGAAAAAAAAATACTAAGTACTTTAAGACCTTGCCTAAGCCTGACAATAATGATTAAAATAAATCGTTAAAAATCTCTCATTAAATTTATTTTATTTTGATAATTTTTATTTTACTTTCGAATCTTGGAACGTATTCCCTATAAACCCTTACAAATTACCATTCCATATTCAAGATTTCTGTATTCTCGGCATAATTTCGGAACATATCCCCCGCAAATAAGGGGCTTTTACTATACCCTCAACTCGTGACCAACTTACGGCCAGGATGAGGGATGAGATGAAGCCCCTATATTTATATAAATCTGTGAAAGACAGGTGTGCCGGGAGATTACTCCTGACGCTCCGTCACAAGGGGCGAATGAAAGTAATGAATGAGATGAGTATGGAGAAATTCTGAATTGAAATTTGTGGCAGATGAAAACGGTACAACTCTACAAAGAATTAATTACTAATGAATAAAAATATATGTTAAAATATGGATATCCCAAACATAACCCGAAGTTTACAAATAAATTGTCAATAGACGGAAGAAAATGGGCATAATTTATTCGGAAATGTTCATGTAATGTATCTAATATATAAAAATTAATGTGTGTATGTTTGTTTATTTGTTCGTATTTTATGCGCGGCCATACCGTTGATCCGATTGTGATGGGAATTTTGCAAAATGTTCAGGAGATTCCCGGGATGAACATAGGCTATACGAGAGTTGTGATACTCAACTCCTAAACCCTTAAAAATCGCCCTTTGTAGTGGAAAACGTGAAAAAATTAGCTCTTTGGGCGCTTCAATGGCTTACGCTGCCTAAACCATAACAAATACACAAAATGAATGTACACAGAATTGAATATCTCAAAATGCTCTACAAAAAAGTCCGCGACAGCATACGTTTATTTCTTACGGATAACACATAATAACCATTTTTGTCTTTGATTGATGCCAAGAAGATCAAGACAAGTACGTAGATTCCTGTGCAAGCATAGCAGCACATGGCGGGTATTCTTTTACGGATAACTCAAATAACCAATTTTGTCTTTTGGCTCATTTATGCCAAGAAGATCGAGATAAGTAGATTCCCGGACAACACCGGGTAATCAGCACGGGGATTCTTAAAATAATTACGATATATATTTATAATTATTTTTCATCATACTTATTCAACTAATCATAAGAAGTACATTAATTTTCGTCTTTCAGCTCATTTATGCCAAGAAGATCGCGATGAGTAGATTTCTGGACAAAGCCGGGTAAACAGCACGGGGTATCTAAAAATAATTACGATATACAATTTTCCTTTTAGTTATTTAACTAAACATAAAACAAATTAATATCCGTATTTCAGCTCATTTATGTCACGATGATCCGGATAAGTAGATTCCCGGCTAATGCCGGGTAATCAGCACGGGGTATCTAAAAATATACATTTATATAGATTTTTCCCCTTACTTACTCAACTAAACATAAAAGCACATTAATTTTCATGTATTTAGGCGTAGAAACGCACGCCGGGTATTAGCTAGTAATATATAAAATAAAGAATGAATCGTGTTGAGGAATCATGCCTTGGCGTAGGGCTACGGAACATGCTTTAATTTGATTCACTATGAAAAAAAACTCATCCAATTTCGTCCATTTTGGGACCAATCCCCAGTTAGCATCGTGAGGAATGTTTGTGTCACTAATACATATCAGCTCCAGGTTAATAAAACTAACTATAAATAGCTGGAGGATCGGCAGGCTGACCACATGTTACCCATATACTACTACATTATCGCCTTCCTTTATAAAATGTAATATGCTTATGTGGTTAGATGGCTGATAGACCACGAGCCATGCAGGCGTCTCGCGACAAGAAGATTAGTCGAGTTAAAGAACGGAGAGGTTATTAAAAATAGTATAATAAAATATTATCTTAAAGGATGTAAAATAGATTATTTCTAATTTCAGAGTAAAATTTGTTATAATTTCAATTAAAAGCCTTGTATACATCACGATATATCGTAATAACCAGCATTTAAACGATGATAAATTAAATATTGGAAAATGTATTTAATATTTACCTGATAGAGGAAGCGTTGTCCACTCTTTTATCTTTAAATCTCAGCTACACAGATTAAACAGTTTTGTATCCAATCTGTAAAAATATTAATATTTTATTAATTTAATTTCAAACAGTTGTTTTCTATTTCATATTCAATTACGTTGCCGGGTAACGTTACATATATTGTTTCATTATTCGCGTTGTCGCTATGCAACATGGCGCATTTTTAGATTTATGAAATCTATCTTCTTTTAGTAGATGTGTTAATGTTGCTTAGGGTAAAAATCCCACTATAAATTTAATAGTTATTATCAGGGAAAGTACTTTAGTTGGTTGGGAAATGAGCTATACTACACACAGAACCATTGTGTCTGTATTCTGTTCACTCTCGTATGCACTGCAATTGCGCACTAGGCTGTGTTGCTGTCTTGCTCCGTCACATCGCATGCATACTCCGATTTCAGTTATCTTGTGCTCACTGTAGAGCACTACAATGCCAACCAAGATACTTTCCCCGGTTATTATACGTAGTTTTCTACATTTAAATATTCATAATAGCAATTTTAACTTTAAAAAAATGACATTGTTGTAATATTAGTTAATTTGACAAGAGATATTTAATACGCATGCAATTAGAGCAACTGTTTTATTCTTCTTCTTATTCCCTCTGTCTCTGATATTTTCTTCATTGATGCTGTAATCGATACTGCTGGAATAGTGGTTAGCATACTCGCTCCTGGATTTAAAAAATGAATGGATTCAAACACGGCCAGCTAGTGTGAGTTTTCAGGGTATAAAAATCCTTAAACTAGGTTATTTCGGAAGCGAAAAAAAAAATTAGTTCCCTATCTAATTTCTAGAACTTCAAGCTTGAGAAATGAGACTTTTGAGTATTTTACGGCTCTTTCCCGCTCGGATTTGAATTGCGGTGCTACTGATCTTGGTTTTTAAGAAGAAAGTTTATCGTAAAATATAAATAATATAATAACACTGATGTAATGATTTGGCCATCTCAACTATGTTTTCCCGACTATATATTTTGTTTCTTTTGAAGGAAATTTTATGGAGGGTGGCCTAACATCCAACTCCCTGTAGGAATGACATCTAGGCCCGGCCGTCCACCCCTTGGGATACCTCGGTCTTCATGACCATACTCCCAAGTCCTAGTTCTAGTCCTCCCTATCCTATTTTCGCGTCCACGTTCAAGTTCTCGGTATTTAAACCAACACCCCAGGGAGAGAGTGTTGGAGTTCGCAGTTCTGGGCAATTGCTGAGCTACATAGTACATCAGGTCGCTCAATCCTGACGACCCCACAGTTGGTCCACGGGCTCCATGAGCCTAGCCGGGAGGACTGCTGTCGCAGATCCACCGACCATTCCCCTGTTCTGCCTCCAGGGACGTGTCCTGCAGCCGTTGTGAGACCGGCTAGGGCTACAAGCCCAACAGTGTGAGACTTTTAGTACATCCAGATGCTCATCTCCTGGCGACCCCACAGTTTGTCGACGGGCCTGTAGGCCAAGCCAGGAACCAGTACAGTAGCTCCCCGCTGGACTGGTCCGAGCCGAGCCCTGGTGTGCCCCCAGGGACGCCTTCTGCAACTGTTGTGGGCCAGCACGGAGCTCGCAAGCTCCAACAGACGAGCAACTAGTACGACAAGGCGCTCAACTCTTGCCTACCCCACTAATGGTTCACGAGTCCCTTGGCTTAACCGGGAGGACTGACTACCAGATCCACCGATCTTTCCCCCAGTGCACACGTGTTTGGTTGCTGAAGTGGGTCCCCAGCCTGAGCATTAGTATGTCAGGTCGCTCAACTCCTGACGACCTCACAGATTGTCCTTGGGTCACTCGGTTCCAGAGTCGGCGCTAAGTCTCACAGACCAAAAGACCGCGCTTCCTCCTTTCCCGAGCTTATTGACCTGGTGGTAATTCCCAGCATTACGCCCGGTATTGTCCCATCCAGCCCGTTCGCAAGACTAGGCCTAGTCGTGTAGCTGCTGTGAGGCAGCCCACTGATCAATGTAGGCATCCAGAGAGCTCATCTCCCATGGTGCCCCCACAGATGGCCTCAGGTTCAATGAACCAGGAGATAGGGGGCACGAATCCCTAGTCTCCCACCGCCACGCCAACAGCGGCACATGCCCCCGCTGTGGGTCCGGGGTCGTTCAGGTTTCACAGCAGGCCCCTATAGCCATATGTTTTTCCTGCTGACCCCACTCATGTTCCGCGAGTCCATCGGACTTGGAAGGGAGGACTGACTAGCAGATCCACCGACCTTTTCCCCACTACGCCACCGAGGGGACGCGTTTTGCTGCTGGAGTGGGCGCAGCACGAGCTATATAGTACCTCAGGTCGCTCGATTCCTGATGACCCCACAAATGGCCCGCGGGTCCGGTCTGGACCTAGCCGGGAGGAATGCAAGCAAACCACCCCAATCCGCCACCCGGGGACGCGCCCGGTTGCTGTTGTGAGCACAGCTGGGGCCCGACGGACCCCCAGGGCGTGTAGGAATGACACCTTCACTATAGTTAACATGTTTCTCCTACCAGTTGAATTATTTTCTACCATTTCTGATATAGGGAAGACAAACTTAACCTCCGCCATGAATAATTATTGTTTCAATGTTAGTTTCTCGTCCAAACTTTGTTTGTGTAGCAAGGGGGCCCCTGTTAATAGCTATGTTAGTCAACTTCTGGTCTCGAAAAACAGAAATCCCTTACCGCTATCAATATCATTCAATCTTCTCAAGGGTGTAAATAAATGGTAATTATCCTCATATGTTGCTTGGAGGACATAACAACCCGTTCATTTGAACCACCTAGTGAACAATGTTCAACATTCATTGTAACGAACCATTGTCATTCTATTTTATTTATTTATTTATTTATTTATTTATTTATTTATTTATTTACTTATTTATTTATTTATTTATTTATTTATTTATTGTTTCAGTAATTTAAAAAATGGTGGCGACCCGGAGTAGTATATTTTAGATTTACTTAATTTTAAGATGTATTTTTCGGTTTGGTGTGGGGTTTGGAAGTTGAAAAGGGCGAAGTTCCCCTTTCATATAGATTTTCAAAATATAGTAACTATCCCAATTTCGGATCATGCTCCTCGTAATAGGCCTATATCAGATAATAGTTACACACACTTCTCACTTCCGAAGTACAAGTAGTAATTTTTAAATTATAGGCCTATATTACATTTATACCCGTCGATCTTGAATCTAAAAAGCTAACAAAGATAAATTCATATTAACCTTAGACATTTTTGTTTTGTGTTGGTTTATTAATAAGATCAAATTTATTTTAGGTTTTTATTATAATTAAAATAGTATGAGGTTTTCTTTACATTAGAAAACATAAGTAGAAAATTTAAAAAAAATAATTACTGAAATATCTAACACTAACATCACGTTTCTGTTTAACATTGGTTATTATGGCACATTTAGTTAGATTTTGATATTGCTTCAAATAGAGGATAAAGGATAAACTTTAAAAATTGCTCTTTCTCATTTACAAATACAAAATATGAATGTCGAGGAAAAACAATTGGAATGACATAATAGTTACGTCACGAATGTTTGGTATATAATATAGTATCTACCTTTCTGGACTTTCTTTGCTCTTTTATACGTACTTAGCTATTTTTAGTACTAGATATAGGCCTAATTTAAATTTAGTTAAAAAAACATAAAAATAATTTTTAATTTTCCAAAAAACTGAACCATAACATGTAAGAATAAAGAAGATAATGGTTTCCCAACGTGGCTAATTAGCCAAGACCGTTAAGGAATGGTTCTATAGATCAGAAGTCCAAGGTTCGAATCTCGAAGAAACTCAGGGTAAGTGATATTTAAAATAGGTAGGAATATAGTGAGAATTGTGAAGAATTTTATGGATGAATTAAGTATCAACATCAGCTAGAATAGGAAAAATGAATTAAAATACGCTGAAAAAATTTGCCGAAAACACATTGCCTAATTTGCTAAGGGAATATGCTACAATCCGGGAGATCGCGAGTTCGATTCCTTATGTGGTTGCGCAAGCATTGTGTAGGATCATGTTACTGGGTTCTACTTAGTTTCTGAAATCAAATAGTACCAGATATTTTTTCGTGACGTAAAAATGCCCAACATGCAGTTCTGAAAACTCGGAGGATGAATAGTATTATTCAATTGTCTAAAGAAGTGCGAGCGTTATCTCTTACTTTTTCAATAGCACCCAGAGACTGTAATAGGATCGTTTACAAATAACTTCATGTGATCATTACTTTCCCTCAAATAACTCGATAAAGACGTTAATCCTTTACGTACTCACTTTTTTCAGGAGGTTTCGTGATGCTTTATGAAATCTGTTATGTTAACTTTTACATTAAAGGAGACGTAAAACATGTTGATCTATTGAAATAACTAACTACAATAACATTATAATCATAGAACAAGTGAGTGTCATGCATTAACTTCAAAAATATTCAGAATTTATAAAATGAAAAAAATAATATTAGTAAAACCTACGTTCTAAACAAGTAGATAACCTAGAGTTTATGAATAAAGCAATCAATAGGCGGAAGAAAATCATTAATGCGGAAGTTTCCGTATAATAATAGCACAGAAAGCGAAAAAAATATATATCTAAGGTACGATACTTCAAGTCCCTGTGGGGAAGGAATATTGATCAGTAGGGGACCGGTGTCCACCGAGGAACGCGATGAGTCTGGACAGGTCTAATAAATAGCAACTTGGCCTATATGAATTAGGAGACAGCCTAACCACAAATCACCCATTTACTGTTTAGTTTATCGTCTACCTCTGTAAAATATCACGAGAGTTCAGCCAATTAATAGATCAATTGTCTTGCAAGCCTCTCGGCCTGTGAAGTTTTGCATATTTTAAAGAATAAAGATGTTTAATTTTAAAACGGAATGAAAGAAAATGATATCCATAAGGATGAAAAACAGAGTATGTTTTAATTTTAGAGTTACATTTGTTATGATTTTCAATGCGTTACCTTTCAAATGCATATATAAAGTGGCATGTGATATACTAATACGCATGAAAATAACTAGATAAGTCACTTTTTTTTGTCGAAATACAGTTTGAGGTTCCATTAGATTCTCAATGAAAGTATTATATTTTAGGACTACGAAAAATTAAAAGAAACAGTTTAAGAATGGGTTTACTTGCCTTCAAAATTGGGCACGTATTTAATGAAGTAGGTAGGCTTACCTTGCAAAATTGAGACGGTTAGAAACAAAAGTGCAAATTTTGCAGTATTGAGAAAAATAGTTTTATAGTTGAAATGTTATGAGGAAAAAGAAATTAAACATAGGCTCAATTCTGGAAATACATGCTATTATGCATTGCAGAGACTTGTGATGTCCCAACTCCTTTCAAAAACCGTTAAGCTGAAAATATATAAAACTATTATTCTACCAGTTATATTATATGGGTGCGAAACATGGACTCTTACGTTAAGGGAGGAAAGGAGATTACGAGTATTTGAAAATAAAGTTCTTAGGAAAATTTTTGTACCAAAGAGAGATGAACAGACAGGTGAACGGAGAAGACTACATAACAATGAACTACTTGGTATTTATAGGAAGCCAGATATAATGAGAACAGTTAAGTCTCGTAGACTGCGATGGGCAGGACATGTTGCGCGTATGGGGAATGAAAGACTTGCATGGAAGCTTCTTGTAGGGAAGCCAGAGGGAAAACGCCCAGTTGGTAGACCAAGAAGGAGATGGGAGAATAACATTAACTATGATTTGAGGGAAGTAGATTATACTGGGAATGATTGGAAAGCATTAGCTCAAAATAGGGATGTATGGAGAGCTTATGTCCGCGCGGCCATGAACCTATGGGTTCGATAGTGCCAGTGAGTAAGTAAGTAATGTTACAAGGAAAACGTAGGTAATTCAAAATGATAATTTCGTGCTTTCCCCCATATAACTCGAGAAAGACGCCTTTGCACATTCACTTTTTTTCAAAAGAAAAAATCTCTTACACCCCATTTTTTCTAATAGCCTCAATAAAAAGGCAATTTTTTACTGATGAAAAGTGACTTTCTTGGATTTTTCCTTGTGCCCTTAATTATTATTATTATTAAAAGATGATAGCTACGATATTGAATATTACCTGATAGAAGAAGGTCTATATATAAATTTCCATGGTTTATATTGATGGATGAAACACTTCTGAATTCAATCTGTGAAATATTATTTTGTTTAATTTGTAAAAATACTTTGCATATCAATATTTAGTGACGTTGCTTCGTTACGATATAATTATTACGTCAACTTTGTTGTTATCGCTTATCATCATCATCATCATCATCACTCCAGGGATTAGGCAATTGCCCGTTCCGACTTCATATTGCATCAGCCCAACGTCTTCTAGGCCTCCTCTTGCTTGATAATTTCTGGCTAACAATGGATATCTCTCCTTACTCATTCCATCCATGTGATCAATCCATTTCTGTCTGTAATTCGTGACTTTATCCAATAAAGGCTGTACTTTCAATCCTTTTCTTATATCCTCATTCCTTATTCTATCAAGTCTTGTACATCCTTTTACTTGTCTTAGGAACCGCATCTCTGCCGTCTGTATTCTATCCTTCTGTCTTTTCACTGGAGCCCAAGTTTCACATCCATACAATATTGTGGGAACCGCTATAATATTATACATTTTTATCTTGGTTTCTTTTCTAATTTTATTTTTGAACGTTCTCTGTATTTTTGCACAGACCGTCTGAAATGTATTTATTTTGGAGTCAATATCTCTTTCCACATTGTAGCCAACATCACAGCCCAAATATTTGAAACTAGACACCTGTTCTATACTTTTATTTTCTAAAATAATTTTGGATCTCACTGGATCTCTTCCTCTAAAAGCCATGGTCTTCGTTTTCCTTACAGAAATCTTTAGATCGTATAATTTACATTTTTCATTTAATGCATGCATTCGCTTATCAACAAAGAATATTTTTACAATAATTTTGTGAAATTTATTTGTTTTTAATAATGTATTTACTCAACTTAGGGGAAAAGGTCCCGTATCGATTTACATATGACGTTACAACTAGTTAAATGTTCATAAGCACTTAGAATGTCAGATAAAATGACATTGAGAATGTAATATGAATACAGTTAGAGGGTTTTTTTTCTTCTCCTTCTTTTTAGGTGCTGTAGTCGATGTTGATGGACTAAAGGTTATCATGCTCGCCTGATACAGGATCAAACCCTATCTGGGTCTGAGGATTTTTCAGGTCACCTATCTAGATTTTATGGTACGTAAGAGAATAACAAGCTTGTAAGAAGAGGTCTCTGTTCAGGTATGTTGATTCTTTTTCCCATAGATTATAACTGCGACGCTAATTAGTTTAGCTTTTAAAGAGCATCTTTGAATATAATTATGGCATAACACTGATGTAACGTATTGGTTTGTTTATAGTTTTCTCCCATAGGAGAGTTACTGTTTCTATGGCTAAAGTATTTCTCCTATTCGTTGATCTCTCTTTCGCCATTTCTAATGCTGGAAAATAAAATTTTCTCTTCCAACATTGATGCTGTACCATAATCACTTCTGAATTTCTTCTTTGTGTGGTTCGTCATCTACATTTGTTCAGCAGAGAGGGAGCTAAAAATAACTGTGCAACTGCTGATTGAGTTTAATTTCCGGGGACTTGGACCTCCACCAGATCGTCATGGAATTCCTATGTCTTATGAAATTACTAACTCACTGGTAATATCGAATCACTAAGTTCATGACTTACGGGCATAAACTCTCCGTACATCCTTATTCTTAGCTAATATTTTCCATCATCTCCTGTATAATCTACTTCCTTCAAATCATCGTTAATGTTATTATCCCACCTCATCCTTTGTCTACCAACTGGGCGTTTTCCGTCTGGTTTTCTTAAAAGAAGATTCCTTGCCCCTCTTTTAATCCCCATTCGTGCCACATGTTCTGCCAATCGCAATCTACGAGCCTTTAATGTTCTTATTATATCTGGTTTCCCATAACTTTCATGTAGCTCACTGTTTTGTAGTCTTCTCCATTCGCCTGTTCATTTTACTTCAGTCCAAAAATATTCGTAAGAACTATATTCTCAAACACTCGCAATATTTTCTCCTCTCTTAAATTAAGACTCGATGTTTCACATCCATACAATGTAACTGAGGGGATAACAATTTAATATGTTTTCAGTTTAACGATTTTTTAGAGAAGTAGGACGATAAGAGTCTGTAATGCATAATAGCATGCATTTCCAGAATTGAGTCTAATTTCCGTGCTCATCTCATCCCTATGTGTAATGATTGTTTCTAGGTATGATTGTTTTAATTAAACAGTTCCTCTCTCTTACTTAATTTAAGTGGGGATATGTGTGTTTTATGTGTGTTGTCTTATGCTGTATTTTATGACGGACCTTCAATTCTGTTAACTAACATCCAGCGAGGATAGTCACTCTTTAACCAATATTTTTAAGAGCTCCTGCCGTCCGACCCAAACACATTGATTTTGTAATCCTATTGTGATATATGGAAAAAGAATAATAGAGGATAAATTTGTGTCTCAAATACAATAAAGAACATTTGCCGCAATAAAAGAGAATTAGAATACGCTAAAGCAATTTGATTCGTTAAGGCAATATGGTACAAACCTGAAGTTCGCGGATTTGATTCCCGTTAGAGTCAGAATTTTTAAGTCATCATCTGCATAGGACAGAGGTGCACAATTGCGCAGAGAGCTCGCGCGTGACCTTCACTACATCCTGTTCATGTGATGTCTTCTGAACGTAAACATTCATTGGTGGACACCATCACATCATTTAATATTAAAAAGTAAACATACATGAATAATTTATGTTGAGTTGTTTTTTACTCACCTCATACTTCTTAACTCCCTCGCAGACTCGAGTTTCGTCACTGCATTTGTGACATTCTTAATGCTATATTACGATCAAAACTGACGTCCAATGGCCCTCTCTCCTGCAGACGTCAGTTGTGATCGTGTTATAGCATTGAGAATGTCACAAATGCAGTGACGAAACTCGAGTCTTAGAAGGAATTAAGAAGTATGAGGTGAGTCAAAAACAACTCAACATAAATAAAAATAAACCACATAATGTTATTTCCTACCTACATAACTTAACACATGAATAAAATAACTACTTGTAATGACATAGAAATAACTATAGTGTAATATCTTAATTATAATCATATACATACATAGTGTTCTGCCCAAGAACAGGTCTTTCACTGCAAACTCAGCATTTTCCACTCTTTCCTTAACTCAGCCTTCCTTTTTTGTATTCATATACAAACCATTTATTTTAATATTGTCTATCATTTGATCTCTTTTTTCTATCTATAACTTTATTTCTGTTAACCATACCTTCTAGAGCATCCTTCAGCAGGCAGTTTCTTCTTAGCCAGTGGCCAATCCAATTTATTTTCCTCTTCTTTATGAGTTCCAGCATTGTTCTTCCTTCACCCACTCCGTCTAGCACATCTTCAATTTTAATTTTTCTGTCCATTGTATACGTTCCATCCTTCTCCATATCCACATCTCAAAAGCTTCCAGTTTTTTTCATCATTTCGTCGTAATGACCAAGTCTCTGAACCATAGAATGCTACACTCCACACAAAGCTCTTCACTAGCCTCTTCCGTAATTATTTTGCCAAAAGTCCGCAGAAAATGATTCCTCTTCTTACTAAAAGCTTATTTTGCCATTGTTATCCTACTTCTTGACCGCAATTCATGTTACTACTAATAGTACAACCAAGTATTTGAAGCTCTCTACTTGCTCAATGGCCTCATCTTTAATACTCACGTTTAACTTCCTGAGGATTACGCAAATTAATCAATCTTGAAATATATTGATTTTACTAAAAAAATAATAATTCATATATATATATACTTTGTGTTTGCTTATTATTATATGCGTTGTAAGCACTTGTCGACACTTGAAATTTCTTGTGTTCTAAAATCTCATCTATGTTGGGCCTCGTGTTGGAGCAACTTTAACATAATGATCCCTGTAAATGTTTAATGATGGGACTAGTCCCGACAGGCCTACAGCTACTTAACAAAGAAGGCGGACCTATAAAGTACATAATTTTATATTATCATTTTAATATTGTGACCTTAACGGGATTTCATTAATATTGGTTCGTCGTACACATCTTGATAAACTACGTCACTGACACCTCATTGTTTACGTTCAGCGCCTAGAACACTATCATCTACTGTCCGACACGTTAACCTACTTTGTTTGTGGATGATTTGTGAACTAATGCCGTGTCATCCCGCGTATACTCGCTCCACGCTAGTCTGTGGCTTCGAGGAGTGCAGCTATTACCATAAGGAAACTGGGTAAGTATATCATTTGCCAATTGTTCTTGATTATACATGGTTAATATCTACGTCCGTGCGATGCAGCAACAGTGCTGCTATGACTGGAAGTATAATACCTCCAGTAAAGGTAAATGACTGAACGTGAAAACAGGAGCCTGTCGGCGCTCCGCGATCTGTAGTTCCGCAAGCTTGTAGTCGAATCAGACCCAGAGTAATTTTCACGGAGTTTTTCTCCTAGCATACTGGGACTCCACTTGCCCTGGTACCTCTTTTACATAGTAAAAATACACTAATGAAAACACCATATTTATCAGAGACAGTCCAAGATTATAAGGGAAGACGTCTAGGTGGTAGTCAAAGAAATGTATTTTTAAATGCAAGTTGTATTCCATTGCTTTGTATGAATTCACATTATTACTCAGTATTTCACTACAGTTTTTTCTTTGTTATTGCCAACAAATCCACAACAATCCACAACAAATCCAAGCTTTTTTTCCCGCTTGATGTAACAGCTCCTCAAATATTAATGAATGATATTAGTGTTTTTATTTTCAGTCTTTTAAAATTTCCTTCCTTCAGTTATACATCATTTAGATTTCAGATACACAAATACAGCGGACCTATTATCCATTTCATTTGCAAAATGTTTCATATGCTCCCGTAAATTACGATAGGCAGGATTACGTGGCACGACTGGGGAATAAAAGAGGTGCATAGAAGCTTCTTGTAAGAAAACCACATCAAAAACGCCCAGTTGATAGGACAAGAATGAGGTGAGAGAATAAAACGAATCATGATTTGACGGAATTAAATTATACAGAGGATGATTGGAAAATATTACGTCTGGGTAGCGATTTACGGAGAGCTTATATCCGCCCGGCCATGGACCTGTGTTTTCAATAGTGCCAGTGAGTTAGTTAATTAGCCCCGATTTATATGCTGAGGAGGTAAATAGATATTTTCGGGATCAACTAACGGGTGTTTTATATATCCTATAATATGCAAAATAACAAGACAGTTCTTCACTTCTATTGTTATATAATGAACCAAAAGTTGCTTGTCGTTGTACATGATGCATTACATAAAACTGAAATATAGTAATTGAACGTTATAAAAATATTTCACTATATCGTAATTAAGTACACCCTTTGAAAAAAATGATGGCGAAATTCTAGATGATGTAAAGTTCGAGTTTTGAAGAGCGATTCACACCAGTACGTTGTTATATGTTCTGACTCGTTTGAGTATAAAGCGGACGGCGTAAGTCTCTCTTCATCCAGTATTTGAATCGTTCGCTTAAGTGGAGCAGTCGGTAAGATGCTCTTTTTCCGAGGACACGGGTCCACGTTAGATTCCGGTCTGGTAGATTTTTATTTATTATTATTTAATAACGTCGTTAATTTTCATAATGCCTGCATGTTACCAGGCTTCGTTATATAAATAAATGTGTGTATGTGTATGTATGTATATATTTTGTGTATTTCTTGTGTTTAACGGTATATTTATCAACGAACCCTCAGCCAGAATAAATGAAACATTATATATATATATATATATATATATTCTTACAGATGAGGAAATACCCCGAAAAAATCTCACTCAGGAGCCTGTCCTGACCGGGAATATTTCCATATATAATATATATATATATATATATATATATGCCATCGTACACCTACATTAATTTAAATAAAGAACAGAAAAACGCACTCCACATTTTTAGCAACTAATTCAAATAAACATGAAATATTAATTGCTGAGAATATATGGAAATATTCCCGGCCAGGACAGGCTCCTGTGTGAGATTTTTTCGGGTATTTCCTCATCTGTAAGATAAATGTCAGGACGCCTACAGTCCAGCGGTCCCCGAAAATAATCCGGCCATCATCATCATCATCTTATCATTATCACCATCACCGGTGCGGAAAGAAACGGGAAGCTACCACATCTACAGTTCCCTAGAAAACTGCAAAGCATAGCATGAAAATGCTATGATTGCAGTGAAAGACCTGCCCTCGGGCAGAATTACAATGGCATGGAATATATGGATATAAATAAATTAAAGGAAACAGCTCATATCAAATATATGATTGTAACGTCTCATTACTTTGTTTACAAATCACATGGCATAATAAAATTATTTATTTCCATTCCTAATACAAAATGCGTCTGATTAAATTAAGTTAATATCTAATTTCATTATACAAGTAAGTCCTGGTGTTTCATCGCTTCATACAAACAATTTCTAGGAGAGATGGTTGTGGTCAAGTGGAGGGAGCTTCTGTTTCCCACGCATGAGGTCGTGTGTTCGATCCTGCTGCCAATCTTTTTTTTTTACTTGTCCTTATTTCAATTAATTTTCTTTCTTTTGGTTTAACTTCTTTTGCTTTGTTTTATTTTCAGTATTTACCGCACTACTTATTTACACGAAATTGTTTTCCATTGCACGATATACAACGAAATAGAATGAATTTAGTTTCTCAAATAGTTGTATACTTGTGAAACAAATAGCTGATCTCTGATCATGCGCAGTGGCTTCGTTCTGAGACTTGATAATTATCTGCGCTCCATCATTTATTTCAATGGTTGTGCATACATAAAACGGTATTAATATTAATGAATACATGGGTATGGTTCTATTCTATTTATATATTATAATTGGGCTTATCTTTATATTCTTGTAAGCCCATGTTTCTCTTAACAGAGATTAGGCGCTATGCCCCTACAGGGAAATTTGAACCATACTAATTTAGTTACACTTGTTTTCGTGTAGATGTCATTTGAGTGGTCCGTGGTCAGCGTTCCACCTCATACCGACATCTAAGAAACCAAGGTAGTACTAGGACGAGAAAATTCCGAAAATTTTGCTTAGAGGCCTTTCCATTCAGGCTTAAGGATCATTTACGAGCCTGGAACTCTTTAGAATCGGGACCCACGGCTTAAATTCCCTCCCGGAGGACTTGCTCCTTAGATTTTTCCATCCTAAAAAAATCCATCGACCGCGGCCGGGTTTGAACCCGCGACCCTTGGGACCAGAGGCAAGGAGTATAACCACTAGTCCACTGCGGCCGATCATATTTTTATATGATATAAATATATATTTTTTTATATACATGATTTTAATGTTTACACATCTTCTGTGCCTAAAGTTTTCTTTTCTTTCTCCCACTCGTCTCTATCCATCCACATCATGTCCTCCAGTCCTCTTCTTTTTATTCCAGTTCTCATTTCATGCATCCCCGAGTTTCGACGTTTCCTTTCCTTCATCTTCCAGATGGACATCATTCCAATGTTTTTTCTGGGTAACCTTTCTTCTTGCATCGTCGTACATGCCCATACCAATTTAATATATGGCTTATATAAACGAATGTATGTATATATGTATGTTTGTGTGTGGCGCCTGTCTGTCTGCGTGCGTGCTCGTCCTCATGCTTTACTACACCGTTCATCCGATTGTGATGGGGCCTTTTGTAAAATGTTCATTCGTATCTCGGGAAAGTTTTAGGCTATAAGAGAGTTGTAATACTCATCTCCTTCACCCTTAAAAATCATCCTTTGTAGTGAAAAACATGTTGTTTCGGAATTTTTTGGACGCTTTAATGACTTGCGCTGCCTCTAAAACATAACATATACACCAAATTAATATACACAGAATTTAATGTAAAAGATCTACAAAAAAAAAAGTGACAGAATAGGTATATCTTTTACGGATAACTCATAATAACCATTTTTATCTTTGAGTTCATTGAAGCCAAGAAGATCGGGATGAGTGGAATCCCGGGAAAGCGTAGCAGTGCACGGGTATTCTTTTACGGTAACTCTCATTAACCATTTTAGTCTTTCAGCTCAATTATGCCAAGATCTCTAAAAATAATTACGATATAAATTTACATTTTTTTCTTTTCACTTATCAACTAAACACAGAAACACATTTAATTAATTTAGGCGTAGCAGCGCACGCCGGGTATTAGTTGGTAACTTGATAATAAAATATTGGTCTTGTAAACCAAAAATAAGGTTTCCTTTTCGAACTTCAAAGAAGGAATATATCTCTTCATAACTACTTAAGTGAGAGCAGCGAACAAATTACCATTTCTCGCAACACGCTGGATCCCACAATATAAGTCCCTTTGGGTATTGGGATGATTTACTCGACAAAATAAGTCCAATGGTCTTTCACTTTCCTGTTTCAAATCAAACTTCAGTTAACTCGAATGTGTAGATATAAATTGATGTTTTATTTGTCATTTTTACCAAATTAATGATATTCTGTAAAGCAAAAATAAAAAATAAATGTTTTAAAACAATTCCAAATAACATGTTATAAAAGAGAAATGGGAAGGAAGAGAACCTTGGTATAAAATTCGCTTCGAAAAATTACGTTTTTATATTGTCATGTCAACTGAAAATAAACTTAATATTCCGGATGATTAATATATATACCATACAGGGTGTTGCAAAAAAAAACCACTGACAACGGAGTGAGATGGTATATTGAGATATGCTGATCATTTTTAATAACGTACCCATTTACGGAAATCATGCTTTACCCACTATGGACTAATTCATTATGTCTCAAGATCAGTCGTCAGTTCGAAGGATTTGAAGACTCATTACTTGGACAACACCTACAGGTACGGAACCTATGGTACGTGACTTTGCAAAGGAATGTGGCTTCAGCACGACGGAGCTCCAGCTCACTTCGATGCCAATATGAGGAGACATTTGGATACCACGTACCCAGGTCGAGGGCGACCAGTCTCATGGCCGCAGAGATTACCTCAGTCTTAAACCCCTCGACTATTTTTTCTGGGGCGACTGAAATAGTCTGTTTATCAGAATCCAATTAATTCACGTATGGATCTTACAGCCCGAAACCACGCTGCTGCAGAATTAATTCAAAACGAGGTCATCATTTCCGGACATTAGCAACCTTATTAAAAAAATGATGAGCATATCTCAATATACCACCTCACCTCCGTTTTTTTCAAGTAATTAGTCTTAAAATCCTTCAAAACTAAACATTATCTTGAGACATAACTAATTATCATAGTGTGAAAACGCATCACTTCCGGACATGGGTACCCTTATGAAAGATGATCAGAATATTTCAATACACCGCTTCACCTACGTGTGTAGGTGTTTTTTGCAACATCCTGTTATATATATATATATATATAATATATATAGGTTTAAATTAAATTTACCGCACAAAATTAATTCGTATAGAGAGTCGTATATAAGCATTTGGATAATGAAATACTGTCTACGAATACAAATGCCCAAGATGGTGACACGCCACTGATTATTTCACATGAAAATGGAAATTAATATGATATAGACATTGCCTTAGCTCAGTGGTTATTATCAGACTTACTACCGACGCAAAAGTAAGAATTGATGCAACACATTCGAATCTATTCTACAGTATGTGTAAACCTTTTTTTTTTTTTTTTTTTTTCCTTTCTGTACTTTATTATGTCCGTACTGTTAAATAGTTACGTAGATTTTCTTTGGTTTAATTGTTTATTATTTATCTTACAGCATAGGTTAATTGATGGATTGTATTGTAAAGAGTTCAAAACTATCTACATACGTATTGAACAGACAATTGTTTGAAATGTTGTATAATAATACAACTATTGAAGAGTACAATAGGTTTCGCAAATAAAATGTGTAATTGTACTGTAGAGTACTTATGTACTTAGAAAATGACTGCGTACAAGAGTAGTTAATAACATGAATACAGTGTATGACACGTGAAATAACCTAATGTTATTGGAAAATCAAAAAGCAATACATTTGAGTAAACCAGAAAAAAAGTAAGCACTCATTAGAGATTTTTTAATTGCCCACCTCCATTCTCACCACACAGACGACATCGGCGACTAAAGGATTCTCGTCCCTGTTCATGACACCAGCTGTCTCGCGGATTATAATCACATGCTGCGATTATGCGTGCTGCTAACAGTCATTGTATCCCAAGGGTTCGCATACCCAATGTTTTCGGGTATCCCCACGAAAAGTAATGAGAGGACGTGAACTGGAGAGCGCGGTGGTCACACTACAGCTGAAGACCTCTTCTATGATCAGCCCGGATTACACTTCTTGTAATGATTTCGAATTCCGGCCGGAAATAGGACAGCAGATGTGAAGCGGAATCTTCTAGCAAGCTAGGGAATGCTCTAAAATTCATATAAATGACCAATTTATATGTGAGGAAGAAGGGAGGAGCCAATGATGTGGTGCGACATTTCGCCTACCATACATCATCGGAAATTTTTGTTGGGACCCCTCTCGAAATTGGATGCGATTTCATATTCCACACATTACTGTTCTTTCGTTTCAGAACCACCCACCGTATTAATATTGCCTGATCATGAATGAAAAGGAGGAATTAAAGTTCGGTGGCGTAACAAGGCCCAATTAAAAGTTGTCGCTGGCTGTAAGGCTTTGACTTTTTCAGTGAAAGGAATAGAGCTGGTCTTCGTGCAGGGTTCCCATTACACTTGATGGTTCGGCACATACACGTGGGACAGCGCGAATACTTTAGAAAAACATCGTCCACCCTATGAAGAACATTTTTTCGACTCGCAGTGTGGCGCGTAATTCTTTCACCGGCCTTATTCTTTTGCCTTCACGCCCATGTCCCGCGCACTCCTATCAACAGACTCTAAGGTTGTTCGGTGAGGATGGGTCTCTTATACGGCTCCGTATACGTGGCAGCTTTCTTGCACCATACCTTACGCTGCACCATAAATCAAATGATTTCGGCAGTTCAGCATAGATATTTTAAATATAATATGGTACGGTAGGTCAGTCTTCCTCACACTATATATTTTAACTAGTTAACATTAGAAAGATGATGAAAACATTTTGGTTACTTTTATGAAAGCCTCCCATATTTGAAGCGTAATATTTTAGTTTGAGGACGATTGACGTACCCCAGGTACCAATTTTTATTAATACTTATTTTTTACCGTAACCTCAACGGTACTTTAATATGATTTTTAAAAGTGTTTTGATTGTTTGTGAAAGTTCAGCATAACGGTAAAGAGTTCCACTGATGCTCATAATGCGGAGATCCTTAAGAACTTGAATCATTATGTAAGTAATAACCAATGAGAGAACAGAGAAGAGGTATTTGCGCAAGCCATACAGTGTCAATACATCCAGTACACAAGCAAGGGAAAAAAAAGAAAGAAGAAGGAAAGGAAAACATATGCCGGCCGTATTTAAACGATCCATCGGTTGACCATAGCCACAAGTTAACTACAAGATTCTGCGTGTTCACTTGCGCTTAAGGCTTTGGCTTAATTTGTACCGATTGCCTACTCTAAATAGTTGCAGTGGCGTGCAATTCATATGCTAAGTTCGAAATTTTAAGAATTTGCTAACCCAAGATTTCATAAACGTTGTCGATGAATTATTAGCAATCAGGAATCTCCGAATCATTACCAAAATATGAAGTTATTCTAGTATAATTTTCTCTCCTACTTGGCTTATCCTATGTTTATATGTATTAATTGTCGAATTACTTTGATTCCCATTAAACTAGCTCATTTTCCCTCGGAGCACGTTGGTTGCCCTATTTCACATTACTTGTACAATACCCCTCTGTAAGCACGATAAATATGTGCGGGTATAAATTCATTTATATCTGTTTACATATAAAAGAGTCAGTGATCATTAAAAAAGTTACAAAGAAAATATAATAAGGCATTGTCAAGAGAATTACAATTAACAGAATGTATACCGGTAAATGTTGTTTTTGTAATAATTTGAAAATTTCCGAAGTAAGTAAATTTCTTAACTGGGAACTTTTTTTTGTCAATAGTACTTTTCATTCTTGAGGAAATCATAATTCTTCAAACACTTTAATTTTAATAACTACAAGATAAGGATGTATCTAATACTGCGAATACATCAAAATGAGATTTTAAATAAATTCATATATATATATATTATAAATACAAATAATCACCACATAGGTACGATTAGTGTTTGACCGTTAAAATGGATGTTGTGTTAAGGTACTGTCACCCCTTGTGCTACCAAATTTTCACGATTTTCCAAAAGAGTTTTGTGGCGAGATAAACAAATGTGCAAGGGGAATGTCTGACCAGAGGGAAGAGAATCAGCAGTCTTGAAGACAATTAATTAATGCACCCAAAGAGTTTTAACTGAGGAAACTGAAATGATGGCTTTATAACTTAACAACATTATAAATAAAAATATTACCTGGATTACACATGGCCAGTGCGAGCAGCAGTCATTTTAACCTGAAATAGAAGTAATTTATTTTATAGCAATACTGCCAGCATTGATATTTAATGTACATTATTTATCAAACAATATGAAAATAGAAAAGTGAAGGAGTATTCTATTGGTTTTACCTATTAAAGGTTGCTATGACCCCGGCAACAATAGGGGAACCCGCTATTTAACCCCCTCGGAATCGGAGTAAGTCGCCAGTTTACCCCGGCTTTGGGTCATCTACTCGAACGATTGCGAGTCGCTCGCGTGGAGTCCGCGTTGTGCGATTTTACCCGTAACAACATTCGGGACCCCGATATTTAATCACCTCGGGGGAAGTCGGGGTCGCACGGGTTTTACCCCTAGGCTCTTGGTCCATCTACTTCGATTGAGCGAGTCGCGTGGTTCGCGTTTGTTGTGTTGCCTATTTTCCCGTCACAACAATCGGGATCCCGCTATTTATCCAATCGGGCATGGGGTCGCCCGGTTTTGCCCCAGGTTTGGGTCAACTTACCTTAAAAAAACGGGACGCGTCGTCCACCTAGACTGCTTATTATTCCAATGTACTGTAATCTGCCGGACTCTCCATTTCCACCAGAAGATCACTTTGAGAGCCTGAAAACAAGAAAGGAATTAGCGTCGGCACAACACTCGGACATTGTAGATATTATGTCCCTCAAGATCGCAAGTATACCCGATATTTGGGTTCATTTTCAGTTCTTAAATACGAAACATCATCCTCTCAAAATTCAATAGACAAATTCATTAAATAAAATGGAATTAAACCAAAAAACATTTACTATGTCATCTGCAAGACCCTCTTGGACGAAACGTTGTGAAAACTTTTGTGAAACAAGGATTGACATGTACCGTAAACTACAACTTATCCATTATTTAACGCCAAACAGTATCTGCTTGTGTGATTATGATTGTGTTATTTAAATAATTTTCTATATTACATTCCTGAAAGTTCTAGTAGTTTAGTATAACAATATAAAAGTACGAGCGGATATGTTATCAAAGCGATGGATGTGAAGGGCTGGACTACATGTGCATGATGAACATCAAAGGTAAACGATGCCAAATACAGCAAGTTGCAGTAATTGGAGCCCACCAGAAAGACATCCCGGGTAATAGTTTACCTCCTGTTGTTGTAAATGTTTTCTCTTGAGAAATGGTTAAGATAAGATTAAATATAATTTTATAGAATAGACAAATGATTAAAATAAACTACTCATGCCCTTGGAAGTAATACAGTAATTACAATCATGTCGTTGTTTCCCTTCCAAGCAAAAAACCCTTCTTATTACATACTCTTAACGGATTATAGTACCCGATTGTTTCCCTTCTCATATAATTTACATTCCTAACCATATCTTGAGATTATTTGAATGTCGTCAAATACTCGTTTTATCATTTTAATCTAAATCACCTTCAAAATAGTCTTGCTTTCTTGTCGTATCACATTTATTTTTAACGTAGTTTTCCTAAAAAAGATAGATAGTTTACATACAATGTCATAAGGCGATATGTATATGGTCCAATGTAATTGTGGTAATTTATATTCGCCTAATTGAGGGACCCACAGCAGTCGGGACATACGTTACTTCAGCTATGAAACATCATGATTTTATATAGCATCAAAAACAGTTCAGCGAAGCTTTATGGTTATTTGTACTGTGAAAACGCAGTTAGTGGAATCGTTCAATTTAACGAGTTTTAAGTAAATATGTTTTTTTCGTTTTAAAAATAACATAACAAAATATAGTAAAAATAATATGATATATAGAAAAACCTTTGGTGGTATTATCTTCATAAAGATATTGAGTGATATGCTTTATATGCTCGTGCACAGTCGTTTATATCCAAATTGGTAATGATAAAAATAATGTAGTAAATGCTCCATTATGTATTTATTTAATATGTGGATCAAGGAAAAAACATTATTAGCGTTTTATATTCCATATGAATACAATGAAAGCAAAGGACATCACAATGTTTATATAACATGTTTTGAGTTCGATGGAAGAGCAGACTCCTGAACTTATAACAATTATATAAAAATGGCCTGACTTTTCATAATAATATTAATGGGAGGCCAACAAAATGATACAGAATTAGCGAAGTTGCAAGGCTAGAAGTGTTGCAGTGCAAGGAAGATTCTTTATGTTCCCAACAAGTTCTCCACCGGGCAGCCAAGCTTCACTCAGTTTGACCCACTTAGAAGTGGGCGGAAGTAGTAACGTTGTGCAGGGCTGCATTAAGGCACTTAATGCCCTCTTCAGCCCATTTATATATATTTATTCGGTTGTTGGTTGAGTAATCCTCCTGCCGCAGTCGTAACGGTCGTTAATTCAGGAGACAAAGATCCAGGGTCGGATATTAGCAAGCCTTAATGAGTTTGTCATTAGTTGGGTTTCTATGTTGGGTATAAACCGCCAAAAGGAAACCGCAGCCGCCACCGGTCAGCTGTCAGTCCCCGAAGGGACATAGGGGAGAATTTCCGACCCAAAACGCCAGAAACGACTCCTTTCAGGTTAAGTGATTTCGTTGCGAATTTAAAATTTTGAAAATTAAATTTGGGAAAGTGTAAATTAATGGTGGGAGCTAAGGGAAACCAATAGGACAATTGTTTAGCGTAAGGGAAACCACCGAAACCTTAGCAGAGTGGCTTGAATTTATAAATAATCAAAATAATTGGAAAATATATAAATTAAGTTAAGGAAGAAAAAA